>VWZY01003700.1:177538-223485 GCA_013399075.1 Chloroceryle aenea | reverse complement strand
TCAGAGCCAAACGGGAAACCACTAAAGACCAGTAAGCACCCTCTTTTATATGGAAACTGGTGAATGTTTGCAAAAGTGCCAGTAACTGCTGTGTGAGCTCTGCCTTGCAGCAGCTACAGCCCATGGACAGCAAGACACCAAGGACAGGAGAAGCTGCAGCAACCACCAAGCCGTATCAAAACAGGGATCCCGATACCAGATTGATCCGTGAGCCTCCGAAGGCAAAAAGGGATGGAAATTTAGCTCAATAAGAAGTCAATGAAAAAAAATCCTATCGATTGCAGCATGAATTTCAGGGGCTAGCTCCGATTTTCTTGGCAGGGTGGAGGTTTTGCAATGACAGCCCATGGCAGGAGGATCCCAAGTGCAGGTAGATGCTAGGAAGCAAATTTATACTGCAGTAACTGAGGTCTGAGGAAACTTGTAACAGTCCTCTCTGTGTTCCTATGAGCCAGAACCTAAATCCATCACCCTGGGGAGCGACCTCCCCAGAGCAGCTGAATGGAGAGCAACCCGTGTTAAAAACAGGCTAAATGAGAGAAATTCAGCCTGGAGCTGCAGCTCCCCAAAGCAAGCACACAAACTCTGAGAGCTGGAGAACACCAAAATTAAGGCTGGATTGGAAAAAAACCCTTATAAATAATAAATAATGATAATAATAAGCTCTGATTTGTGATTACTTAACACAGGCAGCTTCTTGTACGTGAACCAGGAAGCTACATGTACATCTTCAATTGCATTTTTTTCTCCTCAAAATATCAGAAAGCAGCTTAACCTTCAAAATACTGCTTAGCTCACAACAAAAAAAAAAGAAAAAAAGGTGGTTTTCTCAGAAAGTGGTAATTAATTTTCTACAGAGGCTGAAATCACTCTGCCTAAAGCAAAATCGTTCTGACATTATTAAATGTCACAGTGCAGTTAAAGCACAATTATAAACTAATTCACAGAATAAATCTCATTAGTTTCCTGAGGCCTTATGAATACACTGAAAGAAAAACGTTACCATATTTGACTTTCATCTTGGCTTTCCTGAGCAGATATACAATCAAAAAGCATAACATTTTAATAATTACAGATGATTAAAAGCAGATATTGTGGAGAAACAGCTACGTAAAAGTGAATGCTGGGTATGGAGCAAGGGAAACCTGCTCCCCCTTTACCCAGAGCTAGCAAGAGACAGCTGTAGGTGCATCTGAGTGCACCCCAGCTACACGGGTGGCAGCTCTGCTCCAGAAGCTGCAAAACCCAATTGGTTCACTGCTGGAATCCAGGCAAACAAGCTTCATTTCTCAGTAAGAGTTAAAACAATAAATGCATTTGAGGCAAGCACAAGAATTTAATAGGTTGAAGAGATTTCTGTAGTTACAGAACTTGGTGTTTGGTTGTGTTGGTTGGGGTTTTTTAAAGGAAGTTACAGCAAAATCAATAAATAACTGTGAAGCTCTCTTAAGATGTCCTCAATGTCTCACCACACATGGATGTGACAAAGCAAGCAGTCTAAGGAAGATGGCCTGAGTGACAAAATCATGGAATCATAGAATGGTTTGGATTGGAAGGGACCTTAAAAATGATCTAGTTCCATCCTGCCATGGGCAAGGACACCTCCCACAAGACCAGGTTGCTCCAAGCTGCATCCAACCTGGTCTGGAACACAACCATTGATGGAGCATCTGCAGCTTCCCTCAGCAACCTGTGTATCAGAACCCATCTAGAGAAGAACTTCTCCCTAATTTCTCATCCAAATCTCCCCGCTTACAGTTTGAGGCCATCACCCCTCATTCTGCCACTACAAGCCCTTGTCAAAAGTCCCTCCCCAGCTTTCTTTTCAGGCCCTTCAGATACTGGGAAGCCACAGATACAGGAACACCTTCATTACTCCTGCCTGGCCTGCACTGAGCAGGGTGAGAGCAGCAGGAGGGAGGTGACTGTCCCCCTGCACCCAGCCCTGGGCAGGCCACACCTGACGGAGTGGGGCCAGTTCTGGGCACCCCCACACAGGAGACAGCGAGGGGCTGGAGCCAGGGCAGAGGAGGCAGCACAGCTGGGGAAGGGGCTGCAGAAGGAATCTTAGGAAGAGCGATCGAAGGAGCTGGGACTGTTTGGTGTGAGGAAGAGGAGGCTGAGGGGAGACCTCAGCACTCTCCACAGCTCCCTGGAAGGACACTGGAGAGAGGCTGGTGCTGGTCTCTTCTCACAGGCACTCAGCCATAGAACAAGGGGAAGGGATTCAACCGGCAGCAGGGGAGGTGGAGACTGCACAGCAGGGAAACATTCTTCCCAGCAAGAGCAGCCAGCCCCTGGCCCAGGCTGCCCAGGGAGGGGGTGGAGTCACCACCCCTGGATGTGTTCAGGGGTGGTTTGGATGTGGTGTTGGGGGACATGGTTTAGGGGGGAACTCTGCAGAGTAGGGCCAATGGTTGGACTCGATGATCCCCAAGGGTCTTGTCCAACCTGAGTGATTCTCTGACTCTCCTTCCTTGCTCTTGCTCTGTGCATGGCTTTCATTTTTACACTAAGGCATTTGGTCAACATCTCTGTGGGGACACGTGCTGGGCTGAGTCCAGATTGTTATCTACTTAACAGATAAATTAAATTCTGCTGGAAAATTAGGATGACTACAAGTGGCCACTGAAGGCAAAACCTTCCCCTGCTGGGTTGATGACAAGGGATTTATTCTCCCCAAGTCTTTCAGCCTGACTTCTGTAAAGCACTTTTATGAGCTAACACGGCAAAAGCGTGTTTATTGGAAAATTCACAAATTGTAAAGACATACAATCTCCCTGCTGGATTCAATTTCAAAGGACTAATTTCCTCCTCCTCGGTAGCAGATACACACGCGTTGCCTTCTCTCTTTGTTTAACTAGGGATGAACCTTCTGGGCCTGGGAATTTGGCTTTGATTCAATTACTGCTAAAGGCTAAGCAGCTTATCCGCAGCTTAGCTGAAGCACAGATCCAGCTGGCCCACAAAACCCAGGTGACAACTGAAGTTTAGAGAGGAAAGTATGGATCCAAAATTTGGTTCAAACCACTGAAAAGACAAAGGCTGGTGGGCCATGGTGATAAGGATTATCCTGGGGGATAAAACACGCGATTGGGGTTCAGAAAATAGAGAAACAGCACCTGAAAACATCCAAAACAAAGAGAGAGACAGCTGAAGAGGTCACTGAATAGAGAATATGCAGAAGACTTAGTGGCTGCAGTAAGAGAACATGTTTAATACCATACTATTGAATGGGAACAGTAACGGTTCTTTTTGCACCATCTTTATAGTGTTATTTATATCAGAATCAAATTCAAAGGTTTCCACTTCTGGGGGATTTTTGTGCAGGTTTTCTTCCCCGTTACACTGCTGTGGCCAAGCTAAACCCATCACGTAAGGGGAAATAACTGCAACATTTGCTTCAATCCCTCGTAAGAAGGAGAAGGCACATGCACTGATCTTACTCACATTCAGACTACAGTCTCCTGTGACATCCTACCTGCCAACTTTTTTCTCAGCATCCTAACACAGGGATGTTTTTTGGAATGGAACACTGAATCTGAAGACTTAAAACCTTCTTGGCTTTTTGTTTTTAAACAAAATCAATTCATCTGCTAGAGGAATAAAAGAAAAATACAATTTATTGAGAAGTTAAGTATTTTACTTCTGCAAAGGCAAGAGATAAACAGTTGCTTCGAGAGAGAAAACCTGAACTAAACCGTAACTAAAAACCACAGAACCCTGGCGAGGAGATGAACCTGCTCATCCAGAGAGAAACCGTGGAGAGCGGGCACCTTTGCACCTTCAGAAATGCACTATCAAGTTACCACCATCCTGTGCATCACCGCCTCTCTGAGGAGCCAGATGAAGTGCAGCAGGGAACTTTTTCTTGTTACAGCCAAACTTACCCCCGGACTCATCCTAAATTAGGAAGCTGCACATGATAACTGCAGTCAAGAGGAGATGATGAGAGAGGTAATTCCCGGGTGAGTCACATCTGCTGTCGGAGTGTATTAAACAAGGCCCACTACATTAATGCCTAATAGCAGATGAGATGGAGTTAATCACCCTGCTTGTCTGGGAAAACCAGTTTTAGTGATTGGAGAAACTGGTTCTAATTCAGCCCATGCAGCAACTGTTTTCTGGAGGACACTGCAGTCCCAGTTGAACAGTGGGGCTGTGGCAATCGCCTTTAAGAAGGTGACCAGATCTTATGAATCAAAATCCAATTGACTGAAGAATACTAACAAAATAGGGAAAATGTACTTGGGAACGGAGAGGGAAGCGAGCGCAATCACAAAGTTGCTGAAACAAGGGGGGAACTGCAGTTGTTTGTATTCATTTCCTACTGTGGTAATTATCTCTGCAGATCAGTCTTTGAGGAGTCACCCAGAGCTGCACCACATCAGTCAGTAAGTGTCGCTCGGTGGGAATGGAACCAGTGTTTATAGCAGAGATAGAAGCAGACTTTTTACAATGAAATTGTGACAAAGTCAGGTAGTTGGATGTTTGCAAAAGGAATACTAATTCCCCTTCTGTCTCGGGGAAAATCTGCTCTTCTCCTAACGACTTTTCTAAACCAATAAATCCTATGCCAGCGAGAGGCCCCGTAAAGATGCAAAGATTTTAGTAACTCATCATAATCCTCTGTAATCCCTTTAGAAATGTGACCTGTTTACAAGGATGCACGACTCTCTTGTTCTGCAAAATTATTCCCGATCATTCCGGATGGAAGGACCCAAGGGCTTGGGTTATCTTCTGTGCAGCCAAGAAAAAGAGCAATGTTACCCAGAGTTCAGAGCCTTGCACTGCAGCAGTTGTAAGGTACAGTGACACAGCTCTCAGAGGGACCATTTCCTCAAGCCCAAAGGAATTCTCACCTTTACAACTCAAATCAGGTCATTCCACCAGCTGCAGGGGTGAGACAGTTCGCATGGCAGGGCTCACGGTGTTGGGAAGCTGTGCTAACCCTGCTCTGATTTCAGATCTGGAATTTAATTGATGATTTCAATGCCTCTGTTGACGTGATGTGGGGTTTTCTGGGCTCCCTACCCCAGAAAACAACTGGATGGATCTGGGAAAGGTCAACATTTCAGAGGGTTAGACCTAATCTTGCAAAAGTTGCCCTGTGTTTTAAGGATTTACGACCCAGCTCTCCAGAAATGAGCCAGAACCAGTATACCCAGATCTCTCCTCCTACCAACCACCCCTCAGACACCTTCCCCCTACCACTTAAACTGTCTCTGACCACTTAGGGGTTACCTGGGCGCAAAGGTCGCACTTCATTAGCAATACTGCCCAGACCCTGTGGGTAGGGAGATCATTCCTACTGGTTTACTTGTTAGTGTATGAACATGAAAGACCTCCACCACAATATGTATAGGTTGGCCTAATCTGTCCCCTTAGTGTTTTCACTCCAGAAATGTATATTTATGAGAGACAAAACAAAACCAGATGAACAATGGGCAACCTTGTTTCAACCTAAAACCACACAAAATACATGAGAATTTGGGAAATAAACCAGCCCCAGTTGATACCTGAACTGAACAAAAGGTTCAGTGTTCCAGGGAAAATAAAATCTTGCCTTGAGCTGCAAAAGTTACGAGGAAGAAGTTTGCTTAAACTCCAGTCCAAGCTTTAGAAAAGTTTGTGGTTTGGGGTTTTTTTTCCCCCTATAGATTTAAAGTCTGATGGGAAGCAGTTAATTGACTTTCTGATCCATGAGAGAAGAGGGGGAAACACGATAACCCTTACCCAACAGCCGAAGGCCGATGGCAAGTGCAAGGGTAATTAATTTCTGTTCAAAGTCAGCCCAGCTCCATGCTCTGGGAGAAGTGCATAATTCAGAGTGCACCAAGCGGTGCTATCGACGAACCTGTCCCGCAGGTATCGGTTCAGATGCGGAGCTGCCAGGACAGCCGAGGGAGATCAGCACAGCTCGGGCACCAGCTGAGCATCCAGCCCCAAATCCACAGCAGGCAGAGAGCTCTGGGAACAGCCTGGCCTAGCAGTGCCTCAACAATTAGGTGAGGTTTTCTCCCTCACAAAAATTATTCCAGCCATTAACTCAACTGCAGTCAGTTGGCTCATAAATAATTTGGTTAATAAGCAGGTGTTAATTATATCTGTGGACTTTGGGGGTTTTTTTCCTTCCCTATCTCCCAAGTTTGTTATCAGTCAAATGAACCAAGGTCAGAGATGTACCAAACAAATGATGCCTGCAGCAGATAACTCAGAAGTCAGCGGTGCTTAGAGACTAATAATTAAGGTCTGATCTTCTGCGTATCGGTCACTTTAACCAGCGACAGTCCACAGGGCTGCTCACCTGCAAATGAAGGAATTCATTTCCCAAATCATATTCAGAGAGCCTGAAACCAAATCGTTACTGCCAGCTATGTTCTGGGAAGTTCAGGTGAAGTTATCTATGGACAAACTACAGAACTTCATGGCAGTGCTCAATTCAAAAACAAAAAAGGAAAACAAACGCCAAACACCCCCCACACACCCACACCCCACACACACCAAGCACCCCACACACACCACACCCCAAACACACACCACACACACCCCAAACACCCCACACACACCCACACCAAACACACCACTCCATGGGATCCTAACTAGTAAGGCATTTTTATGCCTAGTAAGAATTAGAAACCTAAATGTCTTGGATGTTCAAAGTCTACACTTAATCCAGGACTGATTTCTATGGAATTAGGCATCTCAGAATCACAGAATTCCTGAGGCTGGAACAGACCTCCAAGACCATCAAGTCCAGCCTATGACCCAACACCATGGCATATTTAAATTCCACCTCAGCCCAGCAACTGCTCCTGGCAGCCCCACCAACACACCACAACGTTTAGACACAGCTCTCGGAACTCGAGCCTCAGTCCCAGTTCACGTGGTGACTTCTGAGCTTCCCTTATCACAGCCCACAGAATATTTATGACCATGTCTTGGGACATCTAAGGAGAGAGCAACTGAAACGGCCGTGGCAGTTGTGCAACAGCGAACTCAGGTTACTATCAAATCACCAGTGTTGTTTCCAGGACTTCTTCCAGGAGACACGCTCCCAAGCTTCCTGGAGACAGCAGAACGTCTGTCAGTGCCACGGATGCGGCTGAAACCACAGCGTGAGGGCAGGAACTGCCACAGGCTTTGGGAGGTAGTTCTGGTAGCAGTGCTGTCCCTCCGCGCCAGGCCGGGGACTGAAATGCCACCCGCTGGCAGCAGGGCTGCCTGGCATTTTACAGACAAACTGTCCAGAGCCCCGGGGACTTTCAGCTCAGGTCTCAGAGCCAGCTGCTCTGTTCTCATCTTCTTCCTCCCGCCCTCAGCGATCTTTTGCAGCACTGCTCTGGGTGGTGATGCACCCTGCGGAGCGTGACGCTGCCACTGACGAGCACCAGTTTGCTTTTGGCTTTAGCAACGGCTGGCCTCTGCAGCAAGACGAGTTCTGCCACTGGCTTCAGCAGAAGCAAGTCTTAAGGGTCTTATTTTGGGAAACTCTAGAGTTTCTTCAATTCCTTCTCTGCTTTGCTAAATACCTGGGAGGATAAAGTCCAAGGGCAAACACTTAGCTGGGCAAATCCTCTCAGATTTCATGGGTTGGGCCAAAAATGATTCGACAGCTTCCACATTCCCCCTCCCATACATTGGCTGTGTCGGTCTCTAATCAATTAATTCACAAAGGTAAAAAAGAAACAGAATTGGGTCTCCAGGCTGCCACTTCCTGGGACTCAGCTTTGCTTGAGCCCTCAGTCACTGGTATCGATTCACTCAACAAAAGCCACCCCCACTCACAAGCAGCTTGCAATACACACACCCCCCATTATACAGCAGAAATGATAAACAGAGGAAACCTTAACTCAGCAACAGCATCTGACCTCCCTACGAGACACAGATCTGCCCACTTCAGAGGGCTCCTTGGCCAAGCTGTGTAGAAACCCAGACTTTATTTTCTTTTTCATCAAACCAGAAGCTATTTCTCCAGCTTCTTTTTCACATGAAAAAAAATTGTTGTGCAAGAGACACATCCAACAGCCAGCTGAGCTTTGGCCGTGCAGCAGCTAGCCCCAGAAAATCACCAGCACTGGCTGTATCCTAAGCACACCCACGTCTGCACCGATTCCATTTCTCAAGGATGCTCTGATTAAAAACAACCATGCTGGCCCGCAGGTTTCCCCAGCAGCTTGAACTGAGGGTTTGCTCCCTCCTTGCTGCACACAAATTCTTTATCACTGGACGGGGATTCTCCCAGGCAAGCAACAGACCCTGGCAGCTTTTACCTGTTGTCAGCAGAAGTTCCCTAGCTCTCGGTTAAGCGACGCGCACAGTGCCAGCTTGATCACTCTCCTCGAGACCAGTCCTTGAGGTGCTGAGCGTGTCCTTGACGCTCCTGAATTCACTGGAATAAGGAGAAACAGAAAGTCAATGATATTTGTGTTTCTCTCCGCTGTCTTTAGCTGAGACAACGTTCCAGGGGGAAAGGCAGCACCCAGAGGTTGGGAGCACGCTGATTCAACAGGGTAAGGAAAGGCAGCATTTCTGTTACATCTGGGTTTGTGGAAAATCAAGAAGCTGTTGGCTCTCGTACAGTCAAATCAGCATTTTACACATTAAAAAAAAAAAAGAAAGNATGATATTTGTGTTTCTCTCCGCTGCCTTTAGCTGAGACAACGTTCCAGGGGGAAAGGCAGCACCCAGAGGTTGGGAGCACGCTGATTCAACAGGGTAAGGAACGGCAGCATTTCTGTTACATCTGGGTTTGTGGAAAATCAAGAAGCTGTTGGCTCTGGTACAGTCAAATCAGCATTTTACACATAAAAAAAAAAAAGAAAGAAAAAAAGCCAAAAAACCCCACAACATCCAGAGCTTTCAAAACATGCTCTTTTGTTATCTCAAACAACCTTAGCGGGAGCCAAAGATCTGCAGTACACATCCGACAGATGTGCATTTCAGCACAGAGCAGATTGCATGTTTTCAAGCTGCTGGTTTCCATCTGATTTAATATTCCAATTCGCTGGCATACACCAGCAGCTGTAAATGAAGGCCTTCCAGAAATTCAGCTTTTCAAGTCATCATATAATTGTTCATGTGCAACAAAACAGAAAAAGCATACGGGGGAGGCACAGCCGCGCTCCGCAGGTCGCTCCCCTCCCTTCTCACATTTCACAAATGCAACTGGAAAACATTTGGAAATTATGGGTTTTGAAAAAGGAAACATAACAAAGGTTTATATCCCATTTGATACATGCACTAGGAAGGAAACCTAAGCTCCAAGAAAGGGCTACACTGAACTTTGTGTCAGCGAGCAGAGCCGAAGGAACTCCACACGCTCCAATTGCTCTCATTACAAAAGCATTACATCAACCCCAAGCTGGATTTAGAATCCAAAGGTTATCCCAAACATTGTCACATGTAAGTCAAAATGTACCACGAACCCATATGACAGTATCAATTTTATTCAGGGTGACATTTTTCACTACACTACAGTAATTAGATTAAGTTGGGGGATACAGATGTCTCCTGCAATTGGAAATTCTCCCTAAGCTGTCATTTACGGAAGGCACTCCTCCATATTTCCCATGTGGTCCTTTGTGCTTGTAATTGGAATAAATAATGCTCCTAAACTTACTTTCAGCCACAAAGTGATTTGAAAATTATCACTCTGATCATGCAAAGTCTCCCCTGATTCTAACGAGCTGTCAAGATACTGAAACTGGCAGTGAAGGAAAGGTCATAAGTGGGGGCAAGGAAATTAAAAGCTGAGGAAGAGATTTTCATGCTGGCAGGAAAAAGAGAAAAATCAAGACGTTCTCTCTCCTGGTTTTCTCCATGCTATGAAACACTGCTTTGATTCCTTCAAGAAGGTTTTGCCCAAATACAAAGGCTTTGACAGGATGCAAAGGGAAGGCTGTAAAGGTGTGAGGTGCACCCGCTCTTGGCCCAAAACTTAGTAGTCTACGCTACTAAAATCCTTTTTTTGTATTCACAAGTCAAAAAAGAAGTCTCCTGGATGGGAAATGCCATAGAAACAAAGCAACAAAAGCCAGCAAATTCTGACATGGACGGTTGAGTGGAACATTCCACCTTATGCAAGTAAAGAGCAAAGACTCCAGCTGCTGCCTTCTGCTCTCCGTGGTGCACAGGAACCACTCCCCGGCAGCCGCGTCGGGATGCTGCCCTGGGCAGCTGAATGCTCTGGATATAAAGAACTCAAGACACAACCTTCGGAAACATATTATGGATAAATGAATTGCCTTTGACATCCCCCATTCCTCTTACACTTCCAAAGGCAGGCTGAACGGTGGAGCGGAGCATGATGCATCTTCCCAGAGATGTCCAAGCGAATTTAATAGGAATAATCTGTTTATTATACTACAGATAGCTCTGAGCCATCAATCAATGGCTGTCTCCCTCGGGTACCACAGTGGTTAAACCAGGTTGTGCTTCACGCTGTGCTGGTTTGGGCTGGGACAGAGGAACTTTTCTTCACTGTAGCTGGTCTGGGGCTTTATTTTGGATTTTTCTGGAAACTGTTGATTGCCCAGGGATGTTTTCATTATTGTTGAGCAGTGCTTACAGAGAAGGAAAGCCTTTTCTGCTCCTCACACCACCACAAAAGTAAAGCAAATACCAATTTAGTGCCTAGATCATAAAACCAGCTCTTCTTTTAGCTCTGTGCATAATCAGAGCATTTTCATCCTTCTTACACGCAAGCTCCAGGGGGTGGAAAATGAACAGAAGCTGCCCTCTGCTCTACTGATGTGACTGAAGTATGCAGACCACAGCAACTCTCCTCTACACACGCTGCGCTACCATGGTGCAACTCGTGTCACCAACTGGCAAAGGGATCACACATCCCCCTGAGAAAGGAGCACTGGGCTCCACCAGGTCCATACTGGGAATACCAGTGTCCCTCTTGTGGAGCTGGCAGAGGCTCCTGACAATTCAAGGTGATGTATAAAGAAAAATGGACCACCCCTGAAGGCTGGGGCAGATCAGAACAGGTAGAATGAGACCAGCTCCTGCAGGGCCGAGTGTGTTGAGGGTGTTGGGAGGAGAAGCACAGAAGTGGAGCACAGGACTGCATGGAAACACCTCTGACAAAGAGCACTGAGATGCACAGGCACCCCGAGAACCAGCGGGTTTAATTCCCTCTTAAACGACGGCGGTTTACAAACAAGATTCTGTACAGTTCATCTTTTTTTCTTTGTTAGTGGATAATAAACTGGAATGGATAGTTAGAAAATAATTAGCAAGAGTGCTTTTGCAGTTAATTGGCAAGAGTTATTTTACTCTGCACAATGCCAGGTGCTATCTCAAGTGCTCATCTTCTGCAGCACTTCAATCAGCGGCTGTGCGGAGCCGAGCAGATGATCCACAGCCTGATCCACAGCCAGCTCCACGGCGAGGGCTACGGAGACCCAGGAAGGAATAAACCCACGAATTATTGAGGCTGGACCAAAACCAGAGGCACACAGAAGGAGCTCTCAACCGCCTCTACAAGATTCGACGTAATCAGTCTGATTTTGATCCTCTGAATGAAAATTTCAAATAAATTCCCTACAAAAAGCAATGAGCATCAGCAAAATATAAACTGTAAATTGAAAATTAATAGAAGCTCCACGGCTAGGTAAAGTTTCTAGCTGTAAGCACAGAGCCCATGCTGTCAAATGCTTCCGAGTGATTAATTTTCACACTTGGGGAGATTACAGAAGGGGTTTTTTCCTAACATTCTTCACCGCCTTAAACCTTGTGAAATTATTTATACCCATGAAAAGGGTATAGATCATTTTTATTCTGATCTGGTATCACACTGCAATGGCTCCTCACTAATCTCTGTAGCCATCCAAAGCTTAGGAGCCCTCAACTTTTCTTTCCATCAATGACTGAAACAACAATTTTCACCTTTTTTTTTCCACTGACCACTAATTAATATTAACTGGCTACTTTGATGCAATCTTCTCGGGCAGGAAGGCAGCGAGGCCAATTCTTAGCAGAGCTGAAATTGCATCATTAAGTATGGTTTAAGTTTATGCCAGCATTGCAAAAAGAGAAGCAGCTATATTAAGTATCAAGTACCTTATAAATAAATATTTTTATGGATGTAATGATAGACCAGCTCATTAAAGCCCATGCACCATCTGCAAACTCAAAAGCACTTCAGTCTAATTGCCTTGTACACAGCAAATTTCCAGAATATTAAAACTATGATATTTTCAACAGACGTCTTCAAAACTTCCAAGTTAAAGGTTTAGATTTAAATCTTTTGTGTTTTATTCAACACCTGCCCACTGACCTTGCTAAGTCAGGCAGCAGAGAAGAATCTGGAGAACTAAAAGGGGCCTCAGTCAAATTTCCACCATTTCCATCATCCCCAAATATTCCCCCTCCCTTCCAGACTCCCTTTTTCCAGTGAATTTAGCAGTACATTTTGCAGCTCTGTCAGCCCAATCCGGTGCAGAGAGGCTTGTGTAGCATGTCAAGCAAGGGAGCAGTTAATTCTCCTGCCAGTTTAGCAGATATTTGATACAGTCATCCATAATAGAAATTACTTCTACAGGGAGCATGCACATTCCATTTAAAATATCACAATGTACAAACATCAGCACTTCCCAATTATTAAGTGCAAATGTAGGAGGCTACTTAACTGCAATTAGCAGCATTTATTAGGGTTGGGGTTTTTTCTTAGTTTATTTTTAAGATACTAGAGCTTAATTTATGTCTAATACATGAAATCTGGTTTTGAGTGAGGTTTAGAGAGCTAGGAAATCCCCAAGTAAATCACCCAGAGTAGGCACAATGCTTGTAAGCAAATTAGATGTCATCAATATGCCTTCCAATTCCACGAGAAAGAAGTCTTCTGTTCAACATCAATGGCACATTTTATTAGAGGTAATTGTGTTGATTTGTTCTAACTACAAACAAGTTGGTGAAAGTGGGGGTGGGGAAAAAAATGTTTTAAAAAAATCTTGAAAAAGCTCATTTTGCCTAATTTTTCTAAGTGATGGTTTAGAGTATAATACTGCTTGATTAGATGCACAGTTAAATCCAAAATAAAACCAATCTCCACACAGCAAGGCAAAGAACATACTCTTCTTTTTTCCTCTACGCTGAATACTGAAATTTGAAGTTTGTCTAAATTCAATTTGGGAAATTTCTGGAGTACATCTCATGTACACATGCTATTAACAGCTTGGAAAACACTGACAGGGGTGCAAACAAACAAAACCACTCACTTGGCACATGAAACACAATGTCCAGGCTTGCCTGGCATTGACTCCAGCAGGAGGTGAGAGGGGTTTTAATGTGAAACTGAGGTGCTAAATGAGGGTCCCTGATTCAAGCAGCTTCTTTCTCCTCTCCCCAAGCCAGTGTCCAGATCTCTTCCACCACCCTCCATTAGTTCTTCTCTTGAAGTTTCCAAACTAATTATCTTCCCTGATTGCTGCCCTTGATGGGTTTAACCTTTACATACAAATACATAAGCTTGTTTTCTACAGGGTTGTTATACCTCAGAAGGTGTAAGAGCAGCTCCCACTCCCTTTCATCCAGCTGAGGCTGCAGGAGGTGATTTAAACCCAAGAAGGTTTCCAGAGCAGAAACACTGCAGAGAAACACTACAGCTCAGCAATCCTCAGGCTGAGTTTGGTATTTTTATGGAAGTGCAGCAACATTTTGTGCACAAAGTCTGTTCAGCAGGCTTTGTTTCCCTTCCTCACCTCCTTTTATTCCAGCTTTCCCCGAGTTCCTCGCACGCAGCCAACTGCAGTAAACAGCCCTTGGCAGATCCATACCGGGTATCAAGCTGATTTCAAATCAAAGGAAAAAACCCTTTATTAAAGGTCTGATTTTTAATAGAGCCTAGCAGATGGATGGCGTGCTCATCTCGTGCTCGATGGAGGTCAGAATGTGTGTGATACACGTGGTCAAACCTCTTCTACACAAACCTACAGCACTCTACAGCCAACTGCAACCTCACAGCCCGCTGAGGGTGGATGGGAAGCAGGGGGGATCTATCACTGAGTCTCACTCACAAAATACACTTCAGTTAGAAGTTATCGTCAGGATCAATTCCGGAATTGCCAGGTGAGGTTCTAGTGCACGTTTTATGAGCAAGATTAAACCACAATAGCCTGTACTGGCCTTAAAAATCCGGGTCTGTGAAACTAATCCTGCCAAACCACTTGGTTTGCTGCTGCGGGGGAAGATAACCAACTGTGGTTAACCAAGGTGCATTCGTGTTCCTGGGACTGAGACCCAAGACTAGGAGATATAGTCACCTCTAATTAACACAGACCTAAAACCTTCCATGACAGCACTGGCTGAGCCTGTCACTGCCTTGAATTTGGCTCCCATTCCCAAAATCTTGCCATAATTTTAGCGCTGGGTACTTAGTGGGAATTATTTCTCCCTCAAGAGCAATGTGTTCGTGACTCTCCGAGCTGCTGATTTGCATTTAGACTGCAAGGAAAAAAAAATTTCTTTGCCACAGCCATCTCCCAGTCCTTCCCCATTTGAATATTTCTACCCTAATTAATGTCACTTAATGTAAAATATTATTCTGTATTCCACAGAGCGGCTGTAAATTATTTACTTGTAAAACATGTTGACTTTTCATGAGTTGTTTGTACAGTAAGCACTTCGCCATCTAAACTGTAGGGGGAGAGAGAAATCAATCATTTGTAATAATCCCCAATAGGAGGTTTACCACATGTTATATCAATTTTTATGTCTGACACAAATAGCTGCAGCCATTACTTTGGATTTTTATTTTCTGAAGGGAATTAGAAATTCACTGTTACCTTCTGCTTCTCTCATGCTGCCCTGGAAAAGAACACAATTTAAAGGTGTTTGGTGCCTTTCTGATCCACTAATTAGGGTGGCACATTAATAAACCACCACTGTATAATATTCATTAAGCAGACAAGTCTATATGAAGAGAAAAGCTGATTTATATGGAACTTAAGGAAACCAGCACAAAACAACAAGGTATCATCAAGCTAATGAAATGCTTTAAAAAAAAAAAGAGTAAAAAAAAAAACAAACCACATTTAAAGTTACTGCTCATTCCTTATCCTACATAATCTGTTACTTTTTTGCATGCATTAAGTGCGAGCTATTGATTGCTTTCAGTGAACTAATTGCTTCTCTTATTGGTACTACTTAGTTTGGTTATTGAAAGGCATCTCTATTAGCCCACCAAAAGAAACCCTTCATCTGAAGGCCTATAAATAAAAAGCGTGGGTATATTGGCTTGCCAAGCACTTCTGCTGTTTTTCCTTTGGGTATTTATGCTCCCCAGACTCTTCTGCGTCTACAGTGAAAATTCTTATCCACATAGGATAAGCATAAACCCATCACAATAATGCTATGGATTTAAGGATTTCCCCCAGCAGCACGCTGCCGTTAGGCTGGGTGACAGATGATCAGTGCTGAGTGATGGAGCCGATGGTGTTCCTCTTATGGATATATGGATATTAAAGCTGTCACTTGCCTTGGGCACCGTTGACCATCTGAATACCTAATAGATCATCTAAAGCTCTCGTGCTGGGCCTGTGCTTGGCAGGTCTGCTCCTCAGGCACAAGGAGACTTTCTGGTGTAAGGATGAAGTTCATCTCTCCTGAAGTCAGGGCACCCAGAGAACTGGTCAGAACGGAGAAGGAGGAGTAAAGCAAACTGGCAGGAGCCTCAGCACACTGAGTCAAGCTACGTTCTGAAATACCAGCACACAGCAGGGTCCACAGACACAGAAAACCCTGCCAAGGCACTGCTTGTGAGAGGAGAAAGAATGGGAAAACCAGTATAGGAGAAAGAACAGAGAAATAAGAATAGGAAAAAACAGTAAAAATAATACATTTGAGTTGCAAAGCTGGATAGCTAGAATCTTCTCCTAATTCAGGCTGGCCAAAGGAACGAGAGGCTTCCAGACTGCCCTTGCAACACTGCTGTCCTCTGCCAGACACCCTCATCACTCAGAGCGATGGGAGTTTCACTGCCCACCCAGAACTCCTCTTCTCCCCAGAGTGCCCTGTTCAAGCCACGGTGGGGCAAAGTAAAATAACTCCCTTAAATCTCTGCACTTTTTGGCAGAAAGCATCCTCTGAAAGTTGATTCCATTTGAGCGTCCCACCTTCTACGTACCAGACGTGCATTGATAAATCCAACTGAGCCCCGAGAGTGGGAGCATAGCACACAGATCTGTAATGAAGAGGCAAACTTCTGCAGCAGTATTTCACCCAAATTCCAAGCCTGAAGCAGAATTCACAATGACAGTGCATACGAAGCACTGAAATCCACTTGTGTCTCTCACCAAGAAACCCACTCTCCATCCCCCATCATTTTGCTGCACATCAGAGGTCCCATTTCAGCAAGTTCTCAAGAGCAACAAGCTCTCCATGACCCCTCCACTAGTTTTGCAGCCAAGTAACAAACAAGCACTGAATTAGGGCATGCATTAAGTTTATGACATTTCACATGCAGAGAAGCTGTTAAGTATTTATCAGTCAACTCCACGACTCGGTGTCAAAATATTTGTTAGGAAACTTTAACCCCAAGACAGATGCAGGAAACTGCCACTCAAGATGAATCACCAATACTTTCTGTGTTTTGATCAATACTTCTGCTTCGGTGAAATATGAGTGTGACAAAAATGGATGTTGAAAGTGTAATTGAAGCCCCAGAACTCCATCAGAAGCTTTGCACTTGGAATACCTTAGAAAGGTCCTCAAATACACACTATAGGTAAACCTATTTTCTCTGTGACAATTGGCATTCATTTAAAAGAGCTTTTCATCACCTTTGATGCTTAGAGCATCATCTGATCCCAATTTCCCTGACATTTCCCCCTTTTCCAGTGAGGTTTTAAAGGACCTAAGTGCCTGTAGTGTACCTAACATCGAACCAGAACGTGTCTGATAAATAGTGGTTCAGCCTCTGCTCTCAAAAAGAAATGAACAATGTCCCACAAGCAGCCGATCGATTGGGAATGACACTGGGTGGTTATTTGCCTACTCTCAGCCTGCACATTCCTACGGTAATTTACATGGCGTGATAAATGATTCAGAAATCAATTTCAGCTACAGAAAGTGCAGTTTACCCATGACTTGTATAAAAACACTACAGATACTTAACGTTTCCTATTATAGCCAATTTAATTTATGACAAGAGCAGCAACGTCATAAGATTTTGATCTATCATAGGTACCAAGAGGTAATGGAACACTAGAGGGTATTACGACTGTGAAACACGAAGAAGAAGGGAAAGAAGTCATTTCCATTTATAGTGGGAAGTAAATATTGGAGATAATCAACCGGCCGATAGAACTGGGATTAGAATAAGGAATGGAATGGAAGAAGAGGGATTCTGTTCTGAAAGGCCTTTCAGTTATTTATGCGTATGCTCTAACTACAGGTTGTAAAAGGAAGAAAAGCAATCTTGTGATAAAAGCTGCTTATTGGAACTAAAACTGAATTCAGATTCCAACTGATCCTTTGGAAGACTGGCTACGTTTTCAACTGGCTGTGCTGTCAAATGGGAACAATCTTTCTTTCTTTGCCCACCTTTCATTTCTCTGGCGCGTTTCAGTCAGGCACCCTGCACGCACAAAAAGAGACTGCAGCTTTCCAGGAAGACAGACTAGCAACATCCCAGTCTTTGGAGAAGGATCTTACATCTGTATTTGTATTACCTAGGAAATATTCGTGAGCTTCTTGTAGCGATTAAGCTCCGACAGTTGACCTCAGTTTATGGTCAGTCCCTCTTCAGAGCTCACTGAAACGTTCACAAGTAATTCCACTCGCCAAAAGGAGATGGCATTGCTGAATCGGTGCCCGGAGCACTGTGGCAAACTCCTCTCCAGCTCAGCACACCAAGATCCATCATGAGAAAAGGTGAGGTGACTTCAACGGCTTCCCCCCAGCACAAACCCTCCACACGTTTTCTCCTCTGCTGATTTGCTTTGCAAAATCATCAGGTCTTAGGATTTTATTTTGCTTTCCTCCTGTATCATTTATTGAGGTATTTTGGGGATTTGTTCTTAAGCAGCTGCCTTGACACAGCTTAGAAGAAAGGCTGAGTTCATTTCTGTTAGCCAACACCAGGCAATCGACAAGTTAGGGGGGAAAAAAAAAAAAAGTTATTTTAATCAAACCACAAAAGCAGATTGAAGCCACCAGCTGTAGCAATGAAGGGAAGCTGAAAACCATTAGACAATTTACCAAGCATCAGCGAGCAGGATACAACTCAGTGCTGAGCTCCAGCAGCTTACATTTGGGTTTTTTTTCTCCCTTTACGTTAAAAAATTCAGTGCTTCATTGCTGATGATCCAAACCCAGCAATTTGCTTTGCTTTTCTTTAAAAATTACACACTGCAAGTGAAATGGAGCACGAAGACAAAGACAATATCTGAACGGTTGGTACAGGAGAACTACGGGAACATCCTGTACGCCTGGATTTCCTGATGGGTGTTACTTAAACACAAAGCCCTGCTTACCGTGGGGAGTGAGCAGCACTGGGCTGCAACACAATAACCACTTCTCTTTAGACCTTTATCAGCTAATTCTGTTCCTGTCTAGACTTGCAACAAAAACTTCTGTTCTTAACTTTGGGCCTTGAAGAGGTCTGCTTGGGACTATTTACCCTCTCTAATGCAAAGATGTTCCATGATTGGAATACTGGAGTTACATCCCATTTTAATACTGCTGCCTTTCTGGGTGGTTACCTGGGCACATACACCCTGCTGGTTTGTGCCCACATCGTGCCAGGAGCTGTACAAATTAATAAATAAAATTAAAAAGCCAAGTGTTTCTGGCTTTTAAAACTGATGTTAGTATTTCCAACCCCACTGCCACATCTCAGCCCTAAGAGCTTCCTTCCTCTATGCCCTGAAAGGCAACACCATTGTGGCTGCTGCAGTTCACGCAGCAGTGACTTCAGCGGATTCCCAGCACAGCCCCTTTCACTTCTGCAACCCTAACACAAGAGCCACGGCCAAACTTAACCCACTGAACACGGACAACAGAGCAGCTTCTGCTCTTCACAAGCCAGACCCTGGCACAACAGAACCAGATTCTCTTTAACCATCCTTGGGGCTTCTATTTCACCCTCCGCTGCCCGAGGGGTGCGAGGGTTTCCCGAATGGAAAGCCCGTCACCATAAATCTGCATCACCACTTAATGCAGGTTGTGGTCTGCAAAGTGCTGGAATATTGATGTTGGTTTCCTCCTCTAATACCATGTATTAATTCAGATAAGCTGATGTTAGCATCTTCTTGGCAAGCAATCCACGGAGAATCAATAGATCAAAAAAATGAATTCTTTATTTATGCGGTACAGCTTAGCAGAGGAGATCAATTTTCCTTCTCCACCTGCCATTTAAGTTAACATAACTCCATAATAATGCTGATGTCATTATCTGAAATGCTGGTACCTTAGCCCTTTTTTTCTGTATCATTGAAACTAATTTAGTCAATATTTTTGCTTACAGATGGCAATTTTCCAGGGTAGGCAGAGAAATTAACCTAGAGCCAAATGTCATCCTGTAATTGTTTACATATTGTAAAATATCCATTTATTTTCTTTGCTCTTTGTGGCCCAACTGATTTTATCGTGGCAGTTTCTATGGCCAGGCTGTAGGTAAAAGATTAAGGAGCTGACCAGCTACAATATTTCTCTCACAAGTGTCCATAAAAATAACCTGGCCATGTGCTTGATTTCTTAGGTTTTTAAGAAAGATTTTTTTATTTTTTCAAGGCAGCTGCTAAAATGGAGCTATGTTCCAAGTCTGCCCAGCAAAGATCTGAGTGACAATGCTTGGAAGCCAGCCCTTCCCACAGGCTCCCAGTGTCTTTAGGAAAGCAAGTTCCATTGTTCTCCCAGGCAACCACAATGACCCTTTGCCCATCCATTGATTCCACAGCAGAGCAGGCTGTGGAACATCAGACGTGGTATTTTGCTGTTGGTTACTCACCTTGAATAGCCCAGACTCTGCCAAGCTCTCCTCCTGGGCTTCATCCAAATCCCTTTTACAATCTACGTGTCTAGCAGAGGAGTAGCTGAAGGACCTAACCATTAAAATCATGATCTCTCCATGGATGTCCCATGAGCAGAGGCACAGAATTATTTCTTCTTTAATAAGCAGCTTGGGAGTCTGCTCATCCAGAAGACCTCCTGGGAAGCATCTTAAATAATTCATATATTCTATCAATGCCACTTGAAAGAATCTTCTTTCCAGATCCTTACTTACTTATTTACTTTAAGGTGAACACAATCATCATCTCCTCAATCTTGGCTTTCCAAGTCAGCAAAATTCTCCTGCCAATACGAATAAACACAACCCAGCACCTTCCTGTGTGAAAGGCCCCCAAATTCTGCCCTCCAGAATTCTCAGGCGTCATCACCGTTGAATTTTTTCAACAGAAATATGGAAGTCAGAGGTTACACCAGAGCAAGGCACTGAAATGCAAACATTCCAGTAGCAACTTGAGGCTCTTAAAACTTATTTTCCACTGTCGTTTTAGGGATAAAACTTCAGATGTTCAGACATCTGGAAAGGAACGTTGCCAGAGTGAATCTTCACAAAATTTCCCTCAGTAGCTGCAACCAGCAGCTCCATTTCTGATTTCCAGCAGAGATTATATCAGGCATTGATTTTAACTCACGCAAGAAAGTACATGTTGATGTGCCAGCAACAAAAGCAACTGATTGTACCTTTCAGAAAAATACCACTTAAAAGGGAAAGAGAAAAGAGCCTGACTTCTCAGAGAGGGAAGTTTTATCTATCATGCTATTATCTTAAAAGATGGAAAAAATCATTTTATTGCCAAGTTGCCAACTTTAATCTTTCAGAATTGGTTTGAAATACATCTTTACAGTGAAATGAAAGATGTGGGTTTGTGTGTAGTCATTTCTAGACTTGGGGGGTGGGGTGGAGATGGGGGGGATATTCTTCTTCCTTTGAACTCCTCTCTAGCAATTTACTGCTGTCTCATGATTGCTGAATAAAGGGCACACCAGAACACTTCCTGAGCAACCACAGTTCCTAAGAATTAAGTGCTAAAGATTTCTAAATTGTGTACACTTTGCTCATGCACCAGCAGCCAGAACAGGCACTCGGGATGAACTCCCCACGAGCCACAGTTTGCATAACCCAGTCAAGGACCAGAAACAGCTACGGAAGGGGCTGGGAAGATATTCTTTTACTATATGAGCCAAGGAGCAGTGAGGGAAAGAAAACCAACAGCAACAGTGGGGAGGGCAAAACAAAACCAGAAAACAAAACTGTAGTTGCTGCAGATCATGTAGCAGTGATTTCAGTGGATTCCCAGCACAGCCCCTTTCACTTCTGCAACCCTAACACAAGAGCCACGGCCAAACTTAACCCACTGAACAAACAAAACAGAAAGAGAAAACCCTAACACAAGAGCCACGGCCAAAGGTAATCCACTAAACCAAAAATAAAGAGAAAACCAGCCCAGCACCATAGCAATGAGATGTAAAGCCAAGGTACCTCTCTTCTGCCTGGTTGTGTCCTACTGTCAAAGTCTTAAAGACTTTAGAGAGAGTATTCACCCCAGCAGGCCAAGGCACCTTGACTTGCATTACTGGTTTATTCCTTTTTTTCCTTTCAGTGGTATATTTATCTCTCTTAAGATTCAATTCTTCACGTCTCAGCAGATTCCTCCACCTCACTGAGGGTATCGTTGCACCCTCTGCAGTGATGACCATCTATGATGACTACAGATCTGAGACTGCCTGCAAGTACAAGTGTTCTGCTTCAGCTCACTGCTCTGTCTTTCCTTTCCTTTTTCTCTGAACTTCCACCAAAAAAATCTGGATCTACCATGGCACAAGGGAAATCTTTCTTTACAGCACATGTCCACCCCTTGCAAAGAGAGCTTAGCTCTGGAACCACCCATATGTAGCTATGTGTATAGGATTGGGTTTTGGTTTTTTAACTAAAGGTAAAGAAAACTGGCTACACATCATTTCACATCCTATGGCTTTCAACACTATTGGCCATGTTCTCCATATAGATTTTTATTTAAAGAAACACACAGATTAACACTAAAAGTTTTCAAGCAGTGGTTGAAATGTCAATTTGCCCAAAGCCTGTATCATTAATATTTTAAAATTTCATTCAGAATGTGCAAAATGCATATGGAAAATATGTGGAAAAAAAAAGCTTTTCTATTCTGGAGAATGTTAATCTAAAGAAAAGAGAGAAAATATGTTGCTAACTCAGTTATTTTCTTCCATAAGCATTCCTCATCACTCACTACCTGCCACTCAGCAGCAAGAGGCCAGAGGTGAGGACTGCCCAGCAGGCATCCCGTAGGTCCCTCCAAGAAGGGGTGAAAATTACAATCTGCTGCTGCTATTCCTTCCCCAACCCATCACCCACAACATCATCTTCCTTTCATCTGCATCACGTGCCCATTTTATGGTCGTGGAAACTGAGGCAAAGGTGTCTACTGAACTGGCTGCCTCTGACTGCACCGGCAGCAGAAAGACGGACGTGCCAGCGGTGGCTGTTCCTAAACAGATTCCTTTTCTGTTAGGCCCTCTATGAATGCCAAGCCTGCTCAAAAGATTTCCTAAAACTAAGAAAACACCATTTATTTTAACATCTAATACTCTGCTTATCCTCAAAGCAAAGGAGGAATATGCCAGAGCAGGAAAATTTCTAGCTTCTTTTCAATGTTGAAATACCAGATGCTGAGATTTGACTGTTTCACGTTTGCAAAGCTCCTTTTGCTCAGCCTTGGCTGCTGCCTTCCAAAGGTGCGAGTTGCCATGGCAACGCGGATCTCCATGGCGATGCACCACGCAGCAAGACATCCTGGTGTCAGCACGGACACCGAGCACACGGCGCGCGTCCTGGGGGACTGCTGGGAAACTAAGAGGCTATTTTGTGTCTGTAAACACATCACGGTATTAACCGGGCTCCGTCTTAAAGGTAGGATAGGAAGAAGGCACAGTCAAAAAAGCATGCAGCTGGAAAACAGAATGAGAGCCAAAGGGGGAAAGAAAACCAGCGGCTGGAGTTTGAGACCTTCTAAAGCAAAACTTGGATTACTTGAGTCTGTTTAAAGAGCCACTTTGAACAGTGGATAGCTCAGCTCTTAATTAACCTTCTCCGTGTTTCCCTGGGGGGCCTCCGAATGAAGATCTTTTCAGTAAGTTACTGAGAGCACTCACTCCTCACCAACACTTACTCTGCAAACCTTCCTCCACTCTGGTCTCCATCTCCCATGGGTTTGGAGTTTTTCCCCAGAAAACGCATCCTGGTTTTCCTCCTTGGACTCTCCCTCCATCCTGTAGCACAGCCATGGAATATCCTCCCCTCTTCTCCGTTACATCTGCAGGGATTTCACCCGACCTGCTCATCTCCCTTCTCATCCCTTGGCCCACTCATCCTCTTCATCACACCTGCTTCCCCCTCCCTAGATAGTACAATGTGTATTTTCTTCTCTCAGTAATTAAATAATAATAATTTTTAAATCTGGCCACACTCATCTCTCCAGCTAATGCCTCATCCCCATTTCTTTTCTAAATTCATACAGATTATTTCATTATTCCTACCCGCCCAACATCAACTGTATGAGGAGGAACCACTCCCGATGTCCTTTTCTCTTGTACATCCTATCCCTGGCGAGTCTCACTCCAAAGCACAAACTCTGTTCTGCCACCAGCTGCAGATCTGCCCGTACTTCTGCCTTTTCCCTTAATGAAAATTACCCGGGCTCTAGAGATTAAATCCCTTTGGGGATGGGAGTTTCAAACCTGTTCATTCCCTTGGATGTGGATAAGCAGGTATCGCCCAGCCCATCGCCCATTCCTAGGTATAAATTACTGGCACTTGTTTTAAATAAATGACTGGTAAGTACTTAATATGCAACATAAAAATCCTGCTGACATGACTGATGACTTATTAAGCACCAAGCCCCAGAAATACACACCAATTATTTTTCCAGAGTATCTTGAGTATCTTTTGTCAACTCCAGGTCTTCAGATTACATCGAAAAAAGAAAAACCCATCAGGATCCTCTGGATATCATCCACAAATTTGAAGAAATCTAATCTTTTTCCAGTACTATTTCTCTTTCTAGGCAAGGGTGACATTTATTTGCTTAAATATCCTTTCAGTTACCACCTGGTACATGGCCAGTGTTTGATCACGAATACAAATAAAAGTTTATGTAACATACTGCTGGAAAACATCAATAAATCTGCCATTGACTTACAATTGAAAGCCGGGCAGGAGAAAATTGGTTTTTTCCTACACGTGGAAAATCTGTGGAATTGAGTAAGCAGGAACCAAAGGGATTAACAGAACTTATAAAATGAGAAAGAAGGTGAAAGAAGATTAAAATGTGGTGGGAAATGTTTACAGTCTTTTCTACTCAAAGACAGCAGACCTTTCTTCAATGTGCTAAGGAACATCAGATTCATGTCCACTGTTTTGATCCCACTGCTTTGAACCAGGCCAAGACTTCACCACGCAGCACGTGCTCAATACTACACGTGCTGAAAGCAAATCACCACAAGTAGCTCTTACTGCTCTGCTTTCCTGCACGGTGCAAAAGCTGCTCAAGAGGTGATAGTAAAATCACAGAAAACGAACCAGCCAAGATCTGAAGTGGTGTTCAGCTGCATGCAGAGAGAGAAAACCCCTCGGCAGACCATCCTTTAGCTACTTACTGTAACACGTCCTGGAAGCCCTTGAAGATCAACCTTAGGTGGACCTCCAGACAAAGCCCAGGTGGCAACTGTTGCTACGAGCTGCATCACAGCCCCAAGAGCTGAGCGGTAAGAGGAGGGGACCTGGCTCTCCTGCCCCTTGGAAAGAGGAGGAAGGTGAGACTGGATGAAGGCAAAGAAATTATCATTGTGCTACATCAAAAGATTCCTTGGTAATACAGGTTCTCGGCTGCTTCGTAATGCAGAGAAGCAAAACAGCTGGGAAACTGCCAGGAAAACGTCCCTTTGTGCTGACACACCAGCTCAATATTTGGAGAAATGTCATTAAAGGCACTGACACTGTCATTTAGCTTTCCAAGGAGGGAGATTACACAAATACCTCTTACTGCTTTCCCCTGCACTACTCAGCCATTCATCTCAGTTCCTCTGCCAAATGAGTCCCTGCGCTCGGAGCAAATACCATCGGAGGCTAATGAGCATTTGCCTAGAGAGGGGTTCAAACGCCCAGGCCACTGAATTATTGGAAACCGTGTTATGACTGCGACAAGGGGCCCAATTAGTACCAATTGTAATGGCAGGTTTTGTAACTTGGACAACCATCCACTGGGAACCGAACTGGGACAGAGCTCTGAACGGTTAACTAAAAATAATCAGGTCCATGAACTTCATTAAAGCCTGTTCCTTGAATTCAGACTTAGCTACACTGGCAATAAGCTGCCATGGCAGAAAGAATTTAAACCTCACTTGGCTATTTCACAAACAGAACAGGGGCAAACATATATCTCATTGTGCAGGGCTCCGTGCATGCCCGGAATAACCAACCAGCTTTTATGAGTTCCCATTAAACAGCACCGAGACGGCTTCTGTTTCTCTAATATCCCCTGGCAGCGTGACCACCTCGTAGATCAGATTTTCCTCCTACTTATTTTCACTGCTAATCCAAGGAAAACTTTTATTATTACTTTGTGAATAATCAACCCAGAAGAGGAGGAGAATAACTGTGTTGCTAAAAGCAAGTAAGCAAAGTTTCCCTATAGGGCACTAACAAATGCTGTGTCAGATTTGTGATCCTTCCAGGTGAAGTCTGTACATGGGATTCCTGATTCACACTCAGTTTCTGATCTAACTGGCCCCGGGACATTTGAGGTGGGATAAAAACCATACACACATTTGCAACCATCCTTCTCCACATTAGCTGCACTTTATTGCAACATTACCCCCAAAAAACCCCAACCCAGGATGGGCAGCACAGATCAGTTTTACAGCAGCTACAGGCCTAGGTAACTACTTAGTGGAGAAAGCAATGGGGAAAGAAGCACTCAGAATTAATTTAAAAGGAGTCAGCATCAGATTTAGCAGAGTGCTCCTGTTACTCTGTGGAACCTGTTGGCACGCCTGGGGCCGACAGGCTGCCGGGGAAGGTTTCCTCACAGTTTGAGGGACGTCCAAATATAAACAAGAATTTTGTTGCAGAGCAACACTTCCATAGCACCAGAATCTGCTGCAGCCTCCGCTCTCCCCTCGTAAGCTATTTTATCCACAGAGCAGCACATCCGGATCTGTGTTTCAGTCCCTGACTCCAGGGGTGCATTTATTGTTTTCAGCATCAATCAACTTGCTGCTCAAAAAAGTTAAAGCAGCTCCTGCTTCCTTATTTCTATTTTCTCAACCGCACTTTCCCCCCACCTGCTGTCACTGCAAGAGCTTCTCCATAGCACCCCTCAGCTCTGGGAGCTGACTGCAGCTTTCTCCAGGGGAGCAGCAGCTCATTAATCCCAGCCAGCACCACATTCCCCTCCGCTAAAGAACTACCCTGTGACCTGCAGCAACCTTCGCAGGGAGGGCTAAGGGACCTTTCCCAGAGGCCAGTTCTTACCAAATCAGCTGCTGCTGCTTTCTTTGATCGCCAGTCGACTGGCATCTGATAGCACTCTGCACAACCCACCCGTTTCACCCAACTCTGATCCACTATGATACAACAAACCAATGCGTCTGTCCCTTTGACTCTGTCATCTCCATTTCACCTCTTTCTGGGTGCCCTCTGCTTTGCTCTCTCCCTTGCAGTCCTACACCCTGCTCTGCTCAGTATTTCACACGATGCTCAAAGGAGGCCACAGAGTTTACAACTTTTCCTTCCATTCCAGGGGACACTGATTCATTGGAAGGCTTTCAGCACAAGTTGCAGTTGTGCCAAAAGGATGGAAAATTATAAATACTGTGAGATTAAATCCGTCTTTCACATCTAAGGGAGTCAGCCCTTTGATACTTTTTGAAGCCCCATGCTTTAAATTGTGAATTTAGAGCACTAAACCCTAGAGCCGAAGGAGCCCCATAATAAAACATCATAAGCAAATGGGTGAGATTGAAATGGTGCCATTAAGCTTTATTACGCCCTAGGTGCTTTGTGACTCGAATGGATTTTGACCGAGTGTCACATTTTTACAGGACATGTCAAATATTTATTAGGCTTTGTCAGTCAGCTTCTGCCAGGTGCCACTTTACACCCTTCTATGCATAACATTTTTATTGCCAGTTGTTTGGCTTCATTTCCATAAACCACTCACCATAATCTACTGCATATGTCAGAGTAACACAAATACAAATTATACATTTTTATTTTTTTCTCTCCCTCATATACCCACCTGACAAACGCCTGAGCTGCAGAAATCTCTCCACACTTCAAATCACTACCACAGCTTAAGACCACATTACCAAGAAAAAGCACCTCTGACTTTGGTCCTGTTAAACAGCAAGCACCCAAATCACCCTGCAGCCCTTGCAAGTGAATAAAAGAGGAAAATTAGATAAGTGCAGCTATACTTTAATATTAGCTTGGTACTATTTCCTTACTTCTGTTCCACAGTGCTGGATAACAAGGAATTGACTGAGCTCACACAGCTTTCCTGTTGTTCACTGGGCAGGTTGTGACAGTTTGGGGTTTTTATCTGAGACAATGGGGACCTTCCATTTTTACCCGAGTTCAAGTAAGGGGAATTTTGCATTTAAAATGCAAAAAGCCACATCTGATGAAATACTGTACACGCACTATTAAAAACTATCCAGTACAAGGCATAATTGGCATCCAGAAGTCAATTACTTTGTTCATAAAGTGGCTGGTTCTATAAAGTCAGTGACAGAAATCAGGCTACAAATCAGGTACATTGCTAAGCCCTGACAAGCCTCACCTGCACGATTTGGTTCAATAAGTTTTATTCATTTATTTATTTTATAAGTGGTTACATATTTCCTGGTTTCGAGATCAATTCTTAATTATTTCCCTACCTGGGAACTACAAATCAAGAAATGAAGAAATGCTAAGTAGTCCCAAGAACTAAAGGATGTAATAAAGACATGAATTAGCAGCCTCGATGAAGCATCGGGCGCTGAAAATGTATCACAGCAGCTTTCTGGAATATTTGATGCACGGGAGAACTTGCCCAGATTTTATGTGGAGGCAGCAAAGTAACCTCTGCCAAAGCAAGGAGTAACTCCAGGCACCTCGGAGTTACAAAGGGGACCTGAGCCTACAAAATCCTCTCAAGCTGATTTTGTAGAGAAGCCCAAGTCCCACCCAGATTGATTTTTACCTCTTATTTCTGATGTTGCCCATAATTTAGGGGGCTGGGCAAGCCACTGGCTCAGTGGTTAAGCTTGAAGTGGAGAACTCCAGCACCACGCAGGTTTTAGGCTGCTCCCATGAGGGAGCATCACTTCAAGTACCTGTCAAAACAACAGGAGGCTGCAGCAGTCCCCTTCATTCTGCAAACTGGCAGCTGCTAATTGTCTCCCTTCTCAATTTGCTGCGAGTGCCATCCTCTAGATGAAACAGTGCTCGTTCTGATAATTAAATTATAACAAAGAGTCGACAGATACTTGTGAAATTTACATTTTTATATCAAAGATGACATTTGATAGTGATAATCCAAATGCCTTGAAATCTGTCTTTTCAGCACTAATGACTCTTACAGTAATAAACACCTTGTGCTGTGACCCTTGCCAGGCTCTTTGTGGAGTTGGGGGGCCGTTTACTGCTATGTATATGCCCATTCTATTAAAGTTATTGCAGAAAATAACCATATTCCTTCGGTTGCCTTGGTGGATTTATCCAAGTTTTCTGCTTTTATACCTTTGTGGCAGAGAGACTGCCTGCATGAAAGTTTAGTACGCTATATAACTCCCCGTGAAAAGAGATCTTGGAACATCTGCAGACACACAACCTGGAGCTTATTAATAATACTCCTGTAGCTAAAGGCTACAGACAAAATTAGAGCCTCAAATACTGAGCATTCAGAACATACCAAAGGATGCTAAATAACCATTTGCAGATATGATGCTTTGTGCTAAACTAGTTATCTGCATCATTGAGCAGGGGTATGAATATGAAAATAAAAAAACCTCCTCTGCACAGACATGAACAGGTTCTTATTTAAGTACAAGGACATATTTCTTTTGAGAAACCCTTCCAGGAGAGCAGGGGAAGAAAAAAAAAGGAAGAAAGAAGCCTATTAATTTTATTTTTTTTTAAACCTGTTCCCAATCTTCATTCCTCAGCCAATTACTACTTGGAGATGAATTACTGAAAGCAATAAAAATTTCAGCCACAGCTCCGGCTCCTTGGTGTGGTACAGACACATCCCAAGGGACCAGCTCTGCCCTGAACCCATCACCTCTATAATTAAGTGCAATCAGTAAAGGGGAGGTTACAGAGCAGGTCAGGACTGAAGGAGGGGAACAGAAGCACTGTGAATTTCTGTCTGCTGGACAGGAGGGGAACTGGGAACCTGAAAGAGCTCTGCTCGAGACCTCTGGAATTCCACCAGCAGGAATGGGGTGGGGGAAGAGGAGAAGGAGAAGACAAGATGATGGAGAAGAAAAGGCAAAAGAAAGAACCAATAAATCCTCAAGTTTTGAGCAAGCTTTGAATTAATTTTAAGGAAAATTTAATTAGTGCTGACATTTAAGTTGGGACAGGGGATAAAAAGGAGTAAAGTACCCAGCTTGTGAAATTCATTCTTTGCACTCAGTTTTTCTGCACGTCCCTTATGTTGTGTTTCTTTGCAAATCTCCTTTGAAATCTCATCGTGGCGGTGAGGTTTTATTGAAGGGTAGGAGCACGTGAGGCAACAGAAGGGTGCAGTGGCAGTGTGCTGAAGGACAGAGGAGCAGAGAAGGGACAGGCACCAGGGCTAACCAACCATCAAGAGAAAGTTGTCAAGAATGGAAGAAGAAAGAAATGTACTCGGAGAGCCTTAAGTAAAGGAAATAAAGAAGATGTCAAAAACATCACTCTGAAGTGTGAAATGCACGGTGTCAGCAAAAGGCAGATAAGGCTGTGTAACTGAGCTTTTATTAGTGCTGCTAGGAAAAATAAGAAACTCCACATTGGAACCCAACATGATTTTTACACTGACCTTGATAACTCATGCTTAAGCTATTAGCAAATCCCCTGACAAGAGCCTAATGAGCAAAAGAGACTGGTGGAAGAGAGCTGGGCAGCTGGGTGCTAATACACACATGGAGAAAAGACTTTCTGGCAAAACCCAGTAAAAATAGAACAGAAAAGCAGAATAAAAACTCAAAAGCTATGCTCTCCCTCCTTTCCTCACTCTTCTCCTCCTCAGCCATTTCTGCCTTGCCACGCTTGCCAGAAGCCCTGAGCTTTGGGGAAAGGGAAGGGGGTGATAGGAAATTACAAGGGTTGTCTGATGAACCATTTCCACTGAACACCAGTGACTTCACCAGGAGCTGAGCTCTTGGCATCTTGTGGCACCAGCCATCAGATTCATCCCTTCTCACACAGTTTCAAACCAGACCTCAGACACTCAGCAGAGAGGCACCCGCCGGGCAGGTGTCTTGCCACACAACTCTCCAGACCACCCTTGGGTTGAGGTTTACTGAACACAGCCAGGCTCTCTGAAGGCCAGGGAATGCAATTTTAACCAGGGAATGCACTGTGTGCAGGGATTCAAACCAGGACACCACCCCATGACACGTTTCTTTTACAGCAGGAAAGAAACACAACAGCCAAGGTGAAATCACCTTTAGTTCCTATATCCCACTGTCACAGCTCAAATTCTCCTGAGCTTAAAACAAATACTTCTGGGCAGAAATCAATAAAAATCAAATGCAAATAGTCAACAAGGCTGATGAACACCTGCACTTCATATGTTCACTGTCTTATTTATTTAGCATTTATTTTTAAAGCCTTTCTTCCAGAGGAAAATCAAATGGCAGAGTATTCCCCACGGGAGGTGGATTTTTTTTTCCTCTCACTGATGCGATACCAAACATTGCTTACATTATACAAGAAGGAATTTGTCAGTGTTACTTTTATTGACATCAATTAGTCCTTTATTACATTTTCTGAGATTCATTATGTGCAGTAATTAATATACCAGGCTACCATTCAAAATCAGCATCTGTTTAACATTTCTGTAGGAAGTGAACTAAAAATATCCAAATATCCCCATCCCCCCAAAAAAAGGCAACAGGAAAGAAAGAAAACAAGCCACACTTAGGGAAAAATAAAAGAAACAAGTTATACAGCCAGGTTTCTCCAAGACAAATGAGGATACTTGACTTGGCACAAAGAAAAGACATATAAAAATAATTTGCTGATAAAATATGTACAGGATTTTTGAGTTTTCAGCCAGCTAATTACTGAGCCCCAAATTAGCTAATGGAAGATAATTATCTGAAATCATATTAATGTATACATACATTGCTGCTTTTGAAGGAACTCTTGAAAATGGTTCAATCTCCCCTCCCATGAGAACTGACACCTCTGAGTGCTCTTCCTCAGCCACCCTTTTGACTCTGGCCTTCTGTACCAGGCAGATATTCTCCAGGGTGACTCTACGTGCCTTTCAGTGTTTACCACGAAGAAAGCATCAAAAGCTCACTGAAATTAAGACTCTTCAAGAAAGCACTGACACTTTAATTGTGAGCAGTTTGTGAAAGGTGCTTAATTACCAACTGGATGTATATGTGATGACAGAACCTCTCAGACTGTATATTAAAAACATTTCATTATGCACAGGTTCTCTCAAGCAATCGAATACGGTCGTTAATGAGCCCCCAATTTAAAGCAGTGTTTTCCTAATGGAAGATGAAATCATATGTGACTGTTTGCTTTTTGTATTTGAATCCTAAGCCCTTGACTCTCTCTTCTCACTTGAGATTAAAGCTCCCATTTCACTGAAACATCTTGCTTCGATTCAATGCAATTCTTGTCTGATTTGTCTGAGCTGGCCCAGATTTCCCTACGACCAAACCTCTTTCCCTCTCTGTGCCTTAAAAGACACAGATTTTCTCCAACTCTCAAGCACCCCAATCTCACTTTGGGATGACTGAACTCCAGTGGAGAGCTGGGAGGACCACTCCCCCAGTCCAGTCCTCGGGTACCACATTGAAAGAGGTCGTGTGGCTACTGAAAGCAGCGTGGTTTAGACCATGAGCCAAGCTGTTCACAGAACTCCTAAGAGCAAAGGGAACGGTAAGAGTCAGAGTACACCCAAAACTCTTCCTACCCTTGCTCCTCGCACAGCTGGTTCAGCTTTCACAGGAACAGCAGGCTCCTGACAGCTTGGTTGCTTTGGGTGTTTTGCTCTTTCTGGACCAAGCTCGGTGCAAGATGGAGAAGGGAACTGCTAAACGTGCTGCAACAACAGCTCAATCACCTACACCAGGCTTTCGCTTCTCTGCAGAACAACCCAGGAGTGTTTTCAAAAGCTGACAGACGCAGCACAGGAGTTTGGTGAGAGGAGTTTGGTACAACGTGGCTTTTCAGCAGAGCCTGGCCAATATTCTGCCAGGTACCTATTAAAGACTCAAGAAAAACTAAAGCTGAATATTCAATCCAACACTTGGAACCAGTGACAACATCCCCCTTTCTGGGCTTTACACCTGTATATTTCGTATCATTTAAGTAGAAAGCACAGAAAACAGTTTTTTCTCTGGTGGATTGGGAGGTTCAGCTCCAAGGATATGCAGATTCCCTCCCTTTTCCCCCAGCTCTGCTCCTCTCTTCTTAACATGGCATGTGACAATTGAGATTTATTTTTGTGCTTACTCTCCTGGGAAGGATGCTTTATAAATTGTGAATACAGAGGCATTTCAAGTCCAAGTTAAAGCAGCTGAAATGAGAAGATACATATGTCTAAAAAAAGTGGGGCTGCCAGAAGAAATGTGTACAGAAAAAAAAATGTGTACAGAAAAGGAATAAATAAAAGACCCTTTGCATTTCCTAGGCAGGTGGGATTTACAGCAAAGCATAAAGTTCAAGCATTAACAGATGAGTTAACCTGGACTTTAATAGAGTCGGCAAAAACGTTTTATTTCCATGGGCAAGTTCCAATCACTGCTCTTGGACAGAACCTTTGCTACATCGACTGGATTTCCATCTAAGTCTGTCAGAAAATGCCAAAGGGATAATCAGACTAAGCACTGAAAGTGCCAACGTTTTTCTTCTCCCTTTCTTCAAACTTTTGTGTGGTCCAACCCTTCATACATTTAGCTCCTGATAGAAAACATACGTCATGCTCCCTGAAATTTATCCCTCTTTTTCTACTTCAGCTTACAAAACAAGAGGTGTTCACCCATGTTTTCTTCATGAAAGATAAAACTCCCTGCTCTTTTTGTGTGAAAAAGCTGAGATTTGAATAGACCATCATTTAAAAGTAGCAGAAAATTAAAACTTACCACTTGCCAAAGAATAAAATGCACTTAAGAGTAACTGCCAGACCATTTGCTGGGATGCAAACAACCCCAACTCCCCACTGCACTGGGCTTTTTTCATCCACTTTTTAGAATTGAAACTGTAATTCATTTAAATCACTTCTGGATTTGAATGGTATCACTAAAAACCAATCAGACTTCGAGGAGAATGAAGTTTTCTGTTAGAATCTGGATTTCCTGAAAGTGAAAGGATAAAGGCAGTGCCATCGTACATCTGTCTGCCACAGATTCCCTTCACAAAAAGGTAAATTACTCCACTCCTTTACCCTTAGTGCTTCTGTCACCATTACATATATGGAAGTTTATCTAAAACCCACGACTCGCCACCGTTTTCTTTGCCTAAATGCACTTGAGCAAGACCAGAGTAACTCTACTCTAGGCAAGGAAAATGATCTTGTGCACGATACTGAACAGTAACACCTATGAGAAGGAAATGAAGCACAGTGGATGCATGGTAATTACCACTTGCAATATGAAATTAATAGCTGTGATCTTCTGACCTGTGAGGTCCAAGTGTTACACTGCTCCTCACATTCTTTATTTCATAGTCTACAAAGAAGAGACTTCAACTACTTCCCATAAACCTGGACACAAAGTGCTGTCACAAAAGTTCAGCTCGGTGCGCACTAAATGACAACCACACGGGCAGACTTAGTGCTGCTAACAGTGTGATTTCTGGTGAAAGCAAGGGGAAGAAGGAGAAACACCAACTGGTGCATCAGCCACCTGCCTGCAGCCAGTCACCTCCTCTAACACAGGCACACAAGCAACGCTTGCTGCTCCTGTCCCTTCCACAATCACTTCCACGGACGGGTCATAGCCATGAACCAAGTCTGTTTTCCTCTCCTACCCCTGTATAAACATTGCAAGACCAAATGAAAGAAGGTAGGTATATGAAAGTTCAGTGACCACATATTTTCCATCTCTAGCTACATGTGAACCCAGTTAAATTCAGCACATCCTGAGCTTTTGTTTTTGTAGAGTATTAAATGCTGTCGATTCCCAGAGCTCCTGCTTAGTCACTCCCTTCTTGGTACCAGTTCCTGCATTCTGAGCCATCACTTCTATCAAACTCCATATACCTTAGTTATGCTTTTGTGCATTCATATTGCATATCCACGGGACAATTAAGCCACAATCATTAAACACTCTCTAAATTTTGCACTTAATGCTTGTAAGCCTGCATCTTCTCCCATTAACGTCCTCCAGGACCCACGAGGGCTGCTGGTGTCACCTAACCTATCAGGAAGGGATGGATGCCAGACAAATTATTTCTGCTCTGCATGTCTCTATGCCAGCCACTGCTTCCTTCCAGGGATCATCGTAAGCAGAAATCTATACTGGCTGAGCTGCCAAAACCTGAACTGGCAACACGTCCAGGAGCCAAACTGAGTGACTGAAGCCCTGAGATAACATTCAGGAAGGGATTGCTTTGCTCGTTCCAAATGGGATTTGTTTTGAGGGTGTACGTGCAAGGTGAGGATTAGCTTACATTGCTTTGATGTTTATACTGTTTGAAGATAAAAAGGAAAACAAGGAATACAAAGGAAAGCAGCAGGTGAGATGAGATCAACAAGCAGATGAAGGCGGCTGAGGACAGAGAGAAAACAGCTAGGGAGAGCGTGTTTTGCCTTACAGCAGCACCCCTACACCTCCAACGGGAGAAGGGAGGCCCTTCCAGGGCACTGCACAAATGAATTACTTTCAAACCCCATCAAAACAAGAGCACACGGACGATGCAGTCCAGCCCTGGATTCATCATCAGGAGGGTGGTAGCCTGATGAGGGTGGCACAGCGCTCTCCGAGCGACGTCGGCATGAACACTGCACGCATCCCAGGAGAGCTACACTTCGGTCAAAACAAGGATTAATCTGTGATGTGGGAACAAGCTCTAGAGGGGAAAAGGAGGTGGTTATTATACACAGAACAATTACTGTACTTAACACGGTAATGAAATTAAAATGCCTGTGCTTGCTTGGAAAACATATCACCAACGCTCCTGCTGCCCGGGTGCTAAGAGAGAATATTGCTCCTTCACCTGTAGCAACCACTTGAAGTTTATTGGCTTAAATTTCAGAGTCTGTTTTTAAAAACCTTACCTGCAATAAACTAATATCCAAATCTGCCAGTTTAAAGCTAGGGAAGCTTTCAGATGACATGCACACACAGAGATAAAATGATAGCCTGATTCTTATCTCACGCATTTAGTAGCTGTTACATTTGTCTTAACTTTAATGCCTTAATCTATTTTTCCAGAATTACACCACTGTAATTAAGACTGCAATTAGTCCTGTCATTTATAACACTGCAACGGTGCCTACTCACCCGTTTCTTTCAACCCATCTTCCACCTACATGCAACTGCTGCCACCTAAGTGCCAGTGCCACCCTTTCACCTCAGATCCCAACACAGTTAGGGAATGGTGCATGGTATAAACCAGTCAAGACACACAGTACTGTTAAAGAAAACGGGTGGATTATCCAGTGACCTGCACACGACAGACCCCAAGGGTTTCCTGTTCAATTCCTTTGCTCTCCCTCAAACAACAGGCATTCCTTCAGGAAAAAAAATGCTGTACACTATAAATCATGTTACAGCGTTGGACAGTTTCCATCTTTGTGAGCAAAGCCCATTTCCTCCTCGGTGTGCTCGACCAGAGCTAACCTTGCAGTCCAAGTATTTTTTTTCCACTGGGGAAAAAAAGCCCAAACTCAAGAGAGTCAAGCAGCGGTGCAGAATCGACAACACCAAAATGCCTTGAAAATTCAAACTGATTTTGTAAAGCGCTTGTATCGAGTAAACAGACCCATGGTCTGAAGAGGTTTCTGCACTCCCATTTTCTCATTGTTCCAGCATCACTCGTGCTCCTGACCACCCAGCTGCTCTGCTTTTCCTTGGTGCTTTTCTTTATGGCAGCCTCTGATACCTCCCTCTCCACCTTCCCTTGAAACGTGCAATTTCGCAGGCTCTGCTGCCAGCTTCTAGAAGGCACAAAGATCAGAGTTCACCACGAGAGCTCTTCTGCCAGGAGTACTCCAGGGGAGGGACAGAACATGTATAATCAGGGTTGTCTCGAGCAGTCTGTGACTAACACGAAGAGAAAACACAATGTCCAAGGCACTATAGTTAGAGAGCAACCCGGGGCTCAGAATGGAGAAGGGCTTGCTGACTTCTGCTCGCAGGGGCTTTTGGAGAAGAGCCAGAGTGTTGCACGTAGAGAAGAAATTAAGGTGGAAATCAAGAATTTTGGGCTTCATTTCAGCCCCCCCTAGAAGCAGGGTTACAGAAGACAGGGAGCAGGGTGCCTGGGAATGTGGGCAGAGCTGCAGGAAGGATTTGGAGCCTGTCATCGGGCTGCTGGTCGAACTATTAACGATGCCGTTCAACTCATCTCTTCCTGCTTGCTTCGGGGCATGCCTGACTTTTTATTTATGCCTCGCTAAGAACACTGGTACTGCTTCTTTCCAGAGAATAAAGCCATGACAGAAACGTATTTGTGAGCCTGTTTCAGCTCTTCCATCGCCTTCAGTTATCGGCTTTGAACTTCCGGATTTTTCCGATAAACAGGTTGCTGAGATAAAAACTAATTCCTGACATTTAAGCAGCTGTGATTAAAAATCCACAGCACTGCACGCTGCTTTCAGGTTTTTAAAAAAGAAAGAGGGATTTAATTCCACTGTGCAATAAGTTTCACTTTGAGTTCCATCCCCCAAGTAATCTCAAATCACTTTACAAGCTTTAATAAAGGCACAATGCTAAAGAGATTCCGTCTACTCTAATGATTTTTAAATCCATTTTTCTACAAAACACTTCCAATTCTGTAACCTAGTTTTTCCCTCTTCCTCTCCACCCCTTTTTCAACTTTCACTCTAAGCTTTTATCCAATTTCCTTTTTTGTATGCTTGCAAAGGTCTTCTCCTGTGAGGAAATTAATTTCCAAGGAAAATAGTGACGTTACTCCCTTACATAAATTCTGTCAAATCCAGAAGCTAAAGAGAAACTGGCCAGCAATTTTATATTGGGTCTCAAATTTGATTAAAACATCATGGGACATTTTTAACCAGAGCTGCTGAGTGTTGAGCACCTGGGCTCTAATATTCATTTTGTGTCTCCTCATCTAAACTGGTGACAGTAATACTTTATTTCTTCTAGATACTGCCCAATTTTGCTCACTTTTAGAAACCACAGTATCTGGGACAAGACCAACGTCACGTTTTGGATGGTTTCTAGCATGGTAGATTGATTTATCTCGATACATATCAGTTATCATTTCCCACAGCTCAGGCACATGTCTGTTCACTCACCCCCTGGGAATTGGGAATCCTTGCAGCTTGTGCCACTGACCCAGAAAATGACATTTGCATGTCACTAATTGAGGCAGACGCACAGTGCAGGAAGGAGTTAATGACGAGCTCTCGGAGAAGCTCTCTGGAGGATCCCAGTGGCCTCCTTCCTCCCCACACAATATACACGCTGGTGGTGTATACAGAGACCACACAGGAAAAGTACACTGCATTATCCATGGCATCCCCGGAGTGAAGAAAAGGCTCTGCATTATTGCTTAGAAACCATGGGTTTATAAGCACTCAGAGGGTTTCCAGGCCTCTGGCTTGGATTTTATAACTGAAGATCCTGTAGAAAATAAATTCTGAAAGCTGGTAGAAACCTGTAGAGTCCTTGGTGACTTTACCACTAGGGCAATGGCACAGGGATGGATCACCAGTGACCTTTTCAGTAGGAATTGTTGGAGAAAACACGATTTAATCAATGAATATTAACGCAGCAGAGACTAACAGACTGTGTGGAGCTCTGGGAAATGAACGCTATTTTATTCTACGTTTAAATTTAGCAATTGCCAATGCAGTCATGGAAAACTGTAATTTAACTTTCTAACACCATCTGTAGAGAGGTGCTTATAACCACGGCCAGATAAAAAGCCGCGGCTGAGAAGCAACAATAACACACAGGCCTCATTTTATGTCTGAAGGAAAGGAGACCACTCAAGTTAACGACACAAATAAGTAAAGCCAGAAATATTTACAGAATTGAGACCAATATTAGAGCTACTTTACATAATGATTCGGGAGGAAGGAGACTTGGCTCGCTCTCGTCTCTACAGAGCTGAGGAAACACAAGGGCCAAGGCACAAACGGATTAAGCCAGAAAATAAAAAGCACATCTCCTGAACCTCAGACCAATTTACCAAAGACCTTTGCTCTTCTTCCCAGGCGTACGTAGCCAGCAAGACTGCCCACAACAAACAAAGCAAATAAAACCCCACCAACCCCTCCCAGGTCGACCGCTTCCTGAATCAGAAAAGCCAGGAGGATACGGAACTCTCACTGTGACCGAGAGGCAGCAGAAACTGCACCTCCTGCATTAAGTCTTGTTATTGAGTCATACTCTTCATTAAGTCTAAACCTGCTAATGCCATTATAGAACAAGCTTCTGCTAGCTTCCAAGAGGTTTGGGGGCTGTTTGTTTTGTTAACTGCATAGTTATTCTTTTCAGAAGAAGTCAGCCAAGCACACCCTCAGGAAGGCAGCCAGCAGGACTATCACCATACCTAGCTGCTTGGTTCAGAGTGATCACGGCAGAACCTACGCAGGAATTTCTCCTATCTCTAACAAGGATGGGTTAGAGGTCAAAGAATTAAGCAGGGATTCAAACCCAGTGTCTATTCCCAGATCTGCAGGCAGCCTACTGCCTGTCTGTGTCCATTCAAAAAAAGAAATGACAACAGGCTGCCAGAAAAACTGAGGTACCCCCTTTTTATGACCAGGAGACTCACCCGGGGCTTCTGACAGTAGCATTCAGAAGAAAGGTGATGAACTCACCCTTCCCAGACCTTTAATGAGCGCAGACATAAATGATGCAACCTGCAAGGATTTGGTTGTGTGCAGACTTCAAATTTCATCAAGGAAAAGGAAAACCATTGCCACTCACTGATTTTTCTTCCTCTCTGTTTTCCTTGAGATGTTTGAATCCAACCCAGCTTGCTAAAGCTTGAGAATCACTGTCTTTAATAAACACAAAGTACATTATTAAGGCTGCTAAGTGCTGTTGCATAGAAACCATGGGATGCTATTTATATTGATGTACTCTGGAAACAATAACAAGTGGGTTTTTTCTGGGTTTCCTATTAGTAAAGCCAGTACTAGATTTTTACATACATCTGTGTATATAAATATTTGCAATTCAGGTACTTCATCAATACCAGCTTGCAGTGATCCAATCATTTTAAGTCCAGAAGGGATAAGACCCCTTACTTTTCTCTCCTGTAAAAGAGACTTATATTCAGTTCTTTATTATTTTTTTCTCTTTTAATCTTTCAAAGCATTTTCTGAGTCTCTCCTCTCCAGAAGCACATCCATGAAGTGGTTTGTCCTGCAGTCTCTCTTCCCAGGCACATCATATCACATCTAGTTCTATTAAACACGCTGTGCTGGAAGGGTCTGGGCACAGCAGAGGGAAACTGGCACCTTGGTGTCCCATTCTGACAGCAAACGTGTGACACACATTAGTCACAGGCTGGTGAAGCGACGGCCTCACAGTCCAGTCAAAATAACAAAAAGCACCTTGCAGGATGAAGCCTTAATACAGAAGAAAACAACTGCGCCCAGGATGGTTGATGGAGTCAGCTGAAAAGAATCGTTTGACCTGGACATCTAAATCAGCTTGTCACACTGCATGGTGCTGGAAATAGGACTGTGCATTTGGGCAACTTCTGTTCATCACTTCCCAAACATCTGTGACCCTTGTGTTCCACGTCAGAGACATGAAAGACAAAGTAGTCTACTATCAGAAAAACAAGTTCAAGAGGGCAGGGAAACGATGCAGCTCACTCTTCACACTAAAGTGGTTGTGTCTTTTGAGGATACTATAAAACCGACAAAAGCAGCTTTTGTAAATGTTCTTCCTTTCACACATCCTGCATAAAGCACAGGATCTGTAGCTACCACAGTCAGCTCAAATGAGCCCATCCGAGTAAGATGTAGGTGTTACAAACCTGGACACCCTCACTATTTCGCAGTAGCTGGCAAATGAGCTGTAATTCAGTTTGCAATTAAAGCCAAGCGTGAGGAAGCGACGAGGTAAAAAATAAAAAGATCACACAATTCCTTCTTCCCTTGCTCACAGCAGCACTTCAAGGCTCTCAACTTACAGCTCTGGTTTTCTGACTGGTCTTGAAATAGCCATTTTAGTCCCTGTAGTAGCTCAGGTATCTGCACCCCGGTCTCATCCAAATCCAAACCCTCCCTTCAGTACAATATTCATGCATTCCTGTTTCCTACCCCATACACTGCAAGGAAGTATCAGCATATACTGCAAGTGGAGAACAGAGGCAAAGAAAATACTAAAATAACATATCTGATACATAAAGGTATTTGGCTAAGCTGAAAATTGCTTTGAGGCCACCTGTGATTTAGTTATATCCCCAGCACAGGAGAGAGCTCTGCTCCCATAGTGCAAATGAAGAAAGCCACAGAATCACCCAGCAGCTTGGTTCAAGCCAAGCAAGAGTCATTCCTCACTGCTACTACATTTTAGGCTTCTGCAAAACTTTTTCAAAGCAAAGAGAAACAAATATTTTTGGATTAAAAGTGATACACGTTGTAAACCACACACAGATAAACTCTTCCTTAACCAGCTTTCCTGCTCCAGGACATATGACGGGACAATGTCAACAAAGAGATGTCACTGCAGCAAGCAGGAGATAAAAACACCACAGTAAACACAAAACTACTCCTCCTCCTTTTCTTTTTTAGGAAGCTGTGCTGAAATCAGGCCCTCTGACACCAGTCAGAGCTGCCTCACCGTTTCTCTGAGCTTCCTTTCTGTCCCCTATCCCTTCTCATCTTTTTTTTTTATACATTGCCTGTAGGCTCTTAAAGGCTACAAATGTTGTGACTGGTTTTTGGTATTTTCAGCAACCAGCCCAGAAAAAAGGCTGCCTACTTTTGATCCTATTACAGGGTCACTCCAGAGCAATGAAATAATCTGTTCCAGGCACCATCCACACACACTGCCCATGGTAAATGAGAGGTGATTTAAAATGATTTAATCACCACTGAAAGTTCAGTTGTATGGGGATCTGAGGAACGGTCACAAACACCTGCAGGGTGGGGGGCAAGGAGAAGGGGCCAGGCTCTTGTCAGGGGTGCCCTGGGATAGGACAAGGGGCACTGGGCACAAACTGGAACCCAGGGAGTTCCACCTCACCAGGAGGAGCAACTTCTTGACTGTTGCAGTGCCAGAGCCTGGCCCAGGCTGCCCAGAGAGGTTGCGGAGTCTCCTGCTCTGGAGACTTTCCAGCCCCCCTGGCTCTGTTCCTGTGTGGGCTGCCCTGGGTGCCCCTGCTCTGGCAGGGGGGGTGGACTCGCTGCTCTCCAGAGCTCCCTCCCAACCCCACCATTCTGTGAGTCTATGAAAGTTAAATCAACCTGAAGTACGCTGCACTCCACGTGAATGGGATCACAAAACCACATACAAGTCATTACCCCCATGGAGTTTTGATCAAGTGTCTGTGCTTTGCATCTCAAAGATACTGAAGGCCCCTTCCTTTACACCAAATTACTGGTCCTAGTTTACCACTTCAGTGCTAAGCACAGACAAATGGAGGAAAACCTTACTCTAAGCTATTCTCAACTGTAGGACGGTGCCAAACTGAACAATGCTGACAAATCAAACAAGACCAAGGCACTCTTCCTGTAAAGCAAGAAGGATCTTTGCATTCCCACAACCTTCAGTATTTGGGTTTGGTTTTTTTCCTCCTCCTCTAAAAGAAACAACCCAAGTTCATTTCTGCTTCTCTCCCCTCTAAGAATGTGATGATTTAACTAGACAAATGTTCTCACTCTGGTGAAGCTGCAATAATAGCAAGGTGGAAATTAAGCACGCCCTGTTTTAAGGACCACGGGCTCGGAGGTTGCACGCAGCCTGCCTGGTCCCTCTGGAGATGCTAAACACAAGAGAAGTGCAGGCTCTGGAAGGGGCAGAGGCAACAGATTTCATTTGTGGCATCCTGTTGCGCTAGCGAGGCAAGCCTAGTTGTTAGCATCTTATTTCCTACAGGGTAAGCTTAATTAAAATATAAAATGTCAAAAGCCAGTATGAAATAGGATATCCCCCTGGGCACTTGGAGTGAATTACACATATGAGCAACTGTGGAGCAGGCTGCAACCCTCCCTCCCTTTGAAGAAAAGATTAAAACTATTGAGTAGAAAACAACTCTGAGCTAAAGGACAACTGTTTGCTGAGCCTCGTATTTGCCTGCCCTCATCAGCCTTTTCTGTTGCACTCAAGGCAGCCCAGCCTCGTGTCTCTGTATTTTAAATGCACTGTGCATGTCTGACACACGTGGCTGTTACTGCTTCCACACGCTTTATTTGCCATGCTTTTCTGAGGGACAGTTTAACCTCAAATGTCACTGACAATTTTTGTTGTTTGGGAGAGAAAAATACTGCTTCCTGACGTTGATTAGTCACACACACAAAAAAAAGAAATGCAATTAATAGAACAGCAGAGAGTCATGGGATCAATCCAGCCCCACTAAAGGAAAAGGCTTCTCTCGGTTTTCACGTGTTCCAAAAGGACTCAGTCAAACCCTGCTCTGTACTTGCTGAAATTAAGCAACCCAGAGGAGGCTCCCTTTTTTTCTGCCCTTTTTCTCAGAAGGGCTCTGTGCAGAGATATTAGAAGATTGACATACCCTAAAGTATGGCACAAAGAGCCACATGGGTGCCCTCCAGCTTGAGAGGTACTGCTGGAAGGATTAAGCTCCAAAATCTTTTCAGTTTTTAGCTTGATGTTAGAAGCTTGGTCATATCAGAGCATAGCTTTCACTTGGAGAATTGTTGGTACTTCTGAGGAAGGAACCTGGATTGAATACAAGCAGATTCCTTCTGGTCTCTGTGTTACACAGAGCATGAATACAGCTGAGGCAACGTCAAGCCTGAACTGATGTTAACTCGCATTCCCATTCCAGGTGATGGATGCTCACAGAGGAAAAGCCTCACTCTCTTCAGTTCTCCTGACCTTCTTCATCAAACACACAGGAAGACAAAAGTGCCACGATTCAAAGCTGCACCTCGCAGCCTGCCCAGAAAACTACACACATCTACAAAGGATGCTTTTCATGTTCACATTTTGGGGTTTCTGAAGTAGGAAGATGCCAGTCGCATGAGAAATGCAGAGGGTTGTGTGACACCTGCTCTGTGGTTGTTCAGAGCAGTGAATGCCTGCTGCATTCCACTGGAAAAAAAAAAAAAGCAAGTTAATCCTGCAGAGCAAACCCAGTGAAGCCAATAGCATTATTTTAACTGATTAACTTAACACATTGTTTCTGTAAGCACAATACTTGATCCTCCTTTTATTTATAGCATTACAGACTGGGGGGGATGCCATCAAATCAATCAAGTGACATGACTGCTGATGAGAGGATAATCAAGCCCTCTGCAACGTCCCATTTCTCCTTCCAAAAGCCTGGAGGGAACGTGTAAGAATCTCAAATGGCACGGGCAAATATTGTGATGTGCAGTGGTTGAACTATTTAGCAAAGAGGCTTTCACTGATACCCTGTGACAGGATATGTTTGTCGAATCCAAACAATACATCATTAACATCTGAATATGTAACACAGAGAAAGAGTGAAATACTGCTCTACATCTGCATAGTGACGTTCACCAGAGCCCTGTTCAAATGTCTCTGCAGCCTGTAAACAGCCAGAGAAGTGCTGTTGTAATTGTGATTTGAAGAGAAACAGGCAATGGGTAGACTCCCAAACCTGTACTGTATCCAACTGAAACTACAGAGGGAATTTAAAATACATAGCATGTAATTATGCAGATGTGATTTTAATAAGGGCTTCCCAGCGATGTTTATTTTCAGATTGGATAAGATTAAAATCTAAGAAAGGGCCTTACACAGTCAGTTCACTTGGGTCTGGTGCATCATAATTTGTTCCCTGGTTGCCGTGACACAACAGACCAGTTACCACCTGAATTCTCATCACTGCCAGCCTGAATTGAATTCAAATTTACAACATCCCACCAGCAATCCACTAGCACTGCTGCAGAGAATAATCGACATTGTTTAACACTAAAATAAAATCTAAAAAAGATCAAATTACTGTTTAGCACTGTCTAATTCCATGGGAAAAATACATAAAGACTGATACGTCTGAGATCCATTTTATTAATCAGACTATTTTAAGTAGATAAACCAGTCAAGAAAGCAGCAGGAGTTTAATAAAGTATACATTAGTAGAACAATTATGGAGTAGCTCAGCAGACTGTTCTCTCTGATAGCAAGCAGTAGGAGACATTGTTCTGTTAGAGCACAATATAGCAAGGCAGTATTTAAGTGAATAATAAATTTCATGGTAAGTTAGCCTCTAGGTTATATTCTGCAAAGCAACTTTTCAAAGAGTTAGGGAATGTCTGATCTATTTCCATTTTCCAACCAGCTTTTCACTATCACATTTAGGAGTAAAGGATCTCAAAATATATCATCAACGGGTTTAGAATCTTCCTCCTGTGGAAGTATTAATATACACACTTGGCAGAGGGGGATATGGCCTACATTTTATGACTCTGTCAAGTAAAGTCAGTCAGGACTTGAGCCTCTATGTCCAGAGCTCCACTCCTTTTATATTAACACACTCCTTTTGTATTAACAGCTCCCATTCTACACACTCAGGTTTAAAGCACAGAATGTTTTAGGCTGGAAGGGATGTCTAGAGGTCATCTGGTCCAGCAAGTAGGGACATCTCTACCTAAGGCAGGATGCTCAGAGCCCCACCAAGCCTGACCCTGAATGACTCCAGGGATGGGGCCTCCACCACCTCTCTGAGCAGCCCATTCCAGTGTCTCTCACCCTCAGAGTAAAGAGCTTTTTTCTAATATTCAGTCTAAACCTCTCCTTTCCCAACTTAAAACCATTGCTCCTTGTCCTATCCTAAACACCCCAGATGAATGCATTTCAGGAGAAGAAAAATACAAAACCATATCTTCAGCTGCAAGGAGACACCTACATGCACGTCTGAAAGTCCATTTCAAGATGGCAACTCCTTTTTCACCTACTAAAACACCAAAAAGAGTCCTCAAAGCTGCAGAAACACTAAATACCTGACAGACAACATACAAAATTTAAGACACTTGTGGAAAGAAGATGCTTTCACCTTCTAAACTGCCAACCAGATCCAGGCTGAAAGTTTTAATAAATCTGGTGTGAATCCAGAAGCCCTGAAAAATAATAAATATCCTTTCATCTCCATCAGCTGGTGCTGGATCAGCCCCTGGGAACTCAAGTGCTAACAGATGCACAAAATGATTGTGAGAGATGAAATAAAAAGGAGCTGCTCTGGCTGTGACATCTCCTTTTGTCTGTACATTTTGGTAACCACTCACTATCATTATCGAGGCTCACAAAAATGAATTTTATATAGTAACGTGTTGGCTAGTGTGCTTGTTTTCCAAATAACTTTGGGATATACCCGCCGGGGGGTTAGTCGCATG
>VWZY01003700.1:132786-176174 GCA_013399075.1 Chloroceryle aenea | reverse complement strand
GTGAGGAAGGAGTACCCTGGTGGTACTGCTACCAGAAACACCCGAGCAGTTCTCTCCTCCTCAGCCCACGCCTTGCCAATGCCGAGAAGTTGCTGCTTTGGAATGCAGAGCACCCAGTTTCAATACGTAGCTGAGAATAAGACTCAAAAGTGCTTTTTTTCTTGAGCAAGCATGTTCTTGGGACACGCTTTGGTCTCTGCTAGACAATGGGGCTGCTCACCTGCCCTCAGTTGTGTCAAATAGTTACTTTTCTTCCTATGTTTTCACTTGAATGTGTTATAGATCAGAAATCTTTAAAAAAAAACCACTAAGAGACTTTGTAAAGAGCTGAAGCTGCATATTGTGAGTCTGTTCAAAGGAATGAGTGAAGGTTTTGGGACAAGCAGCTGCTTGGAAAAGGATGCATGGCCAGAATCTTCAATGCTCCCGTCTTGCTTTTCAGGGCATTAAGAAGCCCATAGAACCTGTGTACACAGGCACCTGGGGCTTTAACTTATGCTCTTCATTGCCTTTTAGCAATATCTGCTCCCCTTCCTTGTGATGACTTCTTGCCTGACCTTGGATTGATACAAAGGTTTATATCCAACCAAATTTGTTCAGCACGCACCTCAGGTTCCTGGTGAAAGTCCCAACTCCTGCAGGCTTAGCAATTGCCACGCCATCAAATGCTGGAAACTGGTTCTGCTTCTGTGAGCTGAGAAGCCTAAGTGGATGGGATCTGAGACCAAAGTCCTGTTGAGATGTGACACGGGACAAACTTAGCACATGCTTCCTGTGGATGGCCAACATGACTCACACAGCAGCAATATTTGCTATTGAAATGAAGAGTCTCTAATGGCATAGAAAGATGAAGATAAGTGCTCTCTCTATCCTCTGCCTTTAAGTGGAGCTCAGTAAAAATCACCTCGCAAGTTGCTGAGAAGAAAATGGGAACAGAACACTGAACACAAGCAAGACCTGGCAGAATAAATGGCTCTGTGAGACAGTCTTGTCTTGAATTTTTTGCCTGTGACAGAATCCCTGTATGAGTTTGGAGAAGGCACTTCTTGTATCCCATCTCTTGCTCTAAAACTATGATAATTCTGTTTTCCCAGACAGGATAAACTGCAAATCTCCTTTAAGTGTCAAATCCAGATTTTTTTCCTCTCTTTCTCCCCATTTTCAGATAATTCTGATGGTTACATTTGATTAGCAGATATTCTTCTCCCTCCCTGGCAACAACTTGCATACAAACTTGTCATTTGATATGAAGGGAGCTATGCAGCCTTAAAATCCTGACGGAAGGGACTGTCTTTGGTAAAGTCTCTTCAGGATAAATAAAAATAAGTGTAGTATCAGGCATGGCAAACTTAATTCAATCATCTTGTAGTTTGTCTTCTCTTCACACAGGCCAGCATTTAATATTGATACAGGTTTGGAGCATGAACCCACTTGCTACATTTTAAACCACCAACAGTTGACTTTCTCCGGGTGAGCTTTGTGAGTTTAACTCATCAGGGTCTAATTTCAGCCAAAGAGCACAGAGCAGCTCTACCGTAGATCAAGGTGCTCTGCCATTATCTATTTTTCATGGTGTCAGGACAATGACAGCCACAGCCCGCAGAGCTGTCACTGGAGTCAGTGCCATCAGCCTGCATTCTGCTCTATCTTAAATTAACATTATTTTCTGATGGTGCCCAGCACTCAGAAATTCTTTATTATCAAAGCGATCACTGCAAGAGTTTTTTTCCTCATCCATCATACTGTCACTACACCACTCTTGCTTTTGTCATAGTTTCTTTTTAGTTTATTCTGATTTTTTTTTTCATGAGACTTTTTCTGCCAAGTCTGTTTTTCTGTACTACTTGGTCACCTCTCCAGATCTTATGGATTTAATTAAGATTTAATTTCTTAAGTTTGGGGATTTAGTGGTTGGATGATGGTCCATCTGGTTTTTGGTCCAGTGAGGGACCAGAGTATCTTTACACAACTCTTCTAACCTCTCACAAAATCTCTTCACACAGGCCAGCGATGTTTGGTGGGTTGGTTTTTTTTTGTTTGGGGACTTTTTGGTTGGTTTGGGGTTTTTTGTTTGGGTTTTTTTGTGTGTGTGCTTTTTCATTTTTCTTTTTTTTTTGTGTGTGGGGGTATTTTGGTATGGGTTTTTTTTTATAAAAACAATAAGGCTGAGACACACATAATCCTGTGGAAAGGCAAGTTTTGCATAAATCTGACTAAACCCACAGGCTGCATTTCAGCCATCCCTTGGTGCAGTAGTTGTATGAGGAGTGCAACAAATTCTTATTAATAATAGCACTTCTCTGAAGAAATTCTGCTTTCTCTCTGCTGATTCATCCCAGTGCTTAGTGCTGGGAGCTGTCACACTAATGGGGATGAGCTGAGTATGTATCATGAATACAGTTTGGTTAAGGAGTCATTGTGAAAGTAAAAGAATAAGGAGAGGGGAGAAAGCAGCCATGGTAGAAACACTGAGGATATGTGGCTCTGGAGGAGAACAATGGGCTTGAGCATTCAATGCTTAGGGGGAAAATGGAGCAGGAAAACCCAGGTCACAGTAAGGATACATGGAATGAGATTTTGTAGGGCTAAAGGGTCAGGACTGATTTATAACTGTTCTAGGTCAGCAAAAGCTGCACTGGCAATGTGGAGGCTGACGTGTCTAGTTCCTACCATTGCTTTGATTGCCAACCAGCTTGGGGATGTGTGCTCTCTGACTGGTAAAGGTCACATAGCTGAGTAGGGAGCTGGGAAGTTACATATCCCCAGGTTCAAGCTTCATGACAAGCGAGGCAGACAGCTTCTGTACTGACAGGGTGAGGTGGTTTGACCTTGGCTGGTCACCAGGTGCCCACCGAACCTCTCTATCACTTAACTCCCCTCCCAGGCTGGACCAGGGGGAGAAAAAATAAGATGAAACTCAGGGGCTGAGACAAAAGCAGTTCAATGAAGAAGCAAAAGCAGTTCAATGAAGAAGCAAAGCAATGCTGCGTGTGGAAGCAAAAGAAAAAGATTTTCTCTCTCCTTCCCATCAGCAGGCGCTGCCTGGCCCCTCTCAGGCAGCAGGGCTCCAAAGACACAGTGGCTGCTCCAGAGGACAAGCTGATGCACCCTCCTCCTCCTTTTGTGAGCTTATAGAGCTCAGCTGATGTCCCATGGCCTGGAACATCCCTTGGGCCAGTTCGGGTCAGCTGTCCCAGTCACGTCCCCTCCCGGGATCTCGTCCCCCCCATCCCAGTGCAGGGGGAACGTTGGAAACCAGCCCGGGTGCTGCGTGAGCCCTGCCCAGCAGCAGCCCCAGCCCGGGGGTGTTCCCAGCACCTTCCCAGCTCCTGGTGCAAAGCTCAGCACTGGGAGGGCTGCTGGGGGGACATTAACTCCAGCTCAGGCAGGCCTGGTACATTAATTTAAAAGATTTAGCACAGACAGTTGCCCAGGTTGAGCAGTGATACGCTGTTAGCACTAAATTAGCTGCTGTGAAGGCATTCGGTGATTCTCCAAAAGGCTCGTGCTCTACTGTTTCTCACTCCACCACTAAGATAATGGGACGAGCCAAGCAACAGGGGCCGGGACCCAGAGCACTTGCCAAGATGTGACCATGATCCCTGATGGCTGGTGCCTCCTTGTGCAAAGTGACAGAAGAATTAAGCAAAAAAAACACCCAAAATGAAAGACAACCCTAAAAGAGCATTCTCCAGNCCAGGCTGGACCAGGGGGAGAAAAAATAAGATGAAACTCAGGGGCTGAGACAAAAGCAGTTCAATGAAGAAGCAAAAGCAGTTCAATGAAGAAGCAAAGCAATGCTGCGTGTGGAAGCAAAAGAAAAAGATTTTCTCTCTCCTTCCCATCAGCAGGCGCTGCCTGGCCCCTCTCAGGCAGCAGGGCTCCAAAGACACAGTGGCTGCTCCAGAGGACAAGCTGATGCACCCTCCTCCTCCTTTTGTGAGCTTATAGAGCTCAGCTGATGTCCCATGGCCTGGAACATCCCTTGGGCCAGTTCGGGTCAGCTGTCCCAGTCACGTCCCCTCCCGGGATCTCGTCCCCCCCATCCCAGTGCAGGGGGAACGTTGGAAACCAGCCCGGGTGCTGCGTGAGCCCTGCCCAGCAGCAGCCCCAGCCCGGGGGTGTTCCCAGCACCTTCCCAGCTCCTGGTGCAAAGCTCAGCACTGGGAGGGCTGCTGGGGGGACATTAACTCCAGCTCAGGCAGGCCTGGTACATTAATTTAAAAGATTTAGCACAGACAGTTGCCCAGGTTGAGCAGTGATACGCTGTTAGCACTAAATTAGCTGCTGTGAAGGCATTCGGTGATTCTCCAAAAGGCTCGTGCTCTACTGTTTCTCACTCCACCACTAAGATAATGGGACGAGCCAAGCAACAGGGGCCGGGACCCAGAGCACTTGCCAAGATGTGACCATGATCCCTGATGGCTGGTGCCTCCTTGTGCAAAGTGACAGAAGAATTAAGCAAAAAAAACACCCAAAATGAAAGACAACCCTAAAAGAGCATTCTCCAGTCATTCGTGCCCAAGTTTCAAACGACAAACGTGTGCGAAGTACTTCTAAGAGGAAAAAAAATGTCAGGGAGCAGAGAAAAGTGGAAAGATGAAAATTAAGATTTTAGTCACATGGCTTATAAAGATGACTGCCTGGTGAAGCAATTGCTCACAGATGCACAAGACAGAAATCAAAACGAGTATGAATCAAGGGTGTAGAAGAGCTGGCAAAAAGCAAGAAGCTGAACAATAAACAACTATAGAGAGATGCAATTTGTCATATCCCAGCTCTTTAAGGGAGAGTGACTGATGGACGCGATAACATCTTTATTATCTGCATGTCTTGCCCTAGGTATCGAGGAATCCAACACTGTCGCGGTGTGAATGAAAATTAATACCAAGAAGAGGTTGGATTATTACAAGGATAGAGTTATTTGTAGCAATGGAGCAGCCACAACCTATGACACAAATCTAAATTAATCAACTGCTTATTTTTGCTCTGTTAATTCAGGCCCAGGAAAAACTGCAGCTTAGTTGTGCCAGTTGCCCACCAACGACAGGCTGGGTTTGGGTGTTGAAAGTGCCCGTTCTTAGGCGTAATTAAATCACTCCTCTAAAATCACTAATGATTAAAACCAACGTCAAATCAACCCCACTAACAATCTTTAAATTGTTTCTACCTTATCAAATACTTCCCTTTAAACCAGAGATATTTCACTAGGCATGACACGAGCTTTTTTTCCAAGCAGCTATAAAGCACTAGAAACAACGACGCTGCTTTTGACGCATGGGGATGGCGAAGACAAAAAAAAAGATGTTTTAAAAAATGATAATGATAAAAAGGATGGCAAATAATGTAAGTAAATTGAGAGTATCATCTGCAAGCTAGAATTTAGGAGAGCACTACGTCTTTCATACTTGGCATTTGAGACAATTAGAGAGCAAAAGAGCCCTGCTGCTGGAGGAATGTGTATTTAGCTCCAAATTTATGCTTTTTTTTAGTTATTAAAGTGTATATGAAATATGAAAACTCTTGAAGCTCTGTTGATGCAACAAATGCTTTGATGACATTTAAGCAAACAGCTATTTACTTCCAAACATTTGGATTATAACACACTCAGTTGCTATCTACATTTCTGAAAATGTCCTCTAAGCCCTCAGAGAAAATAAATGGAGTTTCTCTAAGTTGGAGATGCTCGTAATAAAAGAAATCCTGCTGTGCAATGAGCAAGACCACAAATATCTAGAATTAGCGTGCTTCACCAGAATAATTAAACACTTGAGTTTGCAGTTCACATCGCCTAAACTGCTTCCACATTCTATTACAGATGCACCTGAGGAATAGAGCTGCTGGGAACCCTTCTGCCTGGCAAAAAGTAAATGTTATAAAAAGTGTTATTTCTCCCCAACCTGGATTAAAAATAGAAACGTCTTCTTTCTTTTTTTTTTTTAAGGGGATGCCTTAAAAATGCCAATGCCTCCCGTAAATGGATAAACACACACTGGTTAAGGTTTTCTGTCTGCTCTGCCTTAGGTATCAGGGGTACAAAGGAGCACATCCCTCAGGCACTCAGGACAGATTAGAGACATTAGAAACCTCCACATGAACCCCACTCAGTGAGAATATGGGATTTTTTTTTAATATAACCTGAAATACTTTGGTCTAAGGCTTAATGAATTAGCTGGCCTTTCAAATATCTCAGTAAGATGCAATTACCTTTCAGAAATTATTTTATTTCTTTTATTCCATCAGCTTTGGAGATAATGGGAAGACATAAAAACACAGTAATAGCCAGGTTTAAGCAGCTGTTCTGCACAAGCCTGTTTCATAATCCCCTCTAATACTCCTCTTTGTGTAAAACAGCATGGACAACACTATTCCCCATCCTTACCTTGCTCACTGAGACCAGAGACTTCAGGAAAAAGTGGGAGGCTTTCCAGTCTTGTGGTATGACTCCAGAGTCAGCACTAGCATGCCTCACAAGAAAGCTTACTGCATTTAAGCAATTTAAGTTGATATTTTCTGCTAAATTGCAGAAAATACTAAATGAAGAAGAGCCCTTCTTGATCACTTTTTCCTTCAGGGATTTCCCCCCCACCCCAATTCCTCTTCCTTTAAATCAGCCACGTACTTAAGAAGTGGCCAAGGAAGTTTCCAAGGAGTGCTGATGGTGCTTTTAAGGCACTGAACCCCATTCTGGGAGGTGCAGCTGTTGAAGACAAAGTGAGAATTAACAAAAGGCCCAGGTGGGTTATAGTTAAAGTCAATATAGTTTCAAGCAGGTGAGGTTGATGTTGTCTGCAATTTGTGACTGGTTTGTGTAATTAAGAAGCAATAACAGGGTCAGGTCAAGTTTAGCAAATAGCTGGGTTTAGAAGGTACACCACAAATAGCTGACTTAATTAAAGGGCTACTTTCATAGCTGAATAAGAACCTTAGGGGTAGCACTGACAGCAGTCATCAGCCATTCACCTAGAAAGGTCAGCTGCTGTCAGGAAGAAAAGAAAAAAAATCCTTCAATTTGGAATCCTATTCCAGGATTTTACCAGTTCTTCAGAATATTTGCTGCTTTGCCTGCTGCTGAGAACAATACACTGTCTCCAGAGAAACACTGCTTTGCAAAATGTGCTTTTACATTTGTGATCAAGTGCTTCGGGGGCAGGTGAGGGAGCTTTAACAGGGGCCATGCTTCTGAGACCTGCCTCTGAAAATAAACTCGCTGCTCTGTAGGGAATGCAACTGCCCTTCTCATTTCCTTCAAATTCTCTTGCAGGCAAAAGGACTTTAACCATTCATGCTGACTGCTGGTGACGTCCCCTCCGTAAGCCTTCCAGCCTGTTACTGCACTGCCTGCAGCTTTATTGTCCTTGGAGGCACAGAGATGTTAACACTTGTGTTCTTACTAAGAGGTGAGCATACGTCCTGACCCTGATGATGCCAGTGCAGTGATATCCACCCTTCTCTCAAAGGCTACTTGTGAGCAAATGTCCCTACAAGACCTGTGGGGTAGGGAAATAGGGTCTTTTAAATTCCTTTCTTTCCTCGCCACAACATGATACTGAGATGCTGGAAATATTTTAATGCACTGGTTTTATTCAGCAAGGAGATGAAGCAAAGAAGACCTGAAGAGTCCACACAATGATCACTGACACAACATGTCTGGCTGACAATACTGAAGGGGGGAAGAGCAAAGTAACCCCAAAACTCACGAATAATCAGGGAGTGGAGAATTGCCCAGGTGCTGCAGCCTGCACTCCCCTCACCCAACATGACGTTATCCAGTGTTCACTAGATTTTTATCTACTTGCCAGCACACGTGATTTTATTCACACTGCAACCATCTTCACATTGGCAGGGAGGAGAGAGGGATAATTGGCCAGCAATACACAACAGGACGCTCCAACATGCGATGATGCTTTGTCTGTAGGTCTGTGCCTGGTGTACCAGGGCATAACAAGAGGTGTTAGTACAACCTAAGCCCCCGGATCTGATGCTTGAGCCTTCCTCCAACAACCTGCATCCACAGCTCTCTTATAACAGCCCTTGTACCAGGAGACTCAGTAGGAACTCATTGATTTTAACAGATATTGCAAAGCCCAGAAACCTTTTTTCTGATAAACTTCATTCTTCCTTTTGTTTGCACTACTCTGCATATCTAATGAACTGTCTGGTTAATCCCAGACCTGCACAGCCAGTAATTACTGGGGGTGTCACATTCTGGCTGGGCTGAAAATGTCTTTTCGTGATCACTGTGTGTAAGTTCACCAAAGAAAGAAGGCATTTTGACAGCAGCACGCCTTGAAATCCAATTTTACTGTCAGACTGATGCTACCAAAGTTCAGTCTCCAAAGCAGTCTGCACAGGAACAAAAATGTACCTACCACCTGTAAAACCAGAGATTCATAAAAATGACTCTAAAAAAAGCCTAGCAAGTTTAGGTTATCTAGTCTTCCTTGATCAAATTGAATAGTTGAATTAAATCCCCACCACAGAAATCAAATAAATCTTCATCTTCCTTTTAGGTAGTGCAGTACACAATCTCTTCCCCAGCTACCTAATTCTGCCAGCTGGCTCTGAAAGAGCACACTCCATTCACACTAACCAAATTAAAGAAATCATTTATCATTTTAAGTATCCAAACAAGTCCTTAAACAAAAAAAACTATTCTGAGGTTGCTTGAAAAATGTTGAGTCTGTGCCTGAAGTTCAAAAACCCATAAATCTCAAACAGTTCATCCTGAGCTTTGCATTTTAAACCAAAAAAAAAAAAAAAAAAAGTTAAACTACATTACATATTAAATTAAGAACCCTCACCAGTAACCAGATCAAATTAGATTGTAACAGCTGGTGTAAAAAGACTGGGCTAGAGATAATTTGGCTAGATTAGATGGGTGTTAATTGGTTAGAATCCAGCCAGATACTGAAAATCTCATTCTAGCTGATACCTAGATAGAACTCCTGCAGCTACTCATTCACAACTCTGCAATCAGATTCTGCAGCACAAGAAACTCCAAACTGAAGTGCTCGTGATTCAATACCTGCCATCGCTGCGCCCGTGAGCTCGTGTCTACTTTGTTCTCATGCTAGCTGTGTCTTCTGACAGAAATTCATCTGGTTTTCTCTAAAACTATATTTCTTCCTAATGCTTTAATGGCCCACATTTTTAATTACACGCTATCAGGCAAGAAATGCTTGAGAAGGTTTCCAAAACCTTAGTAGCAGCCTGTGGATTGTGTTCTCACAGAGTTGTAAGTGGAAAAAAAGCCCCAAAGTGAATTTTGCTGAAACCAGTCCTACCAGTCGGTACATTGTTGGTATAAAATTGTCTCTTCCTAACTAGCAACTTTATTAAAATCAATCCCAACACACCTCATTATCAAGTGAAAACACTGCTGTTGAGAATCCTGGCTGGAAATGTAGGATAAGAGAGCTGGGTGTTTATTGCAGTGTACCTGGTTTCCAGCGGTGCCTCAGACGAGGCTTTGCTGGGTCCGTCAGGATTTCTTACAGACGGGGCAGCTCTCGGGCTTCTCTGCCATGGCTCTCAGCAACCAGATTTTTAATTGAATTTCATTCCCTAGTTCTCCTGTTTGGATGGAAATATGTAGATTAATTTCCTGTATTTATGGCAGAGCTCTGAATAACCCCATGGGAACAGGTGGCATAAAAACCCAGCAACTTCCGAGCGCGGTATAATACTCTCAGCAGTAAAACCTCAGTGGCAGAATAACCTCAACCTTCCTCCCTGCGATTTAGCTATGAAAATGCTATTGTGTATTGTTGCCTTTGGGAAGGTGATGGGTTGAGAAGACTAAAAGGGATATAAACTCTCCATATTCACAGCGTGAACCAATTATTGGGAGCTAAAAAGAAAAATCTGGAGGTAATTTGCCCGCACCTCGTAAGTAGTAGAGAAATAACAGCACTGCTGCTCTACCCAGCTTGGTATTAAAAGGATGAATACACTGAAAGCCTTGAGATTATCAGATGCTGAAATGGGAGCTGTGTAGATGCCCAGGAGTCAGTGGTTAGTGATGGGCTTCATGCACAAAGCTGGGCATCCAGCCTGGGCCATGCCTGGGAGCCCCTCACCCTGCATTTTACCATCTTCCTTACTGCTTACTGAACTATGCTGCTTCTGCAACCCCAATTTACAAAATACCCTTCTCAAACCTTCAGTTTATCATCAGTCCTCAGGGGTTTCTGTATCTGCTGGGGGCAAGTGACAGGAGCTGCTTCTTTTTTGCATTCAGTTGAATCCATTTGTTTTGGAGTGCCCTTTTTTAATCGGTTCCCAGTGGAGAGCTGGCAGTGCAACATTTCGGGCTGGTTTCAGGACTAACTATGGAAGATTTATAAGGGAGATACTGACAAGATCTTAACTATGGAATTGTTAATGTATTGCTACAGTAACCCCAGAAACATTGAGTGATTTTTATTGGAACATACATATTTCTTCCAAGTTGGTTCATGACATTTTATCAGATTTGCTTCTGTAAAGAAAGTTTTCATATTATAACTAAGCCATTTTACTGTTGCTGTGGTAACTACAGCACCAGTTAAAAAAGGTAACCGCAGAGTAAATGCGATTGCTGTGTAGAACTCATAGCCAAGTTTTCTTTATTATCTAAACATGGAAAGACCAGTGTTGGAAATATAAATGAATTCAAACTCAACAGCAACAGCAGTTGAAAATCCAAAATTAAAACTCAGCCTTTCAGTTGTCTGTCCAGCATCAACTACCTGTCTTCCACTTGATTTTTATTGCCCTGGTGTTACCAGCAGCTATCTGTGGTTTTGGAATCATCACCTATTTGTTGATGCTCAGAGACCCCAACTTATTTCAGCTCCTGAATTTTGCAGCCACAAACCATCAGATTAATGATCTCTCTGAGCTGAACGATTTTTGATACAGCTTTGCTTTAAGGAAATTATAGACACTGCAGATTTTCTCTGGCTCGTTTTCATTTAAAAATACTGCACTTTGCACTTGTTCTATATTTTCATTTCCAAGTCTCAAAACACTGCACAACATAGGACAAAATGGTGTGCATACACTCCTGGCTTCATCAAAGTGATGAAGACCCAGGATCTTTCTCCAAGGTCTGCTTGTTTCTCGATACCTTCTGGGCAGAGGTAAAAGGGACAGGGGTGAACTGGCAGGAAGACTGGGATAATGAGAGGCAGAGCTGCCCTCTTAGCATTTTCCATATCAGACCTAAAAGCAAGTCTAGAAGCATTTAATAATCATGCCTGCTCTCAGCAGAACTTGTACTGTGGCATTAAATTTGGGGAAGAAAAGCTGTTGAACAGCATCACCCTCTGGAACCAACGTCATCTCCTTTAATCAAGGAAAATAACCTTCATAAATCATTTGGTATTTGAACTTATTCAACAGTGATGGTTACAGTCAATAGATGCTATTTTACAGCCTGCATTGACTGTCATATGTAAATGATTTTTTTTTCTTAGCATGTATGACAATAAATATTGCATACAAGGCTACTAGATTGCTTCCACTTCTTTGGAACGAGCTATTGCACGTGGATCTACACCAATATCTGCACAACAGAGCCCTCAGGACAAGTAGTGTTCTGTGCAGCATTCAGCCCCAGCTTTCTTTTTTCAGCCTAGACTCAAAAAAAAAATTCCCTTTGATTCTGCAGGACCTTCCTGGAAGGGTTTGCACACATGTACAGTAATGACATGAGTTAATTGCAGAGTCACTGAAATAATGCATGAAGCTCTGGGAATGAGACCTCGGAAAGGTCATGGACTCCCTCATTATCTCTTTGCTTTCTTTTGTTTCTGTGCCTCTGCCCTTTTTCATCCTGAGAAAAAGCTTCTGAATGCTAATGCCACGGTGCTTGGCATCCTCCTCACCAGTCATGTCAGCATAATTAATTAGGATGGTAGAACAAACAGCATCTCACACAGGTCAGGTAAACCCATTTTGACACCAAAGGAAGAGGAGATGCAGCAGAATGGCACAAAGGACCTAAACACGTTGCCAGGACGCAGGAAACAGTAAAATATTACAGCTGGAAGTAATGGGAGGAAACAAAGAGAAATGCAACCTGCCTGTCACTTGAAATGTTGTTAGACTGTGAAGTCACCTCCCAGGAAAGATGCTGGGAACCAGACTAACTGGAGGTTTGAATCTCTCCATAGACAGTTAGACCTTGCCTTCAGGCACGATGTGAGCGCAGAGCAGTGAATGAAAGCTTTATGGCTCATTTTCCCTTTTCCTTCTGTCTTGCTGACTGTCAGCAAGATTGGCACTGAAATATTTTCCTCCAGGTCTAGTCGCTCCTAGACCTTACCATTGCCTGCAAACCCTTTCTGGGGACTCCGTTAACTAGAACGGAAGCATTAATTTGTTTCTCTTCATCCTTTTACACATACACACGTTCCCATATTGCAAAAGGTCACTGGAAATAATACAGCCCTTAATATTGTACAGAACTGGGGTTTTTTTTTCCTGCATCTTCAGTGAACCAGTTGTGCTCCTCAAGCAAAACCTCACACACACCACCACCTCTGTGATTAATACCACGCCGCTGAGGTTGCAACCTCAGAGGCAAAAAGCATGCTAGCTCTGACAAAGAGAAGCAAAATGCTATCAATGCTTACAAGATGTTAGTCATGCTGAGATGCCTCAGCTAACACAGGCACCTACTAGAGCTGCCGCTGCTGTATTTTGGGCTGATAAATACAAGGAAACCTTCCTCTAAGTCAGGAGTCGCCCTGACAGTCAGACAGTTGCCCTGATGGGAGGATTTGAAGTAATATTCTGGTAGATAAAAAAGCCTCCCCCAGTATCTATCCAGTCACACCATGAGCTTGTCCTTACTTCACAGTTAATTAAAGCAGATCTTCCCGCGGACCCCACACCTCGCTCCGTCTGGGTGTCAAACAGGCAATTGCTGGGACAGAGTAAAACACTTCCTGAGGAAAACTGCCTCTCCACTCCAGCCTGGCTCCCGTTTCAACCTGAAACAGGACAGATTTAGACTAGATGTAAGGAAGAAATTCTTCACTAGGCAGGTGGCGAGGCACTGGGACAGGCTGTCCAGAGATGCTGTGGGTGCTCCATCCCCGGGTGTGTTCAACACCAGTTTAGATGGGGCTCTGAGCAACCTGGTCCAGTGGGAGGTGTCTCTGCCCATGGCAGGGGGGTTGGAACTGGATGATCCTGAAGGTCCCTTCCAACCCAAACTATTCTGTGATGTTGGCATTTCTTCACCATTTGTGAAGTCAGCCCCACTGGAGCCCAGTCGATGCAAAATGCTTGAAATTTGGCAGCAGTACCAACCCAAAACATCCTGTGCCAAAGAATAGCTGTTGTGAATGGAGGGCTATAAGCAACACACTGTTCTCCCCACATTGCAGCAGCAGGAGTGCACACAGTTGTGTTCCAAGAGCCAGCTGAGGGCCAAAACCATCTCCCCATGGTTTTCCATTAGGAACAGTATTTTGTTTTCCATTAGTAGCCTTGAAAAGGGAAGGAAAAATTGCTTTCAGTGTACAGGAAAAAGAAGCTGCTAATATAAATTCCAGGTTTTAAAACTTTCTTTCTTATATAAGAAGAAGTTTTGGGGAGGAATGCTAATTTCTGGATCTCTCATATGCCTGATGAAATCTAATATTTTTAAATAGAAACTGTAAACTAAATAACTTCAAATGTCAAAATGTGGTTTTTTCCTGTGGTATTAATATTGATTCTTACATCCCCTGACACATGAAGAACACAATTCCATTGATGGAGTGGAAAAGTACATTTCTGATTACTTTAAATGTCAATATGCTACATCTGATATCACATCAAGGAAGGACATGATATTCCCTCACCATGCACCAGAAACTGATCGTACACATGTAGGGGACAGGAATACCTGCTTCTAAAACCATGCAGTTGAAGGAAAACATCTGAAACATGAAAACATCAGAGCAGAAGTCTGATAATGCTGAATTTTGCTGTTTGTCAGCCTTTATCAGAGCAGAATTCTTTCAGGATAAAGAAATTGAGACTGAAGCAGAGAATAGACAAACTTGGAACTAAATTACATTAACCAATGGGACAGCCTAAGAGAAAGGAAGAGTTAATCCTCACAGCGAGACAGAAATGGGAAGAGAACAAAGTCTTTGCTGCTTTTGGCAGAGGGAAGCTGACCAACAATAGATAGCTGGTAAAGCCCAGCTACCAAAACCCATCCGAGCTNTGACAGAATCACCTCTCTTGATGTGCTGGCCACAACTGACACTATGATATTTAGTATTAACAGATTAATTTTGATTTTCAGTGTCAACTCTCTCCACAGCTTTTAGATCTCCCTTGAAATTCCATTAGGAGGCAACAAGATGTAGACAACTTGCACCCGCGAAGCGTGTTGACTCGGCGCAGGGCTGTGCTATGCTATGGAAACAGGAGATAATTCCATCTGCAGTTGTCTTCACTGCAGTTGCTAACACTGCTGTGGTAGAGGTCCACATCTCTATTTTCCACAGCACATGAGAGAGCCTCTAGCACAGCTTCCCGCTAAGCTGAGCTGCTTCCCGATACTCGGTGGGAATTTATTTCTTCCTCTCAAAAAGATGCTTTTCAGTTTCAAACAAAAATGGGTTTGTCGACTGGATGGATTTGATAGTTAGATAAATGTGTTTTATCAACGGAATGGATTAGGCTGTTTGCATTTTGTCACCACGATCTCAATCCGTCCTGCCAATAAAACATATTTCATCAAAGCTTTAGGCCACCATGCTAACAGAATGTGTTTTGTCAACAGCCTAAATCCAACCTGTCAACAAAATCCATTCAGAAGGAAAATAACTCAATCTCTTCTGTCAACATCAGGAGTAAAATCTTGGTGGTTAGTGTATGAAAAACCAAACCAAACCCCACAGTTAACTTTCCATCTTTTCAAGCCAAAATAAGAAGAACACAAAAGTATCCATCAACTTAGTACATGTAAATGAAAAGAGATGGGGAAATTAAATAATGCATTCATATTTCCTAGTGTGGTTGGGATGTGGTCAAGCTATGGAAACATCCTGAGGCTTCTACCACCCAGATCTCAAAAGTGAACTGAACAACTAGATCCCAGAGATGCTAGATACTCAATATGTATTTATTAAGAAAACTCAAAGGCTCACTAGGCAAATTACAAAAGTTCATAGAAGACTGAGACTCAGAAAGCTCATTTCTCTCACCAGCAGAAAATTACAGTGATAGAAACAAACAAAATCATACTGTGGGCTCCATCCTGCCCTTCATGATTTAATTAGAACTTGCAAATTAAATGGACTGATCCAACTGTTACAGTCAGTCACGTTATTCCCTGGCTGTGCCTTGAACAATTTGTGCCTAATAATAACTTGTGCCTAATTTTAATTTTTAAAATGATTACTTGACTCAACAGTAGCATGACTTCAACCAGCTGCTTCGTTTTATAATTCCTGGATTTGGTAACATCAGAATAAGCTTAAAGGTGAAGGTGAGAGAGGAGATGGAAAACTTTTAACAATCAAAGGTAGATAATAACTAAATAACTAAATAACTAAACAGAATATGCAAGTGCATCATCCAGGGGCCCTTACAAGGCAAGTTTCATTCTGTCTCTTAGCCCGTCCCAACTTTTGATGCAAGTACAACTAAAAACACTTGTGTTGTGAAGGATGCTTTTGAGGACTGCATACACAATTAGAAATTCATCTTGAGCAACGAGGTGTCACATAGATCACTCCCAGCTAAGGAAAGGCTTGAATCATCAAATTTACTCAATTTCTTCAGCATTTCTCTACTTGAGGTGAAATTCCTATTTTCAAATCAGCTTCTGCCTCTTATTAAAAAGGAGCCTTTCTTTCCTCCATATGGTCTATGCTAATTTTCAGCCTTTTGAACTGCACTATTTTGGGATGGATTGTGAAGTGAAAGGATTCCTTTTAATCACACAAGCAGAATAATAAAATTATCTCCACGGGGCATTCCACAATGGGGTTTTGCACCTACAAAGTACTCTTAAGTGTTTAATGATTTATTGATGTAGTTGCTTTGGCTTTCTAAGCTTTTTCATTTTGTTTAATACACAGACTGTCTTCCAGACCCTTGATTACACCACTCTCCTTGATCATTTACAACTTCAGATCAGCTTAGCAGGCTCTTCCCCAGCTCTGTTTATAACACCTGGGAAATAGATATAAACAATAGCAATAGGTATTTATTTTTCCTATTAAGAGAGGGCTTGGATCTTGCATTGTGACACCTGGAAATGGGATGCTGCGCCCTCATGGATAACAGGACTAAGTTATTCAGGACAGGGATCATCTGTTTAATTACCTGCACAGAAATTCATACCACTGCAGAAATGTTGTCCTCATCTGATCAAAATGAATGGCTTCTAAGCCTGCCAAACTCTCATCTGGGTCACACAAGCACTAACCCATTGACAGCTTTGCAGAACAACATCTACTCTCTCTTATTAAATTCTTCTGTATGTAGATTCACTCCTCCTCTGTAACTTGTTACCAAGGGATATTGTTCAGACCAAACAGCTTCAGGAAAATCAGAGCTGGCCTGGCCACTAGGCTCGAACAAAGCTCATTTGGTGCAGTCAATGCTCTCAGTCACATCGACAGCACCAAACAAAAGGGAAAATCCCAAATCAGTAGTAATGCAAAGCACAGTAACGAGCTGTCACTCTTACAGTTCAGCATCAGGTCCAAACAAAAAGCATCGGAAGGGGGCAGGGGGAGTGTGCCACTGTGTTTCGATATGTATATACTTGTACCATCATCTAATATATTCCAGCATCTCTAAAACACCAAGCAAATCACTCGAGGAGTTCCAAGGAGAGACTGATTCCTGTGACAGCACAGAAAGCTGTCACACTGAAGAGCAGCGAAAGGCTGTCTGGGACAGTTGAGTGTTGGACAGGTTACTGATTGAACAAGGTCCTAATTGAAACCTTGGTTAGCTGGATAACCCAGCTCCACAGCAACAGGCAGGCAGAGAGTCCAGCTGCACATTCTTCTTTTAGTTCAAAGGGACTGTCACATTCCTGAGTTCCCCCCACTAATGGATCTCACCCCACCCAGTTCCAAATTGTTCTCACTTCATTTTCATAGGCTGATTTTCTAATAGGTGTCTGGCACAAATGGTTTAAGACTCCTTTTCGTTCTGAAGAGATGTTAGAGCATACACAAGGGAACAATCACACAATCTTTGTTCAGCTTTTAACACGTGTTTGATTTCCTGGTTGAGGACTGAGCACTGTCCTCAGCTCTTGGCACCTTGCAGCACTTTGTTCACGGTCCCTCTGGGGAGCTCCAGGCTTGTTCCCTTTGGCACTAACAGAAACCAGGAGCTTGGTCCTGTGTTGGCTGCCACAGTTTGACTTCATGAGGATTCGAGTAGCCTCTGAAGAAAGGAGTTTTTATTTCCCCAGTGAGCACTTGGTTGACATTCAGCTTCTATCCTGCAGTCCAGCCCCAGGTAGCCTGCGATAGCTCTTGAATCGCTCCTGAGATGCTGGGATTTACAAGCTATTGGAAATGGTTGACTACAGGATAAGACACTAGGCTATGAGCCAGGAAAACTCCGTTAGGTCACTGCCCTGCTGTAACTTTGGAAAGTCATTTCATTTTCCTGTACCTGTGTTTTCCTCTCAACATGGTTTATATTAAATGCTCGGACTGTAATTTTTTCCACGCCAGAAATAGGTGTGCACAGCAACCTCTGCAACAGAGTCTTTGTTTCACTTGTTCCCTCTCTGGACTGTAGCAGCCTTCAGACTACAACTGCAATTCCCCCATGACCATATTTCCACAGTATTTTGAATAAAGAAAGCCCCACAAAAGCATGTATTCATAATCATAATCATGGCCAGAACAAGTAGATTATTTTGCTTTTAAGAACTTCCTTCTAGCTCATACTCAGCACCTGTGTATTTGTAGTGCAGGATTTCAGTATTTGCATTTTTATTAAAACCTTATCAGGTCTAATGCCTCCATTTGTCATGGTACAATTATATGAAACTAGAGATTAGGCAGGGTCTTACACACATCCCATTTTTTAGGTGTTTTATCATGTCCTTGTAGTGATGGCATTTATCAAGTCAACACCAAACGGCCCTCCCTGACATCATATGTACTAATGGTTACTTTGCTCCTACTGCTTCTTACCTTTGTTTTTCCACTGATGCTTCCTTGACAAACTGCCTCTCAATAACAGCAGAGCTTCTCCTAGAAAATCAGCCAGGTGACTTGTCCGAGGCATTTGCAGAAGGGCTGGGGGGAATAGACTCCGATTAGAAGTTAACTCAAATAGAAAACATCCAGATAAGAAACCAAAGGAATCACTCTTAGCCTTTAATCCTAGCAATTTAAAAAATAGAAGCAGCAGGTATATAATTCATGGAAGCATTTTCCACAAGGGCAAAGGATATTGTATGCCCCTGCAAAATCCATAGCATTCATCCAGAGTTCTGAATCATCTCAGCTTAGTCAAATACCTTTCTGGAAGGGGGGTGGGCTCCGTGACACTCTGCTTTCTGGAAACAAAACACTGTCTGTAATGCTCTCCTGAAGGAGAGAGAGATTTACTTGAATTTTATATGAAGTTTATATTAATTTTATATGAAATTTATATGAATTTATTCAGCAGCATAAGTTCATCCATTAATTGAGATCCTGAACCACAGCTTTGAAATTCTGACTGCTTTTTATGAAATGCTCTCCAGCATTGCTGGTTAGACACTAAATGAAAAGCCCTTTAATTCATACCCAACAGAAGCAGCACCTAAGCTGACTTCCCAAGGCACCAGTAAGCCTGAGAGGTTATTTCAGCCTTCAAAGACCCTCCCATCACTTCTGTCCTCTCTAAAGACACCGTGCCCCCATCCTTGAAGAAAAGTAGACTCAGCACTGAAGTGTCAAGCTTCTATTTTAAATCCTAATGTAATTTTAAAACGATTGTTGCAGTTGTGCCAGAACAGTGCTTCTGCATGCCAAACCCTGCAGAAGTGAGAGGGGGAAATGGAGCTTCTGCTGCCATCCCATGTCCAGGCAACCCCGTCCCTCCTCTGATCACTGCAGGGACTCCCATCATTATGCACATGCAGGTAATCAGAGTTAAAACACCACGTGAAGCATTCCAGGCTGATTCATAAAGCAGTGTTTTTATGATACAGAATGCTCCTCCCTACAGAGGGAGGTTTTTGCAAAGATGGTTTTTGGAAAGAAATGCAACAAAATTGCGTGCTGAAAATCTGGTTGCTCTGCAAGGGAGGGACAAATAGGACAACCAGATGCCATCAGCTCTGGGGGAAAAGATGTCTGGTTGTGCAAAGTGCCTTTGAAAATGTACCCATCGAGGTAGAAGACAAGACAGGGGCAGGGTATCCTCCACAGGGAAACATAAGTTCAAGCAGAGGCCTTTTCTGGAGGGTTCATGTTATTAACCTCAAAACAATTGAAACCAAGTGTAATACTAAAAAGTCTTAACTCCCAGTGAAGTCAATGGGAAAGCTTGAACTGAAATTATTAAGGGGAGAGCTGAGTGGGTCCCATTCCCTTTTTAGTCTGATGTGACTCTGAGTAACTCCCGGGTGAATAAGAAACTGTCTGCATCCGAAGCCTGCCCGCCCTGCAACGTTATCAAAAGGAGACACAATAAGGGATGGCAGCAGCTGTCTTGTCTGCAAGGCTTGCGAGGTTGCTCTCAAGCTTGCTTGGTTCAGAGAGCAAAGACCCATATTACCAGTAGCTGGAAATAGCTTAACAGACTAAATATTTCAAAGTGAACCTCTACAGATAGATAGCATCATTTTTATTCCTGGATTCTCTAGGGAAAAAGACACCTCTCACCTGAGCCATTACCTAACCTTAATGAAAGAGAGAAGTAGAGAGGGAAAAGCAAGAATGTGCACCTCTATATTTTGAAGTGTCCTTTTATCCTTCCAGTGAATCCCATTAGAGGCATTGGGCAGAGTCTCAGAACAACTCTGTGAAGTGATGAACAGCCACCTCTCTCCCTACTGATGATCAGCTCAGAAAGCATCCATTAGTTCTGTGCAGCAGATCTCCTGGATGGATAAGAGATGCAAATTGGTCCACGGCTGGCAAAGAGCTTCCAACTGCTCAGCTTAGGGAACAACTTCAGAGTGACATTTCTTCTGTCTTCTCATTTCACTTACAAACATGGTGCTGCTTCTATTGGTGCCATTTATTAACGGTGTTTTAACTCACATTCCCTTGAACTTCATCTGGAAAGCATCTTCCCTAACTCCAGCTCCTAACCATACTCTCAAGTTCTGCAAAGTTAGTTTCCACGTGAGCAAATGTTCCCGCGGCCCCGCCGAAGAATCTGCAGCAAATCAGTGAGGTGGGCTGATGGTGCTTTGAAGCAAACAGTGGCTAAATCATTGGAACAAACCTCACTTGGCATGAAATATAAGCAGCAAAGCTAGTTTCTAGCAGCAGAGAGGAAAAGAGGCTTAACAGCCCAAGCATTACATTTCCAGCACTGTAAAAGCTGGTCAAATAATGGAAAAATTTATGCAAGTATAGAGTCATTTGGTGATAGATGGGGAGGATTAAGATCTGTTGAATAAGTTATCCTCTGCAGAATATATTTCAGCCTTACCATACTGCTTGACAAATAATGGACAGATTAAATGGCTAAATTTTGCATAAGGCATTGTTTCCTAGGTTTGTAAACTGCCCCTTTAACGCACACACAAAATACCCCATGATTAAAAATCTTTATCTTTATAAAAGACCACAATAAAACTAATCTGCATCAAGTCTTAAAATGGATTTATTAAACTGTATTAAATCCCCATGAAGACTGTTTGTTTGGCACAGTTTAATATCCTTCATAAATGGAGTACGATAAATTGACCTAGGGCTCCTCTGAATCTGGCTGAGAATTAACAATGTGGTTTAATTAATCCACTGCAAGTTAAAAATTTCTGCTAATTTAAAAAACAAGCAAACAAACAACTTTGGAAATTTGTCTGTAATGTGTCAGTCATGAAATTTAGTGGGAGCTGGCTCCTAAATCCCTAAACATGTTCAAGAACATCTCTAGGACTGACTTCACTCCCCATTATCATCAGATAGCCCAGTGAGACTTGGAAGTTGTTCAGGCTTTGGTGCAAAACTGGTCCTCAAGTTTTAGAGTCATCCTCTGGAACCTAACAATGTTGAAGAAGTGCCAAGTTACAAATCAAAATCAGAAAAAAAGAGGATTTTCTATTTTTACATCTAGAATTATGATTTATCTCCCTTCATAAAAAAGCACAAGGGAAATTTTCTGGGTCAGACCACACCTAGATCTGCCATTTTTAACTAAGGTGGATTTTTGCTATTTAAACACACTTTTATGCATAAATAACACACTTTTATGCATAAATAACACACTTCTATGCATAAAGAATCATCAAATCATTTTGACCAGAACAGACCTTCAAGATCATCAAGTCCAACCTTACTCCCAGCCCTATCAAAACCATGTCCCTATAGTGTACCTAAAGCTGTTTTATTGTTGATGTATCTCATCAGACTGTACTAATACAGATTAAACCTCAGAATATTTTTACTCTGAGGCAAAATGTCTAAGTATTCTGTAAATTCCTGTTGCACTATGGAATATTTTCAGACGTTATGCCCAAGTAGTGTAAAATACACCCACCATAACTGATCTGCGTGCACCTTACTCCAGCCCTCTGCTTGGAAGCGAATGCCAGTAGCTTCACTTAAATTTTCCATGAAGGGAGCAAAGCCATTTTTCTTGCCTTCCTGTCTGCTTTCTCCTCCCCTATCAAGCAAATTTTAGTTATCTGAGTGAATTAAAAAGTAATAAATCCTCACCTGAGAAATGAGAGAAGTGCATAGCAAACATTGTGCATAAATAATTTAGAAATACGACCTGCAGTGATATTCTGCCTTCTGAAGTTCAGTTATTTATTCGATTCCTTTCCTTTGTGCTCTGGTTCTTTCATGAATATCATTAGATCAGCAGAGGTGCCCAACTCTAAGGGATTGGTTCGATGACTTTGTGAACCTTTAACAACTCCTCAAGTCCCTTTCTGATGGCTGTGGCAGAACAACAATATGTGCCATAACCTGCATAGGATCTAAACAAGTGTGGAGGCAGAGAGAGGTAGCATTTCCACTGGACACAGTTGGAAAGTTTCTCAAAATCCTACCCAAAACCTCACCTAAACCCCAAGGTCACTCAGCTTCTCCTCCAACTCAACAGAACTACACCACTCACAACTTTCCTCCAAATGTAAAAGGTTTGAAGCCTGTGTGTCAGTGAGAGCTAATTGTTGACAGCAAGACATCGCAGCTTACTTCAAGAGATGGCAAGAAGGTGATTTCACTCTTTTGATAAATGCTTTTAAAAAAGAAAGTTTGTTTCCTCAACCTCTCCCAGATTCCCTATGGGGTTCTAACAAACCACTTCATTTCTCTCCCCCGCCTGCAAAAACAGTAAATAAAACTTCCTTTTTACCACTCATTACCTTGACTGTGTGTCCTTTGGGACACAGTTGGCTTCCTGATATGCCTCTGAACCCAGAATGAGCCCTCATCCCCATTGCAGCGTCTGTACATTAGCGGGATGCACACAGCAAGGGCACTCTCTGAAAACATTCACACGTTTTCCCACACCCCAACTACATTTTTGTCACTATAAACATGCTGCTTCAAGTGCCCTGAGTGAATTTCCATAGCAGAGGCCTGAGAAACAAATCATTTCCTGGAAGAAAAATATATAAATGCCAACTCCAGCTCCTAAGACAGCACATGAGTTAGGAAAGAGCTTGAGAATGATTGATCTTCACATAACATCGAGCTGCCATAAGGCTCTGTCAAGAGTTGGATATAAATTTCCTTGAAGAGCTTGTATGTAAATAAGGAAGACAAGCAAAACGAGAGAGAACAAAAGCCTCATTCCCTTAATTTTACAGCAGAGGCCATAGCTGAGGTCCCCACCTAACCCTGATCGCTCCCACTTCTTACCTCCTGTCCCAGCCTTTTCAGCCAGGCAGACACAACTGCTCGTGAAGCTGCAGGATTTTACAAAAACCAAACAAGAAACAAGCAAAAAACCCAAACCCACCCCAGAACTAGGTTAACAGCAACCCTTTCTTCTTGCATGGTTATATTTTTCAGCTTCCTCAATAACATTATTATTTCATGTATCAGCCAATCCAGTGCTGGAACTGGCACTTGATAAACCAGCACCTCTGTCCTTGCACAAACTGCTGGCTGGGTGTCAAATCCCTCACTCCTCCAAATCTCACTCATCTCCCAGGCTTCAGCTCAGAGCCTTCACGTTGGTCATGCTTCCAAAGCAGCTATTGTGTACCCATTTTATAATAAATGGTCACTGACAGATATTTAGCCCCCACTGGTAGGTAACTTAATCAAAAGGCAGGTCTCCAGGAGTCTGTATAGCAAATTATAGCTGGCATTTAATAGAACTGGAAAGCAGAAATAGCTTTAACATGCCAGTTGGTATTTTAAGCGACATAATAAATTCACTGCTACCCAGCTACGTATCAATTAATAGCACTAAACATTTTTAATGTGCTAACAAAAACATTCAGATATTAAAATTCAGTTCAATTAAAATAGCAATGAGCTTTTAAATGCCCAATAGCTTAAAATTCACCTGAACTTTCCAGCCATTACAAAAGGCCCTTTAACTCACACATAACTGCCTCATAAAATTTCAACTGCAGGTGGAATTAAAACACGCACTTGCAAATATTGCTGCAGCAGGTTTGGCTCCAGGTCAGCACAGAACACAGCAGCCAGAGTCAGCAGCACCCCAAACCCAGCAGAATTCACCAAAGAGCTGCTTCAGCAAGGGTGCTCTTTTTTGACAGGATCCATGCTTCCAGCGCAGTAGGAAACGAGTAAACGGATCAATTCAAAACTTCCCAAGGAGGCTCTGCTCTGCTGGATATTTACCCAGCCGTTCCTGGCTGGCTGGGCTGTGGAGTTAACGGGAGGAGAAAGCAAACAGGAGCACGGGAGAGCTGTGGCACCTGTTGACATGTAAATATTAAAGCAAAGAAAGGCAAGAATAATAGGCCAGGCTTATCTTGACACAAGCTTTTACTTCCAAGATGATTATAGCCCACTCAGAAATACATTCCTTTTCCCCACCGACAGTTTCATACTTTGCAACTTCTATTTACTCCCCGAGACCAAAGCCAAATGTTTACAGGGGCACCAAGACAGCATTTTTCCTCAGAGAGCTTTGCTTTCATCACGATATCAAAGGAGACGTACTTACGACGGGCCTTTGCCTTTTATTCTTGAGCCCCTTCACACTGAGATTTCAAAGACCTGAAGTCAGCATAGCAAAAGCTTTCTCTGCTCCAGGACTAACAAATTACACTAGCAGATTTAACATCATTTTCCTGCCCCTGCCTCATTAACTAGGACCCCAAGCTAAACCTCTCTGATCATCTCCACTTTCACACAGTCCCCGCTCACCCTTTGCTGCCGGCTCTGCAGCAGCTGCTGATGACTGGAAATATCTGCCCGTGCTAAGAGCAGGCTGCAGCAGCTTTGCTGCCAACACCAGAGTGGCTCAGAGCTGTTGTAATGGGGAATAAAAAAAAGGAAAGGCTAATTGGAATAAAGAATAATCAGGCAGGACTTCTCCCTATCCATTTGTTATCATGACAGGTACATCCTAAAGCCTTGCTGTACCACCGAGCTGCACACACCTTCAACTCCTGGTCCCTCCCAAGCAGCAAACCAGTGCCCTGCTGTTGCCTTTGTATAAAACCAGTGGGGATCGATGGATTTCATGGGGTCAGCTGAGTCAGATTGCCCTTTGCAGCTGTTCCTAAAGCTTCTGGTCTGCCTCTTCCTGCTGTGCCTGCACTCGTGTCTGCAGCCAAATGCCCGCTGCATTCCGAGCTGGGCTCTGGTTTATGTGAAATCCGAGTGCTGAAAATACCAAATCCCAATATCCACCGTGATTTACTTCCATTCTGAACAGCAATCAAATTAAGCTTGACTTTTCCTTTACTGCCTCCAGGTGGGCACCCATGGCTGGGCCCTATCACTTAAAGCAGGAGGTGTGCAATCAAATTGAGTTAGACAGTGATTGATATTTTGCAAACCCTGTAATTATGATATTAAAGATCTGGCACGTTGGATGATGTGGAATGATGTGTGATTGCTAGAAATGAAATGTAATTCATTTCTGCTTTTGGAGTGGGGTGAGAAAGTCTAGTAATGGGTTATGGGAGACACCAGCCCTTTTCTGCCAGCCTTTGGGGTCCACTTTTGTTGCGTGCATGCAGTTTTAATAGCCATTAAAATGCAGATTTCCTGGCCACTCATTAATCCTTAACTGTGCCTGGACCTAACAGACTGTATATTAATACAACTCTCCAGCTAATATAATAACATCCCATAATTTATCATGCTGCTGTAATCTGTGGCTACTTGAAGCTTCAGAAGGGACGTGAAAAACAAAACTGGTTTCAAACCACTGTGGAAGCTGTTGCACCTACAATGTTTTCTAGATGCTGAGATGTCCCAGGATTCCCAGTCTTCCTTCTGTTGAACACTATGGGATGACTGTATCAGTTGTAGTTCCTCATCCCTACTTATAGATCTCATTCTTTTCCCTCCACCCCTTCCAGACAGAAAACCACCTTAATCTAGGGGCTTATCTACACTTGAAAGTTAATTCAAGGTTACAGCCAGGCATGGATTTCAAGAGAAATAGATATTCTTTAATACCCATACACAGACAGCTATTCAAGAATGAAAGGGCTTTCTTTAGTTTAATACTCTTTCTTTAATCACTAATCCTGAACAGGTGATTAGCTCTTTATTAACACACTGCAAGCAAAGCTGAACCCTTCACCAGCCATTTCTTAGCATTCCCTGGATAACGAGCATGGCAGCAGCCCGTAATTAAGCTCAGAGCAAGAGTGGTGTTCTGCCTTGCAGAGCAGGGACGGGTGCCAGCCTGAAGCTACTTTCCGAGTCCCAGGGTCAAATCATCTTTCTAAAGGTAATAACTGCATGCTCTGGATAGAATCATAGACACATAGAGTGGTNCTGGACTCTCTCCAGTATTTCCCACTAGACAGAACAGACTTCTCCAAACTGTTGGCTGAACTGCCCCCTGGTTTATTTACACATCAGGAGAGCTTTGGAAATTTGGGGTTTATGATCTGTTACAACAACCCTCCAGTACAGAGCCCTTGCAACCAGGGATTTCAATTTACTTGCATTATCATTTAAGAACGAGTCGTCCACAATGAAATTACTTTAAAGCATCATAAATAACATGATACTAAGACTGGAACTTCATAAGAAATCCCTCAGCAGAGAAGAATGAAAGAAATGTAAAGGATCTCCAGAAATACAGAAATTACCCAGGAGAAATGATGGAGACGGGTGCTATTCCCTCTCTTAAGCTTTCACAAGGAACTGAAAGTGTTTCATTCCTGGATGATTTATTCCTTTTATTTAAATCAGAAGCATGTCTGCAGAAATAAAAAGTCTCCCCATGTATTTTAAAGGAGTTTTCAAGATGAATAGTCTTATGGCAGGGTCTCACAGATCTGGAAGGGTGGCCCTGTACTTAAAGGGGGAGGGCCCAAAGGATCCCCCTTTCTCAGCTGCCCCAAAAAACCCCAGAATGTCACCAAATAAGCCATGTGAGTTGAGAGTTTCAAAAGCATCTCCTTTCTGTGGACTTAAAACACTTTTGGAAGAACAAAAACACAGTTCTGGGTGACCCACTTGGCTTCTTCAGCCCCACTTCCTCTGGGTGCCTTTATTTAGTGTGAGGTCACTTAATCCTCCACTTACAAAGCATTATAAGCAGTAGAGAGGTTGGGTTTAAGAGCAAAGTCTGGCTGTTCAGACTGAGACAGGTCCTCCCTCTGAAGTGTAGAGTCCTATTCAGATTTGTGGTGATGAGTGCAAGGCTTCCAGAGGTTTGGGGTTGCTTTTGAAACTCAGATGCAATTCTGGAAATTGAAAACAATTGAAGCATTATTGATGTCCACATCCATCTCTAAATCAATAAACAATGAAGTACTTTACTGCAAATTCACTTGGCAGAACAAGTCCAAGAACTGAACAGGCTTCTCAGGTCAGGTGCTGGGTTCTGGCTGCAGCTAATCTTCATTCTGAATTTCCCAAGCACCCCTGTTAGCTGCTCACAGATGATTCCAGGTTGTCCAATTCCACAATTTCCAGACCTCAGCCTTCTACAACATTTCTTCTCGCTGCATCAGCTGGTCAGAAACAGAGGCAGAAAACAACCAGAGAGAATCCAAAATCTAATTTGTATTTGTTTGCTGCTTTGATTCTTCCTGTTACAGGTCATTCTACCTGCAGAAGTTGTTTGTCATGTGTATGAGCTTACAGGCATTTCAGGGAACCTACAAATGTTGTCAGCCAGATGGTATCACATTTATGACCCAGCAGTAAATATCTGTTGCAGAAGGAACTAGATCTATGGGTTCAATTCTAGAAGATGCCGAGCCTTTAAATGGAGTGAATAATACAAACTGACTTCTTGCAGGCTGGCAGCTAAACACATACTTAAGCACTGGAAGAGTCAGGCAGGCTCAGGATGTTCTTGCTTTCCCCAGAATCAGAATCGACGTGAGGCTTAGACGCCTAACTTATCTTCATTAAAAACCACCATGGGGACTGCAGAAATCTAATCTGGGCTTTTAATATTTCCTCAGATAGTCTGTAACAAAGCTGCTTTCACAGCCTCACCTAAGAGCTGCCAAAACAATGCTAAAGCTGGAGGCTCCAGCACCGGGCAGTGAGATTAGCTTGGATTCTTCATGTGGAAGCTTGAGAAGAGCCTGGTTTGAGGGAGCTATTCTTCAAGCTGCAATGCTGAAAAATAATTTGGGGGAGGTGTCAGCATTTGGAAAATTCAGTCAAATCCAAATCTCCAGGAAAAAAACAAAGTTAGGCAAAGGAGCAATGGGATGTACCAGTTTAACAACAATACCAGTCTTTCAGCTCCAGTTCACATCTCTGGCCACAGAAACATTATTCAGTACACATGATAAGGTACATGAAGAGATCATTGTTCCTTCTTCCCTCTGACTGTGATTTGCTTTTCCACTCTTGTTTGTCTATTAAGAAAGTGTCTCAGGACCACTGTTTCTTGTCTCTGTCTAGGATTGGAAGGAAATGTCAGCTCAGATGGATAGATAGATATAAATACACTATAAAAGAGTTGTCAAGCGTACCATGGATTTAATTTTACAAATAATTAAAGTTAACACCACCATCTATTACTCTATTTTCCATTCAAACCCAATTCTTTTAACTGGCTCACATACAAAGTAAAGCTCAGGCAAAGTTGGCCTATTCAAAGCCAAGATGCAGCACCAAAAGCCACGAGGTATTTACAGAAGACGAAGCAGGTCAGGAACCGGAGAAGAAACAGAACAGCAACTCCCAGCACAGCAAGGTACCAATTTTCTGCACTATTCTGAGATCTTCTCCAGAAAACAAGGTATTAAGTCCAGAGGGAAATGTTAAAAAGTTTACTACAGCAATTATCGCTTTCAGAGTGTTTAGCACCCTGTAGCTCAATTAAAAATAAATAGGTCAGCTGGATTGAATGAAAAGGCACTAATTAAGGCATTTTTTATTTTTAATTTTGCCCATAAGAACTGAGTACTGAACTAGTATTTTTATTGAAGCTACCTGATTAATATAATGCTGGATTAATTAATTTTGAAAGACTATTTGATCTTTTATGATATTGCTTTACTTTCTTCCCTTCTTGCAAAGAGTGATTAGGCCGTGCTGCTAATGAGAAACATTAATTTAATAGGGTTTAAATACATCATTATAGTAATTTCTTGAATACATTAATATGTCTGATTTATTTTAAATTCAAATACCAGCTTTCCCCCTTTAAGCAATGAGAACTTCATTCTACATTCCTGGTGTGGTCAGTTGATGGTGTGCACGGGGAATCTGTCTGCCTAGCCTTACTTCTCTTTCCTAAAGCACAGAAATTAAGTACTTTAATAAAAGTGCTTAGTTAAATCACTGACCTGCTCTTTCTTTATGATGACCTAAACAAAAATATAACAGAAGTCCTTTGTATTTCCATTGGAGAACCACAAAGACCCGACGGAGAGATGTCTGAACCATCTAACTCATCGATCCCTCTTGGCCAATAATCAACAGCCGAGGAGCTTGTCCTGGATTTCACCTAGTGCCAAGAAAAATATTTGCCCCATATCAGATCCCTGAAGAGAATGCAGAATCTATTGAGAAATTACTTGTTCAGATAAGCATTGAAATAGAAAGATGAAACCAACTCCTTTGCACAAGAAGAGAGAGATTTTTCCTTAGCTTTCCTTTCTGCCAAGTGACCCTGTTGTTTTGTCTCTACTGCTTGGTGTATCATGCTGCTCTGTCATGCTGACAAAAAATCTGAAGGTGAAACCAGAAAAAACACCAAACCCACATCATCTTTCTTCCAGGGTTTGATTAACTTCTTCTCTCTTCTTCTTTTGATGGGGGAACAAGTACAATAATGAATATAATTCCATCAGCACTTCAAACAATGACAAGTCTTCAAAAGAAGGAATGCTCTCATCTCTCTGGTTCTTCTCTCTTTCCATCTATGAATAATGTGAAAGAAACACAACTGCTACCACTGGATCACACCTGGTGAAAAGAGAAGAATGAACACGATCAGAAGCCACTGAGTAGGGCAGGGCGGCAGCACTGGGGCGACCGGCAGACACCCCCAAACACCACCACACAGCACCATGTCCATCAGCTTCTCTTCAGCCAGCAGCTCATGAGCCAGTCTCCCAAGGAAGGTCCTGGCATTTTGAACTACGTGTTGTATCAGTTGCTCTGCACAGTTCATTGCCTTCAGATGAGCTTGCTATAGGTTTTGTTCGGCCGCATCTGGAATTTATTTGGTGGTGGATTGCATTGAGAACTATAAGGAGGCATTTAACAGCAATCACCTTTGATTGTTCAGCTTGTGCAGTCAGACAGAAACATACGGGGCTGGAGCAGGGTAATGCAATAACGGATGTTGGCAAGAGGGCATAGACACGTGTGTTTGAGACAGCAACCCCTATCTGTGAACCACCACCTCCTTTTCCTATTTATTTATCGGGAAATGAGAAAAAAGAGAGCAAGCAGATGTGTATCAGTCATGAAAGGCAGCTGAGAACAAGAAAGAAAAAAGAAAAAGCATTATCTGGTTAGACAAGGCTGGAAGAAAAATGAGATGTTACTGCACTGAAGCTGAACATCGCTTTTGCTGTTGGACAAGAGAAAGCAGGTAGAGGACATACGCTGGCCAGAAAGAAGTCAGCTCAGTCCTGAGCTAATTACACTCTTCTCATAAAGTACCTTCCAGTTATTGCCTATTTACATGGGTACATGGTGCCAGTTCGGGAGCACGCCTCTAGCCAGGGTCACATGCCACAGGTGGAACATGTCAGTGCACATCTCCATCCTCTGCTGCATAGACAAGTCCTTGTGCTGTGTTCACCCGAGAGCACTTCGCCAACTGATCATGTCAAATAATCTCAGGCTGCATTTTCTCTCTCCTCCCCTGCTGCAATAGGTAGGGGAGACTATCTGTGCAAAAATCCTTTCTACTACACAATCCTAGGAGGGTGACCTGGGGGTACCTGTCATCACAAGAGGTTAATTCCTGCCTAGTGTTGAACACCCTTAATAATCAGGGGAGTTTGAGACACCCAAGAGCCACCTTCCTTTGGGTGCTTGGTTAAAAACAAAACCAACAAACCCAAACCAAACTGAACACACACACACAAACAAAAAAGCAAATAATAAAAAACCCCAACAATTGACCTTTATGTTCTTGACAAAGGTTTGCCCTTTTTAAAGGAAAGGGCCCTGTCTCTTCCCCCCCCGCCTAATTCCTCAGTTATCTAAAAATACTTTAAGCAAAGAAGATCATCTTCCATATACACATCCAGCTCATACTGCTGTGATACCTCAGTCTCCCAGCAGCAAAATTTCTTTGCAAGTTCAAGCCCAGAAAGAGTTTTTTTTTAATGCAGTTCTAATTTACTGGTGAACAATAAGGGCTATAAAAACAGTCATTTCAAGGTTAACATGCTACTCAAATATCCAACAGTCAAGCTGAGTGAATAATCCATAACTAATTGCTTATTTAATTGCACGTTCTTTGTACATGAGGCAATTGTAATATTCTTGAAGGCTTTAGATCCACTCCCCCCCTCCCCTTGAAGTAAGCTATAAAACTTCTATATGTGGCCTTCAACATGTGGACTTTGTTGCCTCACTATATCAAGCAAGTGGTATTATTTCCATTCCCCAATTCCATTGCTTCTACTCCCATTAATTAATGGTAGCAGCCCATGAAAGAAAAAATCCTGTGAAGACAAAATCCATTTTTAAACCCTGGGTTTATTTTCATTTTCCTGCTGAAATAAGGAAAACCAGAAACCAGGCTTCTGGGAAGACCCGCACTGAGGATCTCCTCTGTAGAACACCAGCCACACGGATGGTCCAGCAGCAGTGACCCAGGCAAGCAGCAGAGATATTCCCAGGTCACTGATGTCTGGAGTAATGCAACACAAGCTTCCAATCATTCCACTGTTCATTGCTTTATTTTTTTAATGAAACCAAAACATTTTACTTCTTTGCATTCCAAAGATGAGAGACTTTTGAAACTTAACAACTAAATTTACTTACTAATAGATAGGAACATCAACATTTAAGGGCATCATTTTTTTTTTTCTGAAATACTACAGACTAGCCAGACTTTACTAACAGGGACTCAAACACTTCTTGCATGCCAGAATTTCCTTGAACTAGATATATACTCTTAAGATATTCCTTAAGAATACAGAATATGGTCCTAAGAATCATTTGTGCAGGAATTACCCTAAAAACATTAAAATTGTGATAGCTAGAAACATAATCTATAATCTGTCAATAAGAATCTACACATAATTTTATGGACAGATTATTTATACATTATTTATAGTAATGTATAGATTTTTTAATTATCTTTTATAGATTTTTATCTGACTTGAGGGTAAAAAGCTTGTTGCATTCTTTCAGATGACCTCCTGACATCATTTTCTTCATTTCATCAAGAGTGTCTTTTTAAATCAATACATGGAATACGGTTTTTTACCTCCTTAGCAGGTTATCCAAATTAAGAGGCACAGGCCCTCAGCCTACCACACTTGGTGACATCCTTCAAGTGCAGGGTTTATAGGAGAATTCAATTTAAACTTTATTAACTTGGTAAAACTTTCTCTCACTTTGATGCAATCATCCAAAATTAAACAGTTCACAACAACAACAAAAAAATCACGCAGAGTAATTTATTCTGTTCACATTTCCACGCAATAAAAACGAGTAGCATGTTAAACTGCAAATCCCTGAAGTATATCGTGGAAAATGTCAGGAATAATTAAGATGGAAACCTAATTTGGCAAGCACTGCTGCCAGACATTGGGTGGAGGAGAGGAGAGGGGGAAAAGAGATGTAAGAAACTTTATCAATAATGCCACTTCCATAGCTCCACTCTCCTAAAAAACCCAAACAAACAGCAAGCATCAAACACAGCACGGGATCACCACTCAGACCAGGACACCAGATTTAGGGGATGACTTTTCATTATCCTTATCAACAGGAGTTCTGAAGTTCTGAAGAAGAGCTTGAAGTGTATTGTCATCTGCTGTACACAGGTCACGGGCAGCAGCAGCCCCATCACGTTTCACACAAACATGTCACCACCTCCAGGTTTTGCTCAGGTACACCCTGGCCTTGAAACAGGGCTGGGGGAGCTGCCCCTGCAATCCAACCTCTCTTCAGCAAAAGAGCCCTCTCTCAAGGATGCACCAGTGAGAGGTGACAAGTGCCTCCCACCATGGGAAGAGACTTTGCCACACAAATTGGCTCTGAGCTGCCAAATAATAATAAAAAGCACACACCACTGAGGTGTTTCTGCTGTTATCCCGAGCTGGTGCCATTACTGGCATTCCAGTGGTTCTGCACTGCATTGACCTTTCCCTGTAATACAGAGCTTCAACACACGTGCACTTCCAGTCATGGGGACACCTTCAACCAAAGCAGCAGCCCCTGCATCCCATAGGGACACACTACCTGTGTAAAAAAGCATTTCTGCACCAATTTCCCTACTTCTGAAGTGGAAATGCACTGTTCAGTTACACCAGCCTCGCCAAATGGACCATCATTTCCAGCTCACAGAACGCCCTTTTCCTTCCCCTTCTTTCTCCATGCCCTTTTCTAAGCTGACCTAGAGCAGACAAAATATCACCCCCACATCTGGATAATACCCACTAGTGCTTACAACAGAGCAATGACATTTTACCATGAGCCAGCACATGTATTTTGCTGCCTACCTACAGCAGAAGAGAGGGGTGGTGATATATAAAAATTCTAATTCTATTCATACTGACATTTACTGTGGAATCCCAGCAATTGAGAAAACCTCCCATTTTCAAGCCTTGCTCAGAGACAAACATCCTAGAAAATGAGGTAGATGTTTTCAGCTCCGGCAAGGAATTTGCAAAGCCAACTAAACTCCTACAAGAAAACACCAGAGGGTTTTCATTAATGGAGATAAAATATTCAAGTGCCTGCCCCATGAGAGTTTTTGAAAAACACCGTTGTCATTTCCTACTCAAAGTTAATCACTAGAAATACACCCCCTCCCCATACCAATGTATTGTCTGGTTTAGTTAAAGCCACCATTAGTACAGAAACCAATCCAGTCAAAAGGGAATTGGACTTTCCCACCTAAATAGGACTTTAAGAAACTTTTCAGTGCAATACTCTGTCCAATCTTGGCAGACAGCGCCAGGTACGTAAAGGGTATCTCAGGTGGAAAGAAGACAACAGTCTCTTCTGACAACAGAGGTGCAGGAAATAATTTGTAGTTGCAGCTTGCAAATCCAAAAGCAGTTATGCTCATTCCCAAATACAGTCATTTCCTGACCCATGATGCAGGACAACAGAAAAAAACCTATAGCAAGCACCTTTTGCAGGGTCTTCACTGAATCACTGATTGGCAGGGGTTGGGAAGGGACCTCTGAAGATCATCGAGTCCAACCCCCCTGCCAGAGCAGGACAGAACCAGAGCAGACCACACAGAAATGCATCCAGACAGGGCTTGAAAGTCTCCAGAGCAGGAGACTCCACAGCCTCTCTGGGCAGCCTGTTCCATTGCTCTACAACTCTTAGAGTAAGGAAGTTCTTCCTCAGGTTGAGGTGGAACTACCTGTGCTCAAACTTGAACCCATCGCCCCTCATCCTACCAGAATGCACAAGTGAGAAGAGGTTGTCCCTGCCTTCTTGACACTTGATTTTAAGGCTTTAGCAATAACTGCTGGCCACCCGTTGGAGCCAGCCCCATCTTTTCAGCAGATGCTTTTTCACTCAGCAAGGCTGTTTAACACAGTGTTTCAATATAAAGTGATAACCATGTGCTCTAAGTCCCTGAAGTTGTTAGGCTCACCCCTGTGTTTAAAATTAAAGAAGAGTCCTCAATGAATCAAGAAAAATCTTATTCCTCAAGTTTACACCAACCACTTCTTGGAGGAACCACTTTGCATACTGAAGTGGCAGCTCAGGCCACAGGAGGCTGATTCAGTAATTGCAAATCCAAACCAACATCTCCTAAACCAGAGGTGGTAAGAGGCTGTCAAGAGCCTTAGATAGCATTTCCTTGGCATGTAATTTATTCATGTAGCTCTAGTGAAAGCGAACCTGCGTGTTTGGCTACCCTGACACCTCTTACCAGAGGTACAATGAGGCTTTTCTAAGAGCAGTGAAATTCCAGATCAGTAGCTGGGCTTTCTGCAAGTCTTTTGCTCTCCCTCACCTCCACTTTCACAGCAATTTCAGCCGTGTCTGTCAGCGCAGTACAAGAGCAACACAGAAGAAGTTCCCTGTTCTTCACCAGCACGTGATCTTATTGCAAACCCTCCTGCAGATACTTGAACAGGAATGCAATTCGAAATAAAACCTCAAGTGCTTTCAGGAATGTCTAAGTGCACCAGTTCTCAGAAGAAAAACCTAATGCCAGTTGTTTTAACGGCCTCTCACCCACGAGTGTCTCTAAGAAATATGTCCAGTTCTTGCACCTAAAGGCAAAAAAAACCCCCCACGTTCAGCCCATTTCCTTACGTTATGCTGCACCAGGATTTAAAATACTTCATGATAAAGGAAAGCTTTCCTATCCTGCAGCTCCACTGATTTCTACCAGAAAAAGACTTGTCTTTGTTCACCTCTCATAAAATTCACATGATTCTAGAACTGAAGTGTTTCCTTCACTTGAAAAGGGCAAACCCCTTGATTCTCGTGAAGTCAAGTAACTGATTTCAGCAGAAAGCCAAAGAATTTAGTCTCATCCAAAGCCAGTCACTTGGTTTGGATCCATCCATTTTTGATAATCATGGGTTAGTGGCAAACAAACGTCCATTCCAGCACTGCTGCTCCTGTCACATCTCTCTTCCTGGGCAGGAGACATCTCCAAAGACATTACTCCATCCTCTTCTTAAAGTAATGTAATTTCAGGAGAAAACTGGATAGAAGCAATTCAAGATTAAACCATGAATTGAATTACTTGTTTTAACCCCCGGAAATGAAGATGTTTAAGTCACTACCTGCCTCTTGGCAATAATTTACATGGCGATGGATTATGTGGGTGTTTAATATCTGATTGGTTTTTAATTCCCAAAGGACTGTTGCCATGGCAATCCTTCCATGCAATGCAAGATGTATTATTTAGTGAAGTGTCTCCTAAAAGAAAAAGCCTACCCAGACACTCAGTGACAGCTTCAATGGGAGACCATCAGCTAAGCTGCCCTTCTAAACATCTGCGCACTTGAGTCATCTCAAAACCTAGGATTTGAAAAGAGCAAGGTCAAGAGACTAGATCAGAACCATCAGCCACTTTGCTTCTCTGCTTTACAACAAAACTGTCAAAGCTGATGTGGTTCTTGCATCACGTTCTGGCAGGGAAGCATTCTGTGGAAAAGGCTTTGGGTTTTAGGTGGTTCTTCTGGAGTGTTTGGGGTGTTTGATTGTTTAAATGAACAGCTTGACTTATGCAGTTACATCAAGAAAATTCCTTATCACCAGTGACAATTTAATCCTCAAGAGGATTACAGCTCCCCTATCAGTTTATTAGCAGGAGCCTAGAAACACCCAGTTCATTATCAGGCACAGACTTCCTCCAGAACCAGCATTTGAAATAACAACTAACTAGGTTTTATGCTTTTCCTTTCAAATGCAGAAGGTTGGTATTTGTCTTCCAAGACCATGAAGCAAACCTGGACCAACACACTCTATATAAATTGACATGCTGAAAGAGGTCTTTGCTGAGCATAAGCATCACTGTGCTTGATGACAGCACCTCTCCTGCCAGCCTCAATACTCACACATCATCAAAACTAATTGCCTTAACACTACATGTTACTGCAAGGCTGTTAATTAGCAGCGTAATCATTTAGCTGGTGGCAAAAATCAAGTTAAGAGATTGAGTAATGTAGATTAAGTAAAAAGCACCTAGAAATATAATCTATTATCATGGGATTCAGGGGGTGGGGATCATTTTGAACCTGGGCGTTTCCTTATGTGCTGAAGCCCAGGTCCTCCTTCTGATGGTCAGCTGGTACCTGCACACCCCCAGGAAAAGCTGGCAAGAGCAGCCAGAATGAGCCCCGTCCTCTTCGGAAGAGCGTGGCAGCTGGATGCATATATAGGAATGCTTGCACATGGTTGCATTGATATTTCTGTGTGCAAATGCTCAAAGTTAATTAAAAATGCTGTAAAATAAAAATGGAGTTAAGAAATCTTACCCTGTCAGCCATTTAGACCTGACAGGAATTTTTTCTTCTTCCAAATGAAGGCGATTCATTGTGGAAAGTTCACGTAGCTCAGCACAGATTCATACTTCACTCAACCTACACATCGTACCCATGCATTTAACACTGTTTTACATGGTAGAGGAGAAAAGGGAAATGTGTGAACAGAAATTCATCTCGGAGATACCAGGATTAACCTAATACAGTGGGTTTCTTAGATGTCCTGTTGCCGAGAGTAATCAAGAGTCACCAGGACAGACTGGAGTCCCAACACCAGACTTTTTGCAGGATCACAAGTGGCATTTTTTTCTTTTTTGCTTTTTTTTTCCACTAGATGGTTGCAGGGCTGGAGAGGGAAGGACTCACTGACAGGACCTGACCAGCCAGATTATTTACAGACCTGCCCCTATTTATTTAAACATTTTAAAATGCCTTTCACATTTTCCTTGATCCAAATAGATTACAATAAGCAAATGAACACTTTGCTAATATTACCGTGTTGCTCGTGTTCTTTCATCTTTCAAGTCTCTTCTATACTATTTCTACAACATGTAATTTGAATAATTTGTGGTGGAAACCCTCTAGATTTCTTTGCTCAACTACACCAGCATTCCTTTACAGCTCCCAGCTCCCATTGCACCATATACATCAAACTACTCTTTCAACTCCTGCACTTCCAAACATTTTAAACACCTTAATGGCTTTTCTCAGTGAACCATAAAAATTATTTATAAATTCATTTTAAGACATTCATACAACGAGAAACTCATAACATGTCGTGAAATACAAATTATGTTTACTGGAGTATAAAAAAAATTCTTTGAGTCTATGTATATGTAATGAAGGAAAAAGCCAACTGCTTCTCAAAGTGGACTCTTAGTATAAGCAATCACCAAATGCAAGGTGAGAGAGTAATGAATTATTTGCTCCAAAGTACGTTTTTTAAATAAACAGCTTGACAGGAAAAAGCAGCACCTTCTAGGACTTAATTTGAATTAAGCACATTTGGTGCAGTTGCAAAGAATAATCGCGCTACTTTATCCAGTATTTTTCACAACTAAGTAGCTGCAGCATCTGCTTTCCTCTACAGTTAATACTAACACCATGGTCTATTAATCTTTGTTACCTCTCTGCAACTGAGCAAGGGAAAAATCACCCAACACTGACATTTCAGGGGAAGCATTTTTAATCAAGATTCATGCGTTATTAGGGCTCCAGATGAAGGAGAGGTTAGTTTTTAAATGACTAATGGTATGGGAAACATGGGCAGCTGGTAGGCATTTTGGATACCTTCATCCATTGGCGGTGTAACTACACAAAAGAAGCACATTGAACGAGCTGTGTGCAATTCTAAAAAGTAAATAAACCAAAATATATCTAAAAATCAAAATGTAAGAAGTTCAAACTCTTCAAAATACAGCCAACAGTCCTGAAAAGCGCGTGCCACGCTTGCTCTGGAGGTGACTCTGCAGATGGCCGAAGAGGAGTCACTCCTTGAGCACGGAACTTGGCAGGTAGAAGAGGGTCTCTCTTTGGTTCTCACTGCTTCCAGACACTCCCGAGCCCCAGGCCCCTTGTCCACCTGGTCACCTGTAGGATATCACCTCAGCCCCGTTTGTCATTTCAGATCTTTTTCTAGCTCTGTAAAACACTCACCCCTGGAGCACACATTCTCTTTTCCTTCAGTCAGTAGCACACCCAGAGTAAGAGGTGATCATTAGCACCAGAGGACCATTAAAGTGTGACTGCTTGGAGAGAGGGACCTGTGTTTTTAGCATTGATGGACTGGGGTTCTCTTCTCTGTGGCAAATGGGTCATAACACCTCATTTTGAGTTTATAGCAAAGTATTTCAAAGCAAAGCTTAATCTGCCAGATCCATAATGTAGATTTTTAGTAAGATTCTTTGTGCAAGGAAAAAGACATAAACCAGCTGCCTTTGAATTCAGATGGAAACACTGATGATCTAAATCATCCAAGCCTGGTATATAAATGAAAAGCAACAACCAGACCAGGGATTGATCCCTGGAGAGCTCACTTATGATTCACTGTGGAAGATGAAAAGCTGTCTATGTAAACAAATTGTTTATGGTCTGTTAAGCAAAAGTAAAACCAATGGAGTGCAGCAGATGCAATTCCAGCTGAGGATTCAATCTTACAGAAGTGCATGGGCCTGACCCTGCAGCCCTTTTTCATCGGAGCCGTTTCCCTGCAGACACTGGAACAAGCAAGGACTGCGGTATTCGCCATCTGTGCCCCATCACTCTCTGGTGAAAAGAGGCAACGGCTGGAGAAGCGCCTTGTGCTGCCAGTTCAGTGAGCACCGAGAGGCTGCAGCCAAAGGCAAGCTCTGGAACTACAGCAGTGGCATTGGATTCGTGGCTCCTGATCATCCAGCCAACCCTTGAACAGCTCTGGCCTTTCAGGTTCTGACCTGAGCTGGCTTCTCAGCGAGTCACAAGGGAATGGCAAAGGCCACGAGGATTTAGGTTATGATTCTTAGGAGTAACTTTACGTCTCTCCTGCCCACCCACACCACATTCCTTCAGTTCTCAGGGAAGGATACGGGGCACGTGCAGGTGGACACAGGGTCAAACAAAGGCAGGTTTCAGATGCTCTGAGTGGCAGGTGCATTGGAACACTGCTACAGATCCTTACGTTCTTTATAATCAACCCTGCCTAATTTTCACTAGGTTTGTTTTCAGACATCATTACCTTCAACCTTGGATTTCTTCACTCACCTAAGGAGCTAGTATTTCCAAGGTGTGAACGGTGGCTGCACCACACTGAGCAAAGGCAGTAAAACATCTGCCTGCCGTGGACACGCTCGGGCAGGTCGGAGTTATGGGGATTCAGCTGATAACTCCCGGCGGGCTTTCACACTCACCTGGCCACCCTTGTGGCATCCTGCAGAGAATTCACCTCGGGCCACGTTTGGCTTTGGTTTTAAACGTAATGAACCTTCTGTATTTCTTGTTTACAGGTTGATGATAATTGGGAATGCTATCAGACACCAAGAAAGGATAAACACACCGCCTGGCATAGCTTTAGGGAAGGAAAAGATGATTGCATGACATAAATTGACAGGAAAAATAAGAACAATTTCAAGCCCATTCTCCCACCCATCATGTAACTGAGTTTTAAGGTTTGTAACCACCCCGTGAGCGCTAATTGAACTGATCTCTGCAGACTTACACCGCAAGAAATAGCAGCTTTGCTAGCTGTAGAGGTCTAAGTAGGTGTTTGGCACTGGGAAATATTCAAACAGAAATCCAATCAAGTGTGAAAAATAGGACACTGGAAATAGAAACATATAACTGATGTTGAGTCGTAAATAATAAATAAAACCAGGCAGGCATTGTTCAGAAATCTGGCCACCGAGCCAGGAAGAGTTTGCTTAACCCAGATAATTGTCTTTAGAAAAAAAAAAATGGCAAAGATTATGAGATCTGTGGCATTTTCATACTCGTCTGAGATGTGCTCACACGTAAAGCAGTTGTCCTAATTACTTCAGAAAGGGATAACATTTATTTCTAAACTAGTGCCGACAGCAGACAGGGAAGACACCAGGCCAAACCAGCTCTTAATTCTCAAATGCATCTTTAAGAGCATTTTCTAAACATCCACATCTCCAGAAGGCAAAAAAAAGAGAAGACTCTTCATCACAGGACAAATCTGATCTTAATAAGCAGGAAATCATAGGAGCTTCCCACATCTGTTTTCCTCTTATTAGATTAGCAGTGGTGTCACATCCGATGTCATGCCATTATACCCTGACCTTCAGCAACCCAGCAGATTTATTTTCTTTCTTTAACACCAAGAAAGCTTTTTTGGAAGCTGCCTTTCTCGGTGAGGCCCATAAATATACACATCATGTATGGATAGGTTTCTCTGGGAAGTGACAGAACTGCACGGAGGGGGGATCTGGGGGAGTCCAGCTCCAAATATCTTCACAGGATTCAGTGGGCACGACTCCAGAAGTCATTTGTCTGCAGCAATGCTGCTGACCTAACCCAGTTAAAATTCTCTCTGCCAGGCTGGTTCCACTGGGATGGCATCTGGAAAACAGGCAGTAAGGATTCAAGTGCAATTTTTAAGTTGCCAGAGAAATATAAGCTAAGTGATAAAAGATCAGGACTTTATCTTTCATGTGGGAGATGTGCAGGAGGCCAAGTGGCCCTTAGTCCTTTTGAGTTCCCTGAAGTCAGACGTCATCAGAACCACGGACAGTAACAGCATTTTATTTCTTCTTCCCTCACAAGTGTGGAGGAGAGACAAAGAACGAGCGAACTCCCATCCTTCAAGCAGAGGGGGGTTGTTCAGTTGTTTTAAACCCAGAAGTTGCCATTCTGCTGGAAATGGCAAAACATCCTGACTTCAAAACATCCTCTCTCGCCACACACAAAGCAAACACATCAATTCTCCATGAAACAAGCAAAACAAATAACCCTGAGGCACTTGACTTCAGACACATCAAATCAACCTGTTGTCTTCCCACTCATTTCGAGAACAAACGTTTCAATTACGTTTTCCAGCCTTCCCAAAACATCCCGGTGATGTCACCATCTCATTTCACTCGACTTGTAATTTCCAAGGGAAAATTTTTGTCTCAGGAAGTACCCAGCTCCAGCTCCTCACCGTTACCAAAAACATATCTTAATGGCAGGTACTCCTGGAATACTCCGAGCTCGACAGGCTGCTTTTTGAGCAGGTCACCATTACTGCCAGCTGTAATCTCACTTGCAAAAACCCCCACTTTTATTTTCTCCAGGTTTCCTACCGAGGTTCACAAAGAACTGCTTTGTTTTGTTGCTCCCTACAAGCTGTAGTGTGTGAACTCTGTTCAGAGTGACACCAGTTCACAGCAGCAGCAGAACATCTGCTTCATTTCTGTGGACCTCAGATGAGGTTGCAGCACGTTTGTCAGGGATGTCTCTCCATTAGGCAAACAGCATCCAGCAGCCCACCAAGTTCCTCCAATCCCTACCAAGCACTTGCTTTAAAAGCAATTTTTTAAACTATAATTTTGTGTGTTTAATTAACCACAGAGGGAGAAAAGGAGGAAGGGAAGCACTCCAAAAAAAATCGAACAGAAACAATTGGGCGATTATGCAAGCAACTAATTATCTTCAGGGAAGCCGCCGTGAAACACAACCATTGAAATTTCCACATCCACTGCGGACATCCTAGAAAGCTTAACAGAAGGTCATGAATAATTAAGTCCTGACTTTTCCATGGATGCTTTAAGCTGGCAGAGCAGCCCTCAAAAGGCTTTAGCTACTGGCTGCATAAGGACAGGGACAGCCTGGTTTAGAGCAAGATCAGAAAATGGTTTGGGTTGGAAGGGACTTCCAAGATCATCTCATTCCAACCTCCCCCTGCCATAGGCAGTGACACTTCCCACCAGAGCAGGGTGCTCAGAGCCCCATCCAGCCTGGTCTGGAGCACCTCCAGTGATGGAGCATCCATAACTTCTCTGGGCAGCCTGTGCCAGGGTCTCACCACCCTCAGAGGGAAGAATTTCTTCCTCATTTCTAATCCAAATCTCCCCTCTGCCAGTTTGAAGCCATCACCCCTCATCCTGTCACTGCAAGCCCTTGTCAAAAGTCCCTCCCCAGCCAAGATATGCCTGCTTTAAATCCACTAAAAGGTCTTCCCTGAACAACCCCAGCTCTCTCAGCCTGTCCTTGTAGGAGAGGCATGTTATTTATTTTCAAACATATTTAAACTTCACACTATTACTGAAGCCATAAAAAGTCTGGATGGTGCTGCAGCAGTGGGGTTCCCAAAGCAGGAAAAGACTGTCCATACCAGGGAATATTCCTTGAAATCCTCATCACCACAAACAGGCTGCAACTCTGGAGGGTGTTCATGTGCATTCAGCACCTTCTGATGACAGTTGCCAGCACAAGGCTCGAAGGTGCTCATTGGGAAGGAACAAAGCCCAGGCAGAATTCCTGCAGTGCCACTTCTTTCCCAAACAAGGCTGGCACGATTTGCTATTGCTGTCAGGGTTGAAAACAAACGAAAAAAGGAATCATGTTGTTGAAATCAATGCTCTTACCCTCTGCTTTTTTAATGCACTTGAACAGGTTGGTATTAAACAGCTTTCCATGTCTGTGCTGGAGCTCCAGGAGCAGCTCATGTACACGTGAAGAGATGTACCTGCAAATGACAGTATTCACTGCAACCAGACAGGAATACTGGGGTACAGACCAGAATTTCACCAGAAATTTCTCCTAAAGCTGTAGTTCACCTCCAGAAACAAGGATTTACTCAAGGGAACATTACTCATCCCAGAGTCTGGGAGCATGGTTTTGGCGGAGGTGATGCTCCCATTTCCTGGTACTCCCACCACATCATGGAATCATAGAATGCATTGGGTTGGAAGGGACCTCCAAAGGTCACCTGGTCCAACCCCCTGCAATAAGCAGGGACATCTCCATCTCGGGCAGGCTGCTCAGAGCCCCATCCAGCCTGGCCTGGAAT
>VWZY01003700.1:66626-132662 GCA_013399075.1 Chloroceryle aenea | reverse complement strand
GATTGGCCTTCTGGACTGCCATTGTGCATTGGTAGCTCATGCTCAGCTTTTCATTTCCTAGCACCCACAGGTACCCCAAGAGTTTAGAAGCAAAATTCATTACATTCAGAAAATCATCTTCAGTCCCAGGAGTCTTAACACCAAAGGGTCAGAGCACAACCCCAGCTCTCTCAGGACCAGATGACAGAGCAGGGACCAAGCAGTGAGAAGCCATTCCAGACTCCTACCTCCAGGCAATGCAGGGGGGTTGGTCTGGACATTAGGGAAGAACTTTTCACACCCACAGCCAGCCCCTGGCCCAGGCTGCCCAGGGAGGGGGTGGAGTCACCACCCCTGGATCTGTTCAGGGGGGGTTTGGATGTGGTGTTGGGGAACATGGTTTAGGGGGAACTCTGCAGAGTAGGGTCAATGGTTGGCCTCCATGATCCCAAGGGTCTTGTCCAGCCTGAATGATTCTATGATTCCAATAAAACACTCCTTTTCCTATTAAATCCCTTTTAGTCCATCCTGGAACACAAGGGGTGCAGAATGAGCCCTCTCCTATTGGTTTTAACATGGCTTTTGAACATGGAACTTTGACATAGTTTAAAAATGCATCAATCCTTTCTGTGTTTATCTATGCTGATGAGCATTACGTTCTGCTTCAAAAATATCTATTTCTGCACTTGGGTTGTTTTATTTCCCTATTGTTAAAATGAAAGATTGGCTAAACCATCTCAGCACTGCCTGTCAAGCACTTCCTTTCTCCTGCAAATCCTAAAGCTCTGATTCTCATCATTAAGTCACTGACAATATAAAGACAGACCTCTTCAAATAAACCATCATCCCCAAAGATAAATGCACAGAAATGATACAGAAATTGCCCTGCAGCATCATTGCAGCATAAATAGAACTTTCTGAAGAGGAAATACATCCACATTCACTACCCAGTGCTCAACACAGAACAATAATGACCTGCATTTTAAGAGCTCTCTCGTATCAAATACTGTGCAAGGATTCAAAAGCTTTTCAAACTTCACAGACCATGTGAAAAAACCCCACAACCTCCGCTCCAGAGAGATAGAGCCATCAACTCCACAAGACAACAAGAACAATATAGTTATCAACCACTGCTCCCCATGAAAATGCAAGTCCAGCTGAAGGTCAATCCAATAGTGCCAGTTTATCTGGTAGCAGATGCTTAAAGAACAGTGTAATCAGAGGCAAGCACAGGGTGATTTGTTACCCAGCCTCGTAACAATCCGAGAGCTGCATTTATTTGCAGAGCTGGAAGTGGCATCTGGAACACTCTTGACTGTGTCCTCCAGGACAGCCCTTACCCCTTTCTGAATTAATCTCTCTCTGGGTATCAAGGTTTAGGGTCATGGAGGTCACTGAGCTTCCTGCAGCACCCATTGTAAGGCTCCCACACTTTAATTCCTTGTTTTCTTAAATGTTACCTACATTTTATTTTTGAAACCTACTGCTTTTTCATTTCTAGTGCCTCTCTGCTTTCTGCATTGGGAGAAACAGCATCACACAATTATTATCCCATGTCTCATTCAACTTGGGGTTCCATGTCTATCATTTAATCAAAGCTGAAAGCCATGCTTCCAAATCATCCTCCTTACCCTGCACTTGCTTTCCTAGGAGCCTGGGCTAAGGAATACCAAGCAGAGCCCAGCACAAGTGGTCAGACTACAGCTCTAGGAACCCACATTTGAACCTTTCCCAGGCGCTGGACGAGAGTTTAGCACTGGCCCAAAATAAAACTTGCCTCACATCCTGAACTAAGCATTGGGAAGTCAGCTGGGAGATTGCAATTGCTGCAATTAATCCAAGTGTAAAAAGATTAACAACAGTTTATCCAGCTTTTATTCTCCTATGACTGACTACAGTTAATTCTACTAACACCTCCAACGACACACAGCCCAGGCCCAACAGCAGCTTAATTGCTCCTGCACTCTCTATATTCTTTGCTCTGCCTGGAGCGTAGCCCTGGACACCACAGCTCTGCCAGAACATTATAATCAGAAAAGACTCAGGAATAGAAGCACAGCATTAGGCAGATGGTCGAGGTCCTTCCTTCATTTGCTTTTCAAATTAACTAAGTGTGTCCAAATGAGACACTTGATAACTGAATATCAGTTTTCCTTTTTCCATATAGCCACACTCTGGAAGAACTTGATTTTTTTGATGGCTTTTTTTTTTTTGCCTGTCCTGTGCTCAAATGCTAGCCACAAACACTCAGTATTTGGGAATGAAAAGGTAAAGGATATTTATGAACCTGACTTTATGGGGTCAGGCTTTATGAGGCATCAAGTCTTTTTAAAGCATTTTTATGCAATAAATGCAGCTTCTTTCACACTGTATCTGAAATCCCATCGGTGAGACACCGCGGAGACTGAGCGTGTTCCAGGTAAGCAGCCTGGGACAGTGAGGTTGAACAGCCCAGCTAGGGCTAGAAGAAGCCCAGCTGAGCATCCCTGGATCAGCAAGTGGTTTGAGGTATCAAAGCCACCATCTGAGGAGCTGGGAAACTACGTGTGACAGAGGTGGCACACTGGGCTAACACAAAAACTCTGTGACAGAACTGAAGACATAGTGCAGCGCTTGTGAGGATCAGAGCTCATCTTCCTTTCTTCTCCAGCTTCCAAGGTAAGAAAGTAACATGTCAGAGAACGACACAAAAAATCCCACAGCACAGGAGAGAAGCCATCATTTTCTAGGACCATTCAACCCACTCTCTGGAACATCTCCTCCGTCCTTTCCCGGAATATCTGTGCTGATGGCAACCGTGCAAAACAAGGCTTCTTGGAGCAAGAAGAGCTTCATAAACAAATAGCCACATCTTAAAGTACAAAACATGCAGACGTGCTTTCAAAGGTTTGGCAAGGTGCAGGAACATCCTGACAGCGTGTTAAATGCATTATTCAACACACTACAAAGTGTAACATGTCAAAGTGACAATTGAGACTCTCCCTGCCTCCTGTCAGCAAAGGTATTAGAACAGAGAGGTGGGTACTTGAGCAACAGAAATAACACAGTGGAAGAGATTTCCAACCTGGAATTGCAAAGAAAATAGTTTACCAAATTCAGGTGTCTTGGCCCTAGAGGGGAATTTAAGGAAGTATCTTGAGCCAGAACATCTTGGGGAGCAAACCAATGGTGTTTAGCTTGCAGACATTGTCCCCTGTTAAAAAAAACACAATCTTGCAATCAAATTTATATGAATCTCTAGGGATATTAGAAAAGTGGGTTCCCAAATTACATCCTCTACCATTTCCCTCGTGTTCTTAATGATCCAAAGTAGCCAAGGGGATTTTCTGCACTTCAGTCTCCTCAGAGACACAGGAAATCTGGCTGACTTCCTTTGGCTGAGAGCGCAGCCTAATTAACTGGGGTTCAGCAGATGAGGGTTATCCCCCCAGCTTTGCTGCTGCTCTGTAGGCTGAGCCAGCAGCGAGCAGGTCCAGCTCCCTGCACCTCAGGCTCTCCATTTCTGAATCGAGGATGACACTGATACTCCTGGCAGAGCTCTTGGAAACAAGTTGAAGTGCAGCACAGTCTACTAGGGCAGGCTCTGTTCTTACAGTTAGTGCTGCAGTGAAGCACAAGATCTTTCCATTTCCCCTTTCCACAAAAATTCTCTCAGCTACAAGCAAGCGAAATGTTCTGAAAAAACCCCAAACAAACCACAACCAAAAAAAAAATCCCCCAAACCAATCAAGTAACCCAAACTTATTTAATCTTCCAGGCTTCAGTTGATAAACAAGAAACCTGGTTCGCTTGAGTCGGGCGCAGAAGCATAAAGGCAACGAGTGCCCTGAGAGCTCAGGTAGCTGACTGCCTTTATTGCTGCGGCAGCCGACGCTCTGGCCCGCGCCACGCAGCCCGTGAGCGGCAGCAAAGGGCCATCGCTTATGTTTATTAGAAGTCATTGACTAAAATGGATGTTACACGACATTAAAAGTACGTTGGGTGTCCGGGTGCAATAAAAAAATTAATTTACCATTCAGAAAGCTTCTCATTTAGTTAAATCAGCTGTGTTTCAGCTGCATTATCTGTATGTTTCTAACGTACTTATTCCCTATATTTTTGCAGAGCTGGCTCCAACTGAGCATTATTTTTTAGTATTAAGTTAATGTAATTTCTCTGTATTCCTGGGAGGAGGCTGCGGTGTAACAATTACACTGCCACATTGCCATCTCCAGGCGAGCCACAGAACTGTACAATAAAAGCTCTCAGAAGAACATAGACATATATGTATCTTTGCAGAATAAACATTTTAAACACCTTATTCTTTTTGGAATAATCCCCCGTTTCGGGGATGCATGGAAAGGTGGCAGTCGTCTGCACTGTGTTTTGCTTCAAGACTATTTCCACAGCCGCGCCGAGGCAGATCATGTCCCGAGGAGCAGCTTGGCACTGACTCTTCCATATTAACTTGTGCCCTCCAAAAACTGCAGTTTGGCCCTAAGACAGATGTTTTAAATGCACACAGTGGTATAACACAGACCACCGTAGTAACACAGACCAACGTAGCTGTTAAGTATCTACTTCGACCTAATGACAAACCCCGCCACAAGTCCCATCAAGCTACTTCCAAGTGCTCTGACTGACAAGGACAAAAAGTCATTTCCTATAGACAACTTACATTTGATTTTAACAGCTCCTGTCGCATCAAGACTTCCAGTGCATTTATAAGAAGCAGTACCAAAGACATGCCCAGTTCCAGATTTTGGCTAGGAAAGGACAGCTAGCATCGCCGTAAGGGCTGCTCAACCCCACACATGCTGTGACTGAAATGTGGAGGCACACAATAGCTGTGCTGCCCTGTTTTCAAGATAATTAAGCTGTTCCAAGTAATTACTCTACCCTTCAAGTATCATGATGAGAAATGACATATGCAAAAAATTTTTGGAAGTGGTGTTCACTTCGCAGCTTCCTTGCTTTCAGATGAAGGGAGCAAAACTAATTGTAAAGCCTCTTTCATTTAAATGCAGGAAAAAGAGAAATATTTACAGTAAATTGTTCAGGAATTAGCATGGCTCATAACAGCATAAGGGTCAGGCTTGCAAAGGCACAAATGGGTGTGCAACAGCACCCTGGTGAGATGCAAAGGGAAGCTGGTCCTCTTGAGAAGCAACAGATTTCACCTCACCTCGCACTCCCTCCATCAAAGGTGAAGGTAGCTGAGCGCCGACTGCAACTGGTAACTGTTCTCAGGTTCAAATTCTCAATCTGAGTTACAGCCTTTAAGAGAAAAATATTGGCAGAGAGATGTAGTTCCCTGATAGAAACATCTCGCTGCAGGGGCTGAGGAAGGAAGCTAAGCCTACTAACTAATAACACCTCCAGAAAAATAGGTAGAGTTTTTCTTAAAAGCAAACATCTGATGTTTAACAACAGCAAGATAAAGGCAAGAAAAAAACCCAGCCTGCCTCTATAGCAGATGTAGACATGCCAGTAGATTTACTCTTAACTGCTTCAGCTGTACCTTAAACTGGAAAAGAGGCAGTTCAGTCAAATGGGGGAAAACCAGAACGTGGGCTCTCTCTTCACCGCATGTTCCTTGTCGAGGATACACAGGAACCTTCAAAGATTCAAGGCTGGCAGGAGGAAACTCCCAGTTTTTAGGTTTCTCTTTTGGGTTATATCTTTTCTTAGAAGTAGAAGGTTTGTCTTGATGTACAAATCTCTTAAAAAAATTAGTTTAGTCGCAATATCCAAAGAGCATGAGGAGGAAGAGAAAAATAATTCATTCCAGAAGAAAAAAAAACCAAAACAAACCAACATCTGTACTTGAAGAACTGAAAAGCGTCATTGCTCAAAAAGGAATTAAAATTGTGGTCTTCGACTATGCTCACTTTCTTGACTGCTTCATGTGGGTAGAGGTGAAACAGATGAAAAAGAGAAAGTATTTCTGGATTCCTCTCTCTTTTCCCTGCTACCGTGACATGTCATCATACCACGTTAGCAACACACACAAGTATAGAGGCAGTGCAGTCCTCTACAGAAGCCTAACCCTCATCATTCCTCTAAGCAAAGATATACTAAGAAATTACTTTTTTCATGATAACAAGCACCTGGTACACGTATCAGGCTTCCCTCAGCAAAAGCTTTACGTGCTTACCTGGCTCTGTTCCAACAGAGGAAAGGAAATTGTAGAATGGAAGGGACCTCTGGAGAACAGCAAGTCCAACCCCCCTGCCAGAGCAGGGGCACCCAGGGCAGCCCACACAGGAACAGAGCCAGGGGGGCTGGAAAGTCTCCAGAGCAGGAGACTCCACAACCTCTCTGGGCAGCCTGGGCCAGGCTCTGTCACTGCAACACTCAAGAAGTTGCTCCTCCTGTTGAGGTGGAACCTCCTGGGTTCCAGTTTGTGCCCAGTGCCCCTCGTCCTATCCCAGGGCACCCCTGACAAGAGCCTGGCCCCTTCTCCTTGCCCCCCACCCTGCAGATGTTTGTAACCATTCCTCAGCTCCCCTCTCAGGTTTCTCTTCTCCAGCTGAACAGCCCCAGGGCTCTCAGCCTTTCCTCACCAGAGATGTTCCAGTCCCTTCAGCATCCTCAGAGCCTCTCTTGGATTTTCTCCAGTATTTCCCTGTCCCTCTTGAACTGGGGAGCCCAAAACTGGACACCACAGTCCAGCTGTGGTCTCCCTGGTGCAGAGCAGAGGGGCAGGAGAACCTCCCTCGCCCTGCTGCCCACACTTTTCTTCATGCCCCCCAGGCTGCCATTGGCCTTCCTGGCCACAGGGCCCATTGCTGTCCCATGGAGAACTCGCTGCCCACCAGGACCCCAAGGGTCCCTCTCCCTGAAGCTGCTCCCAGCAGGTCTACCCCTCCCCTGTCCTGGTGCAGGGTGTTGCTCCTCCCCAGCTGCAGGACTCTCCCCTTACCCTGGTTGAGCTTTGGTGGCTTTGCCTCTGCCCAGCTCTCTCTGGATGGCAGCACAGCCCGCCGGGGGCTCGGCCGCTCCTCCCAGTTTGGCATCAGCAGCAAACTGGCCGAGGGGCCGCTCGGTGCCTTCACCCGGGTTACTGATGAAGATGTTGAACAAGACCGGAGCCAGAACTGACCCCTGGGGAACACCACTGCTTACAGGTCGCTGGCTGAACTCCACACCCCTGATCACAGCCCTCTCGTGAGGGTACCAGCATCATCCACGTTTGCAGGAAAACAACTTGTTTCTCAGCAAGGCTTATTGTCTTGGTCTCAGTTTTGTGGTAACACCATTTATACATCTCTGCCAACACCAGAACAATTAATGCAGTTCCAAGAAGTTAAAATTCGGCGCATCCCTATTGAAATTTTTTAGCATTTTCCACACTGAATGCAAAGGAGAAAACATTTGAGAGTAAACCTCTGCTCACTGCAGTTGGATGCAGCATGCGTTGCAGCTTCATAGCTCTTTGTAAAACAAAGATCAAGGAGAAAAAAACCCAACAAACAAATTAATAATTCCTGGAGGGGTTTTGGTTTCAGCCTGTACTTTAGCTGAATGGTAAATCATTTCAATTCCATTGGAGGAGCAAAAGGAAACATCGGTCAAATCTCAAGTGACATGCTCATCACCTCCTTAATGTCAAATCAAAACATTTTCTTTTGTTCTTCACATTATGAAACCTGAGGACAAATTACCACAGCCAAGTCAGGCTCTGCATATTAAGACCCAGGTCAAACAATGTTTTGGTTTTCCACTCTATTTATCAAATGATTATAGCTCTGCAGACGTCAGAAACAGATTGAGAAACTCAGAGTTTAGATTGCCATTTAGAGAACAAAAATTTAGAAATCATTTGGAAACAATCCTCTTGGATGGTGTTTTCAAACCAATCACCAAGCTCCAGCTCCTGCTCCACGGCATTTTGTGGAACATTTTACTGATCATGAGAGCTTCATCTGTTGTAAGCTGATAGAAAAGTGCTACCAGTTCATTTCTCCACAATTCATTTGTTCAACATTAGTGCCTCGCAGGGGGTTGTAGCCTCAGACACATCTGCATTTCTACACCCCAGGCTTGCTCCTTGTCTTAATCAGTTTAAAACTCAATTAAAATACGGAGGAACTAAAAATCAGAGTAAGATCCCATGTGGATGTCTCCTGAATATAGGTCAAGTTCAGCTCTGATGTCTGCACTTCTTAGTAGCAAAGGTAAGGCCAGAGAGAGGAAAATAGAAGGAAACAATTTCATATCCTCCAATGGTTTTCTGAAGATTAATCTATAGCTCAAATATTTTAGATGCCTGTTTGTTACTTGCAATTTAAACCAAAGTGTTATTTTTAAAAACACAGAGAGATTTTTATGCTAATGCATTTCAAGACACTACACAAATAAAGACTGTATCATTACACTGATTTTACATATTAAAACCCTTTGTTTTTTTAAACCAGAAAACACTCTGTAGCCCCTGGTAGCAGCAGGAACACATTCAAGATGTGTATAAGGTTTCTACAGACAGAATCAATCTCAAATCATTTCAACATTCAGATTTTCACTGAGGGGGGAAAAAAAATAAGCAAAAAATGAATCAGACTGAGAAGTTGAAAGAGGCACTTGTCTACACACATGTGCAAAAGCATCACTGCAGTATCTCTGGACTTACATTCCCTAAGGCACGTCGAAATGAAATTTCCAAATTAAATCTCTCTTGATTTACTGTGGCAAAATCTAACAGGGTTACAGCAGAGCAGCTCAGCAGAGAGGACAGTATCATGCATCACGAGCTGCAGCCCTCAGCCAGACCACTGGGCCATCAGAGGAGAATATGATCAAGGAGTAGCTGAACTGCAGTGTACATGGAGGAGCTAGAGGAGGAAGCTGAAAGGTTTGTTTTCAGTCTGAAGAGTCTTCTTCTTTTTCCTCTCATGGATTAATCCGAACTTTTCTGCCAAAGCAAACAGTTGAAAATATGATCAAACATTTCTAACCAAGGAATTCATAACCATGAAATATGAATACAAAGTGAGTACAAAGCAATGGCAAACATGATGAAGGTCACAACAGCAGAGGATTTGATCCATCCTAGGGTTTCATTTCCTTAATCCACCTCTGGACCCTTGATAGCATCTCTACAAATAACAGATTTCTGCTGTTTGGGGTTGGGTTTTTTTAGTTGTTGTTGTTTTGGGGTGTTTGTTTTTGTTTTGGTGTTTTGTTTTGTTTGTTTAATCTTTCACAGAATAACAGACTGGTGGGGGTTGGAAGGGACCTCGGGACATTAGTGAGGNCTTTCCACCAGGCCCTTTCCAGCCTGCTCAGGTCTCACTGGATGGCAGCACACCTCTGGTGTGTCAGCCACTCCTCCCAGTTTGGTGTCATTTTTAACATAGTCCAGTGGCAAATGATCAGCAGAACACAGATGACAAGCAGTCATCTCACCACTGAGGACCCATGGAAAGCAGCACAGCGGTGTGCTGCGAGCTGCTTTAGCAGTGCTCTGCTTCCACAGGGCACCAAGCATCTAGGGGAAGCTACAAATTAATGCAGGTATTATTTTCAAGCTCATTCCTCAACTTGGGGAAAAATGCATGTGGCACAGAAACAAACAGTTACATGCTTCTGAGCATATTCAATGAGACCCGTTGACACAACAGTGCTGCTGAGGCCATCCAGGCCTATTTATTCTGACTAATTTCCATAATCTATTGTGCCTGCATCTGCAGGCATTTGACTCAATTGCTTTCAGAGGCAGCTCAGTTTTCCAGACCTCTTATTTTCCATTCTGCTTCAATAAATGCCCTTCCTTCCCCCCCCCCGCCATTTTCACTCTCTCAATTTTATTACATCTTCACTTGAAGAATTCCCTTTGGATCACTTGGGGAAGAACATAACAGTCCAGAGACAATCTGGAGTAGCAATTGCCACGGGGATCCTTCTCACAAAGGCAGCCAACCCATCCATAAACAGTCATCACTGCAATACCTAAACAGGTGCCAAGGTAAGAAAAGTCTTCCTCTAGCATTTTAAGAATCAATCACAGAGTCAGAGAATGTTTTGGGCTGGAAGGGACCTCTGGAGGTCATCTGGTCCAACCTCCCTGCACAAGCAGGGACATCTCTACCTAAGGCAGGCTGCTCAGAGCCCCATTGGTCCTGGCCTTGAATGTCTCCAGGGATGGGGCTTCCACCACCTCTCTGGGCAGCCCATTCCAGGGTCTCTCACCCTCAGAGTAAAGAGCTTTTTTCTAGTATCCAGTCTAAACCTCTCCCTTCCCAGCTTAAAACCATTGCTCCTTGTGCTATCAAAGTCTAACACTAGCCTCATACACTGAAATGCTACATTTTTTTCACCTTCTTTTTCCAGAAGCACCAAGGATTCTGTTTCTGCAGGACCCGGACAGTGCTGGGTTAATTTCAGTGAGATATTTATACTGGTAACAATAATACATTGAATGCCTTGCAGCCCTTACAGCATTTATCTGCAAAATCCCAAAGGCTCCTGGAGACATTCCAGCTCTGCTGAGGAGGACACAAAGAAGCATGCAGCTCTTTTCCAGGTATTGAAACACACTGAAGGAAAAACCCCTTATATTTCAAACTCTAACACTGTTTCCTGGAGGGTTATTTATTTTAATTTCAATTTATCTGCCCTTCTGCAAGTGGATGACAACCCCTAAAACAATTTTACTGACTTGGAAAAAAAATAAAACCCAGAATCCAATAAAATTAAGAAAGAAAATCAAACATCTTTGAAGTTGTGGCAAGACACATGAGCAAGGAGACAGATTGCTATTGTCTCACTCGCTTTAGATCCAGAAGCAAATTGCACAGCTATGTCAGCACCGCATTCCACTGCAGCTAATAACCTGTGATGCTCCATTGCTCTCAGGCCCAAGAAAAATCTCTCTGCACAGCACCATCCCCTGCCCTCCGGGTGTGCGAGTGCAGGTGAAAGGAAGGTCAAACGCTGCCGCCTTCCACTGCGTGGCAAGTGTGGGTCCACAACACGAGCTCTCCTCTGCCACAGGGAGTAGGGGATTAGCATCCCGGAGCAGCAACAGGCTCGCTCTCAGAAGGACCCAAGTCAGATAAACCACAGATGATGGAGCTGCCAAACATGTTTTCCTGACTTTGGAGAAAATTGGTCATAATTATCCCATCTGTAAACCAGACAAACCTAAAAGTGCCCCGAGTTCTGCCAGTGGGAAGCATAAAGGATATTATTATTATTATTATTTGGAGCCATCAAGCAGCCACCTTTCAGCAGCGCAAAAATTCAATCAAAACACCTCTCAGAGTTCCCCCAGAACTGGTCAGGCTGCATAATGAGTATTCCCAGTTGCAGGACTGGTTGGCTGATGCAGCACGTACCAGCCCTAGCTCAGCATGCCACTCAGCTAATGCCTCCTCCCGTACCCAATTATACTCTTGCATTTGTTAATGTTACAGGAGAAATCTTTACAATTACAGTAAATCACCCACTATGAATGCTGGAACCAGAAATTTTTAATGAACATTCATTACAGGAAAAAATATCTCCTGAAATAAAACCATGTGGGGGGGTTGGGGGGGAACAATACAGGTTTATGACACATGAAGTTCTGGCTTTCACTACCTAGTGCAATTTTTTTAGTAGAGTTAGCTCAAGACACATCTCTTGTGTACATAAACAGTCAATGCTTTGGACTCCATCCAATCAGTCGGTAACTGGGAAACTAAGCAGTGTCACTGACATTTTGGTTTCACTATACAAGCCAAAATATTTTGTCTGAATTTGCAGTGTTTGGCACATCCGTGGGTCAGAAGCAGCTCTGGCAGGGAGGGACCCTCAGCTGCACAGCACCACACGCAGCTGTACAACAGCAACAGAGCCAGGATCTAACACCCACTGCTGCAGACATCAGCTGGAGGCAGCATGGGTCACTAGGAAGATGAACGAAGCCAGTAGCAAATGTCATGACAAATTTAGCTGGCCCTGCTTATGGTGAAGTGAGCCATAGGGAAAGGATTTATTTTGGTGCTTTGAATCTTACCTGTAAACCCAAGACACGTATTAAGCACTGGAACACACCTAGGTAAATAATCAAAAATAAAATCACCCCATGTTCTATAAAATCATCAGGATGTGACCCAAAGTATAGGCTGGTATAGGATACCTGGGCATTGCTGCTGTTGAGAGGGTGAAACCTTCCTCACAGATTTGCTTGCAGCTATTGCAAATAACTGCAATTGCAAATCAACTGACACACAAGAAAACAGGAGAACAAATAATTACAGGTGGGATGGTTTGAAACAACTGAGAAGTCTCCTAACATGAGCTGAAGACTGCCCTGGGGAGCTCTGACTCAGGGAGAGTGTTATGCATGCATTTAAAACTCATGATTTTGGCTAACAGCAGCTTCTTTGTGTCCCAAGGGTCTGCAGCCAAACAGAATACACGAAATTGAGGCAAATCGAGTGATTGCAGCCATAAACCAGAAGCTATAGTATGGACAGGAACCCTCGATGAAAGTCATGCAAGTTAAGGCCAGAAACAAAGTGTCCTTCCTACTTCCTCAGTGGTCTGAAACCCATCTAATTAATAACATGGTAACAAGACTGATGAATTATTCACAGGTTTGAGATGAGGGAAGGCCACACTTCCCACCGCTGTATAAAATGGGATCTTCCCACCTTCAGGAAGTTGGTGATCTACTCCCTCGGTACTACCGATTGTAGTTTCTGACACTGAATATTGAAGTGGGTGAGCTTGGTTAGGTTATGGGAGGAAAAAGCAGGTTCAGAAGCTGTTCATTCCCTTCAGCTTGTGCTGAAGGAGAGAGAATCAAGACCTTTACAAATAGTGGTAGTAAAGTCAGGGAACAGCTCAATTACTACGTCTGCTGGTACTGAAAACAAATGTATGTGCCAGAGGCACAAGGAGCAACAGCAGTGGCACGTAAATGAAGACATTAATTCCAAGGCATAATGAAATTCAGATGGAGTTACATATTAGAACCACGAGAAAACTAAATGAGGAGTGTGCTGCAAGCAGCACAGTGGCAGTGACAACCAAAAGGACTTAACCTTCAGTTGGCAGCTCTTGGACAGGAGCTGCACCGAAGGCAGCGTGGGCTCATCACGTGGCACCATCCCAACAGAAAGCAACTTCAATGCCCAAGGGCCACCTCGATTCCAGTTTCTGTGCCAACAGCTCCTTGGATGACACTGGGGGGGAACTGCCTCTTTATCCACTAGTGATCATATTCCATCACCTGTCTCAAAGCTGGGCCTCCACCTCCTCCTCTTACATCTCTGGGCTGAATTAAAAAGTACGTTTTCCACATTTTAATCCTTAGCCTGAAAAACACTCCATGAAATATTGGCATTAATTTTCAGCTAAATTTCTCAGAAAACTGTATAAAAGAAGAATAGCACCCGACAGTGGGAGCTGGAAGAATAATAGACAGACTCTGGTGCACAGATTAATAGGCAGCATCCCTGCAGATAAACGTGAATTGGTGTGATAAGGACTTATCAGTTATCACATCTCCAGGTATCAAAAAATGGAGAAACAAAGAAAAGGGTCAAAAGAAAATGTGTGTAATGGTTGAATGGTGGGGAATAGGAAGACAAAAGATAAGTGCCTGGGCCATAAAATGGAAAAAGTCTTGGTAAAAGAGCTTTTATCATGGATCTGTTCCCCGTACTGCATCAAATCTATCGCACGCAGTGGAGGAAGAAAGCGTGGGAGCAGAAGCTAAACCATGCTAGAAATTTGGCATAGGCTCTGGCTGCAGAAATCAGATGTAAGGCACAAGTTAACTGCTCTGACATATTTTGAAATAAATAACCCCTAAAGATGTTTGCTAGGACATCCACTAAGGCTGGACCTGGAATCCTTCAAACTACCTTTGAAACCTGAGTGAACCTGGGCCCAGTGTGGTAGAAAACAGAAAGAGCCTTGATGTTTAGACAGCTTTTGCACCCCAAATCCATACCAATTTTTACTTCTGCCCTAGGAGCACTAAATAGCCTCAGGTGCCAGCCACACAGAGGATGTACCCTACATAAACTCTACACACAAAACAGGCTGTTTCACTCAGAGCCACGAGGGGAGTTTGCAGGGCTGCTAGTTAATGGGCAAAATAATCCTCTTACCTGTAAACGTGTCTGACTTCCAGATCAAATGTGCTACAGTGGGTAACAGAATCTCATTACACCGTGCCTTATTTTTGAAGGGAGATGCCAAGTGAAAGCTGACTTGGAAATCACACCAGGTGGGAGGGGGACAGGGGGGGAGTCTGGGTAATAACTGCTCCTTTCTAATTAGCAACTGTCTTTTCCATCCAGTGCATTACTCTTGCCCAAGCTCATTGTTACAGACAATCTTTGATGGCTGCATAAGCAAAACACCCCTAGGAGAGGGGTTTGGGAAAGATTCTAAATAGACCCAAAGTTTACAGAAGCTTCAGCCAAAAGTAAAAGCACGGAGGGAAAAAAAAAAAAAAAGAAAGAGAGAAGAAGANGAGAAGGAGAAGAAGAAAGAAAGAGAGAGAGAGAAGGAGAAGAAGAAGAAAGAAAGAAACAGAGAGGAGGAGAAGAAGAAAGAGAAGAAAATTAAAAAAAAGAAAAGAACCCCCCCCAAACTCTTTGAAACTTCAGCAGATGTTTCACTGTGTGTCTCATTACAGCCATTTGCTGTATTGGAAGTGACTCAACACTGCAGGGAGAAAGCCACAGCGCTGGGTCTGGTTCTTAACGAGGATCGCGGTCTTAGGGTTTCTTGTTAGATTCCTGCCCGAGATGCATTCCCTTTGTAATTACGATGAAGAAGCCAGGTTCTCAAAGAGCACGACGACAAAAACTCTACATCATTATTCTGCTGTAGTTAAGCTCAGGAAAGGGATAAAAATAAGACACCCTGTTTTTTCCATGAATGGCAGGTTGTGTCAATTCAGAGGGAGAAGAAAAAAAGCTGTCTCAAAATGATTATGCAAAATTCCTTGGTGGCTTGGGGGGGAGGGACAGAAATGATGTTAAGGTCATTTTGTAAGACCTTGAATATTTTTAATTCAAAATATGTATCACATTTTAATCAAACCAGCTCTGTGCTATTTCTAGCCAAGTAATTTGCATTCTGGCTATGTCATGGGGGCAGTTATGAGTCAGCTAAGCTCTCTAATATAATAACTATCAGAAAATTGTCTTGCATTATTCATGTTAATTATGCTGAACCAAACACTGTGGACAGGAAAATGTATTTTCCATTGCAACATTTTCTGCCTGGTAGAGATTTTAAGAACTGATTGGACCAACTTTCTTACTCAAGATTAAACCTTCAGACAAAAAGGATGTCAAATATGCATGTGCCTTGGCAAACAACAATCTGCCTCTAGATTTTTGTTGCCTTCAGCTGGTATATCTCCAGTGTATAGATTTTCTTTCTCCATACCAGCTAAAATAAAAATAAAAACCTCTGCCCTGAATTAACAGCACACTCAACATTTACGGATGCCTGGGTCCTTCAAAGGAGGCGTCTGTTAACAGGAATGGTCATTTTCCTGGCTTGTCTCCATTCCTGCATTCCAGTCAGCCCAGTATTTTGACTGAAAATTCTAAAATAATACCCCTCTTTCTCATAAGGAGCCTTGTTAAGTGTCCCACTGCACCCTGTGACACAAGTACAGCATCTGTAGCTGTTTCTGCAATTCAAACCAATCTACCACAAGACAAGTCTTGTCTCATCTGCACCTACAACACAATCTACTGGGAAACTATCTAGAAAATATCCTCATAATGTACCCTATATGAAACACTGAACATCCACCCATCCTTCCTGCACTGAGACCATGCTCCACCAGCTCCAATACCAAACCCAAAGCTTCAGAAGTTGTTGGAAACCACGGTGGTGGGCAACTACCTGGGTACCATCAAGTAAGGTCACTAATTCCTCTGTTCAGATTTGGGTTTGTTTGGTTTCTTTTTAAATAAACTCTTAGTACTTTTTATGTGTGTGTTTGTTGGGTTTTTTTTTTTGGTTGGTGTTGTGTTTGGGTTTTTTTCAGTTCTATTTAACAGACAAAGTGAGCTCCCTTGGTTGCATGCAGAAATTTTCCTTCAAAGAAAAAAAAGAGAGAAAACCCATAGTATTTATAAAAGAAACCCGGTTTTAATAGCAGAACTGCAACCACCTCGTGTCTAAGGTGACATTTGTATTCCTGTAGTCAAAGCATTATGAAAGTAACTGTCTGGAATGGCAGGGGAATTAATGGGCCAGTGAAGATGTGGGAGGAGAAGGGAAGAAAGGAGAGTGAGGGATTTAAATCCCCAGCTTGTTTTTCCACACCTGTGACAAACCTCAGCACAGGAATCAGCTAACCAACATGCAGGGGCTGGGCTGGGCGAGCTGCTTTTAATTACAGAAAGTTGGGGAGGGTACATCCTTTTTTCACACCAATCTACCACCAGTGAGAAAATAATGAAATTCATCAATGTGAAGCCAGGCAGTTCACATCCATTTTGCCCCACAGATCTTCAGCAGCTCCCTTGAACCCCATTATCACCGTATCCTCGAGGGTGTCCAACATAAAAGGCTATTAACTGCCCTTGTAGGTGGAGACCTGAACATAACTGCTGGCAGATTTATGCTACTGCAAATAAAGCCACTTGATCAAGTTAGAGGCTGTGATCAGTAGAACAGATTGATAGTCTGAGCACACTTAACCCTAAAGGGCAGAGTGATAATACTTAGCCTTTATTACAGTAATTCAAAAGATATGCTTCAGATAATTATAACTGGGAGGTTTTACAGAATTATAATTCAAGTTTCTGGTGAGTTTATCGGATACATGCAGATCCAGCAAGGTAACATAAACAACCTGCAGACATTCCACAGAGCACGTGCTCCTGGATGATGCCTACAAGTACCTTCAAAGAAGTCAGAAAGTGAGGGTTTTTTTCTTTTTTTGGGGTGTGGGTTTTTTTGTTTTGTTTGTTTATTTATTTACAGAACAAAGCAATAAAACACCTCCATTCTTTGTAGCCTAATACAAAAGAGGCCATGTAAGAAATTCAGGAGATTGTAGTTTAGCCTTGATTCAAGAAGCCTTTTAAGCATGTGTTTGCCCATGGCTTTCAACAAGGAAACTCACCAAAACCACCCCAAACTTGGTGCATGAACTTGTCTTTGAATTATGTTTTAAAGATCATCTCATTTTTCAGAGCAGGGTCTGCCAGGCCTGGGGGACAATGGGCAATTCCAAGAGGAGCAAACACCCGTATTTCATTTTAAGAGATGCAAACTAAAGGAAGCAAAAGGAAAAGAAGGAAGGAGGGAGCAAAAGGAAAAGAACAAGCCTGACATACAAGAATGAGTACACATGATTGAACTGACACAGGTATGCAAAACACAGCCTCCTCCTTACTGTCTATTGGCAAAGTCTGTTGCTGTTACCTAATAATCGTATCCAAACTTACATCAATTTTTTCAAGCCAGACTTACTGGTATTTTTCCCATTCATCACTGCAATTCCCCAGGCATCACCAGGAGGATACCCAAGTATCCCCTGTACTACTCCCTTAATTGTGTTTACAAGAAAAACTGGGATGTTTGCTGAAGAAAGTCGCAAAGAACGTGCCTTTGGTGGAGCCAAGCTCTCTCCTAAGCACCTCCCAGCTGGTAAGTGCTGTGTCTCTGCTTTTATTGTTTCCTTACTTTGTGTCTTGACCCTTGCTGGAGAACAATGCTGGTTTATACCTTCTGCCTTCTCTGAGCTGCCACGTAGGTTCACAGACTTCCCGAGCCCAACTATCAGCCACCACAATTACCCCCAGCAACAATATACCAATTATCAGGTCAACTGGAGCTGTAGTAGTAATTCTTAAGGTCTTCAATAACCTTTTCAACAACTAAATAAAAAAGAAGGTCAGCCAGTGCTAATTAAATGTAATGCTGCTTTGTACAGCAAAGGCAAAAGAAGCAAGCCCATTAATGAGCTAACAAAATCAGAATTAATGGGTTTATATAACAGAACCTCTCAGTTATTTTACAGTAAGTGTCACCAGCAAGTTACACAGGCTGAAGTTTACCAAAAAAATAAATTCTTGTCTAAATGATGATGAATTTACTATAGGAAACTATAAATCAATCTTTGGGTACTGATGGTAGCACAAACTGCAAAACCAAAACTTATAAATCAGTCTTAGTTTCCAAAGACTAAGTTCACTGCATCTATCTCCACTCATTGTTCCCTCTATAAATCTCTTTTGCTAAGAGCAAGATCAGGTTTCCCAGAGGCATCATTTACTGTTACAAGTTCCATCCTTCAGCTGATTTTGAGCACAAAATTATTCCAATTTAGGAAGTAATTTTTTAAAAAGTTTGCAGCTCAGTCTTTCAAATAAACCAAAGCTTTAAACAAATTCGACTTGGCCATCCAACCCCAACATCCCATTTGTGTTCCTGAAAGATCTCAGACTTCCTTTCCCTGCTCTGTATTTCCTTCTGTTATTTACCAAATGGAGAGTCACACTTCACCTGGATTGTGTTTTCAACATCTCTTCCAGTTCATAAGCAGGGTTATATATACACCAACAAGGGACGAGGAAGCAGCGCAGAACTTGGAGCCAAATCCTAAACTTGCAGGTGTCCAAAGCCAGAGTTTATTTCTCCTTTTGCAGCTGACACTCACAGCTGCAAACTCTGTTTCAACTCCTCGCTAAAGCTCTCTACAAATATATGTTAAAGTGCTAGGCCAGGAACCAACATGAGCCAGGAGTAGGGGTGGGGGGATGGAAAGAGACTGATTTCATTCAGCTCACACTTAATATTTCCCCTGTGCCATGAACTCTCATCTATGAATGAGCTGATTTTGGTACCACATTTGCCCAGGTGTCTCTACATCCTAGATCCCTGGGTAGTTTTTAATACCTACGCTTCATCCCAAAGCTCCTTGTGGTATGAACTACTTATTTAGGTCATAAACTGGGAGGCAAAAGCCAGCCCACGTTTTATACTCACCCAGCCATGCCCATGCGATGGACATGGAGATTCTACCAGAGTAAAATGATTAAATAGTAGGGAAAAGAAGAGAAAAGAGACTTTTCATCCTGTGTGTCTCATCACAGCCAACTTCTCAACACTGTGGCGGCTGCCTCGGATGAATGGCAATGCAAAGTTTGCTTTCCAATCACAGCAAACTGAAAATGTGCCACTTTCCTTTTGAGCTGTGACTATTTCAACACCCGCTCGCTGTTACCAGCCACTCTGGGCTGGAACACGTGCTCCTTTATCTTCCTGCATTGCACAAGTGGCTGACTATTCTCATGAGGCTGCAGTGAGCACCTCTGTCCAGATGAAAATAAGGAAAAAAAAAAGGTAGTTGTCTCTAAAATGCTGCTATTTGGAAAGCCCAACAGCATTTCAAAAAAGCAAAGCTTCATTGGAGGAGACAAAGATGAGATGTGACAATTACTGCGGAACCATCCATCGCAAGGACCGCTCCACAACCTAAAAATGTCAGCTCTTGTCATGTTCCTGACACTGCTGGTGATTTTAATTGCCTTTCGTCCTTCTCAAGTGAACGATAGAAAGGACAGGTGGAATATTAGATTTTAAGCCTCTGGAAGTTTAGTCCAACAAACATAAAACAAATGTAAAATCCTTGCCGTGTCCTTTGCAGCACAGGGAGGCTGTTGAAGAGCAAGTTCACAACCAGGGCCAAGAGAAAAACTTTTAATGGGACAGTTTGCTCCCAAACTCCTTGAAATTATAATAGTCAGGGTTGTTCTACTTCCCAAACCTTAACCACCAGCACTGCTGCAGGAGAGATAAGGACTTGAAGTGGCTTTGAATGCAGGTTTGCCTGCAGCACACACCCAGACTGGGTCAGATTAAAGGCAGAGTCGGAGCACAAGTTATCACACGTATGCAGTGGACGTGCCAGCAGCAGATGACATCTGTCCTCTGAAGAATACAGTGGGATGCCTGGCACTAATGGGTCACATACAGTCATGGGATGAATTTCTCATTTCCTTGATGTTTATGATGAAAAAACATAGCAGCAACTTGATTTCTTTGTTTCCTATTTCTCCTCTACACACATGCAGAGAACTTCTCCAAAGTTACTCATGCAATTTATTTGCAGAGGTTAATTCAGGACAAAAGTCCCAGGAAGCAAATAGCACAGAAACTACCAACATATTCTCTTTTTTATTGTTTCTGACAATCAGTAGTAAAATGTGTTGCTGCTACCACGGGAGCCAGTTCTAGCATTACTCATTTTACATTAGGGTCCAGAAGAATAAATCCTTCCAGAGCTCTTGCTGGCATTAAGCTAAAACATAAGTCTGGATTTGTAAAGGAAATGTATTAAAGAGATGAAACAGCAGAGGAATACAAATTTCAAGGAGCAGACAGACGTTGTATCTTCCTTCCCAGTATACTGGTAAAGAACAAACAGAAGGCAACTGCATGGAAAGAGCTGAGCTGCAAATAACTTCAACTAATATCTGAATGCACGATCCTAACAATGAGAAATACATCGCCGTACTCCACCGTGTTCTAGCCAGATTCTGAAGGTTTCTGCAACAGCAGATAAGGTGACCTCCAAAAGAGCAGCTCCACACTTTGGGTACAAACTGCCCAAACCTAGTTTCTCACAAAAAAGTAGAGTACACACAGAACAGAAGAGAATTTTTCTCTGATAAGCATGAACGCTGTGCAAAATGAGGCCTTTGTCATCTTGAGCAGGGCAGAGGAACCTGTAGTGAAGAAGCGTAGAGAAAATAAAAGGCAAATACTTGGACAATTATGTGAACAGGTTCCATTACACTTTTTGAGTCTGGGGAAAAATAACTGAGGAGAGGATGGGCCACAAATGCCTTTCTTGCTAGTTTCACAGACACGCTAGCCCGGGCCTTTCTGTGACAATCTCATTTAGCCTTGTCAAGGAAGGCTGCAAATTGATCTGCAGACCTTCAGTGCATCAAATTAATTGTTCTTTGTAAGGCCCTTATCCAACCCTCCTTAAATATTTGATTATTTTGTGCTGTTAACAGAGACAACATTATCTGCAAAGGAAGATACGGCTCCTCTTGGATGAGTGCCCATCAAGGCCTTCCAAAAGCTTTATAAAACACTCACACAAGCCAAGCGAGCATATGGGTAGCAGTGGCTGAAATGCACTTCCAGAGAGCTCAGGACCAACCAACCAACCACAACTAGAAGCCTGCAGACCAAAAACATCTCCTTTATAAGGTGTTTGCTCACCAGCAGTGATAAAGTGCATCCCTTTTCTGGCTACAATAGCAGAAAAGCAGCTCTGATAAGAGAAGATAAATCATCAGCTGGTGATCCAGCAGTCTCCATCCATTCCCTCCCTTGGACAACCCAAACCCATCCACCACTCCACCAGCACTGAGAAGTGGCAGAGCAACCTGTCCAGCCCACAGTCTTCACAGGCAGCACTTGTCTGCCGTGAACATTCAAGAACAACACGACAATGCCTGTGACATCCCAGATATGCTGAAAGACTTGACAGCCAGTCTAACCCAGGCCTACAAGGCAGGACTTGAAGCTTTCAGCAAGCCACTGCCACCCACACACGGTTTGTGCATCCAACTTCCCTGGCCTCATTCCAAAAGTAACAGAAGTGGTGAAGCATTCCCCCCAGATCCTGCAGAAAAGGTGCTTTTCACATGTTTTTGACTATGACAGTCTTGCACCTTCCTTCACATTTGGAGAAAAAAAAAAACCCAAGCCTTGTTTATAGCACAAGATGTCAGCGTGGGTGAGAAAGCCATTGTCACTTCTACCACCTGCTCCTCCAGGCCTGATTCAGTGGTGAATCCCCAGTTCAGCAAGTGCTGCTCAAGGTCTCAATGTGCTCTTTGGCAAATCTTACCATCCTGTCCATCGGCAATGCAACCCTGATGAGGTTAACTTCCTCTGAGCACCCGGTAGGAAGGTGTGACCCTCCCCTGGAGAGTCTTTTTAAAAATACAAATACCCCTCTACAATTAATTAGCATTCAGACCTCATTCAATGGGGAGAAATTGTCTGTAGAACAGACTTTAGCACTCGGTACCTGAGCAGGAGGTTCTACTCATCAGTGTGCTCCCCTGACAGTTGGTTTCCACAGCTGTATGCTCTTGATGTTCCTCTCTTATGCAAGAGTTCAACTGCAAAACCCACAATATTTGGGATGGTATTACATGAACAAATATATTAGGTTGAAAGGTTGGACTAGATAGTCCTGAAGGTCTCTTCCAACCAAAGGCATCGTGTGATTAATGCAGAAAGAAGTGTTCTATTGAATTAAATCAAAATTACAGGAACTGAACAGGGGACACTTGGAATACATTGCAGAATATAGGCAAACCAAAAAAAAAACACTAATAAAACCTAAACAGTACCATTTAACTGTTGTAGAAAAAAAAAGACTCTGCTCAAGAGGGAAATTATAAACCCAAGCACTACAGTTACTGTTTGCAGAAACACTCATGTTTTAGTCAAAACTTAGCTTATTTCCAGCTACTGAACTGTGTCATACATAATTATAGGGCAGAGATTTAACTCCACTGTATTTGCTTCACTTAATACTATATAACATTAATGTGGCCCAACACACAAACCAGTGTTATCAGGAGAAAACAGATTAGGAGTCCCCTGCTACGGTGTTATTGCAAACGACAGTGGTGTTTCACTGGGACTCCGCATGAATAGCAGCCATGGGTGATCATCAAGAAGATTTGCAGGTACGAAGGGGTAACCACTATGCCTACACATGGTGTAACTCCAGAAGGACTAGATATTGAAGTATCAAAGCTCTAGCTAGAAATGGGGTTATTATTTAAACACAGACACCTGCCCCTGGAATAATCAAAGTGGAAAATTCTATTCATACCAAAAAAAAGAAGAGCTCATTTCCACTGGAGCTGGAGAAGTTGCATTTGTCAATTAAGCAAAGCTTTAAGATCAGTCATTCTGAAATGATGGGGAACCAGCCCCAGCAAGACCAGGTGAGCTGCCACAAGAGCACACGAGGGTAGTGCAGCCCTTTGAACCCCCAAATCCCAGGCTGCTTCTCTCCCCTGCTCTCCCTAAAAGCTTCATGGTCCTGAAACTACTGGTTTTGTCCAGCATCTAATGCCACGAGCCTGGAGACTGCCATAAAGTAGAGAAATAATCTTGGCAGGAAAAGATAACCAGCCTCAACTGGTGTCTAGGCCTGCTGTGTAGAGAGCCGGTGACACAACCCGAGATCCAGGCCCTGTTACCAAATTCACTCATTATTGATATAAATACTACTTCTGCACTCCTCAGATGTCAGCATTCATACTTCAATTGCTTTTTTAATCAAGTCCCCTTCCAAGTTGTGACACGACGGATTATTCTTTGATAAGACAAATGAAGGGCTGCGCCGACTTCTGAAGCATCGCAGTAAATGATTCTGTTTACTTTTTGAGCTGTGTTTGTAAAATGTTGTATTTTAGACTCGATACAGTCATGCTGCTAGAGAACTCAGAAATATTCCTCTTAATAGCACAGCAGCATTTCTTTGAACCTGCTTGGTTATGGGTATTTACACCTTTGGCTCACCAACTGTGCTTCCCTTATAGTTCTTTAAAATAAATTAAATTGCAGCTTGGGATAAAGAGGGCACAGCTGTGGGCTGCAGCCTTCAGATACCTAGGAACATATTTTGACTTCAACTTCATTTATTTCTGATGGAAGCTGCTGACATCCTATTTGTGACAGACACCTGTGTATAGCGTGTCCCTGTTCTAAAAGCTCCAGCAGACCTTGAAAACATCTCGTACCGAACACCCGCGCTAACAGCTTCAGAAAGCTTTTTTTGTGCCCTTTGCAACTCAGTTGTAGAGGAAATTTCATGTGCTGCATTACCAAAATCACTGAAGGGGAGACTCCAGCCATTCTCTTAAGCTGACATTTTCAGATTTTATCTGCAGCTCTGGTTGTTTGCATTATAACGTCTACAGTTTAAGTATCTGCACAAAGCTTTACGGCCGTAAGAATAAACAGCATGCAGGTGCTTTATCTCCTGCTCTCTCCCCAGCTATCTGACAATATTGCCAAGGATAAAAGGATTAATGCACAACTGCCTCTGACACAGATGGGAAAAAGACTCAGCCCCTCTACTTGCAGTGAGCAACACCCATTTTGAGGGCCACTGAAGACTCCCAGAAAGTCTTCGTCCTGGGCAAGGTATTAAAAGCCAAGCAATTGAAAAGCTGGAGAGGGTATTAAACATCTCCATCCTCTGATCAGTGCATATGTGCCTACCTCAGGGTTCTTGCAAGACAGCCAGATCTAACCATGCTGGACTTGCCAGACTGGGTAAATCCAAAAGCAGATTTTATTGCTGTGCTGCATACAGGCTGCAGTGCAAAAATGGCAGGATGAGCAGATCTTTATCTGTGGAGCAACATGATAGCTGGTGGAGCATTTCACAGCCTGCTAAGGGAGTCTAGAGACAGGAAGAGGTTGGCTGGTTTGGTTTTTTTTCTAACTCGCTGCACTATGAATTAATACAATGTAATGAAGCCAGTGATGTGGTGTAGCAGATCATTCAATGGGTTATGTTTAAAGTTCAGCTCTCTACAGCCCTCGGTTCAGCTTTGTCCACAGCAAACATGAAGCAGACTAAGCAGGCAGCACAGTTCCTGTGGAGCTGTGCCTTCCCAGCTCACCTTTATTAAAAGAGAAAGTATTGAATACATCCCCAGCCTTGACAAGGTGTAGTGAATGAGGTGATAAATGTTAATGGAAGTAGCTCTGCTTCTTACAATGGCTTCATTATTAGCATCAAACAATGCATTAACATTTGTTTTATTAATGGAAAAAATATAGCTTAATAACCTAATCCATTGCTAGCAGAGTAATGCAGAGCTTAATCAAAATTGTGTTCTTTCAGATTTATTATTTTTATCAGCAAAGCAGACCATCCTATACTCAGGCTAAACAATTGTATCTGTAATCACCAAAATTTACTATATCCCCTCCATTACTTGCTTTCCCTCCAAAGCAATACCTCTGCAATGTTTAATTATGCAGCACATTACAGATCCATCAACTTTACAGCAGAAACCAGTATATATGAAGAAATCTTGCCATTGTGAGCAAGGATATTTTTTATTGCATACAACCTAAATAATGTAACATGTTATTTGGGTTAGTTACCCAGCAAGACTTAGATTTCAAGACTCATTTCTTTTAGAAAGGCTCTGTTTTAAAACTGGTCTTGCATTAAAGGTATACAAATACACACTCTGCTTTGACAGCCACATTTACATCCACTCCCCTACCAACAATATGAACTGACACTTGCATCCAGCAATCTTAATGGCATCCAGGTGGCTACCAGTAAATTATCAAGGCATGGGTTGCATTGTCTCTTTTCCAGAGAAAAAAAAGATTAGAAGTCCTCTACTAGCAGCATTTAGTCCTCCTCCTGGCCACAGTATGTCACCTTGAGCAAGCCACTTCTCTAAGCACACAGTTCACTTGTAAACGGAAGTTACAAAAGAAGGGGGATTATCAAAACAAACACACCAAATAAAACATTCAACTACTCTTGGCTCTTCCAGTCAATGGTATTTCTATCTTACCATGGATTTAAGTTTCATACAGGTATTTTTTCATATGTCCCCATGTGGGATCTCTCAGACTCAAGGCAGAGCCAAAGCCCTCTGTGCCTTAACACCAGGTCAACCATCCTGAGTTGAAAACCAAACCAAGACAGACACCACAGAGAGAGGTTCCAGTTTGCAGAAATTGCTTCTCAGCTTTCCTCAGAAGCCAGGAAAAAATAGAGAAAAACTGCACTGAACCAGGCTGCCCAGAGAGGTTGTGGAGTCTCCTGCTCTGGAGACTTTCCAGCCCCCCTGGCTCTGTTCCTGTGTGGGCTGCCCTGGGTGCCCCTGCTCTGGCAGGGGGGTTGGACTCACTGATCTCCAGAGCTCCCTCCCAACCCCACCATTCCAGGATTCCATGATTCTATGAAATATATAACCCAAGATTGCTACTAGGCTTAAATTCTTTGCCCTATTGGGAGGTCTGTCTTAATTCTGAAACTCTACCCAGAATGACTTCTACAAAGTGCATTTGAGTTTCAACAATAAAAGAATAATCACGTGCCAAAAAGGATTTTGCAACTGATCTAGGGGTCAAGAACACAGAAGCTGGTTCAACACCATCCTGAGTGAATTATAACTGTGTACTAAAAAAAAACCCCATCTTTCTCGCCCCAAAGCTGCCTTGGTAGAGCGAGCGTGTCCATGCTCTCCACAGCTCTGGTTGAGCTCATGTCCCAGAGTACTGGCTTTTCTCTTGGAACTTGTTCCAGCCTCCTTGCAAGAGATGAAATTACAGAATAAAAGTTTCTGGATTTCTTTGGTGCTTTTCTCTAAAGAAAAAAAAACCCACCACATTCCCTCACCTCAGTGCCATTATTTGACACTTAAGCATTTGTGCAATAAACCAGCGAGAGACAAACAGCAACTCCTGCTGCTAGAAGATTTAAAATACAAGAAATTATACAACCAGAGCAGATATCTCTCACCAGGTACATTAGGCATTTCAAATTAAATTGTTTGGGTGTGTTTTCCCCTATTTTCATCCTCAAGCAATTTGAGATTGGCCCAGGACAGGCAGCAGAAAAATATCCTTTGCCTCATACAAGTCATTAAACCTTAAGCATTTTCATTAAGTGTTCCCACACTCAAAGAGCAAATGAGAAAACAGCTGGTTGCTCAGCTTTACTGAAGCCTTTGCTTGCACACACAAACAGATCCCAACACTCAGTTAATATCAGCAGAAGTGGGTACGACAGCAGATCTTTACAAGAGGATTGATAAGGATAGTTAAGATCCTTACCTGTGACAGCCAAGGGATATTGTGTTTCAGAATAAAGTATGCTATTTCCGTGGTTTATCTGATAACCAACAGGTCCTTTACCTCGATATAACAGTAGGCCAGTGAATAATAATCTAAATAGAAGGAGGTTTCTTGTCTGTTTTTAAAGCTAATTTTCTCTTACATCTATAAGCAGCAATATTACAAAATAAAAATAAAGGGTACCCAGTAAAAAACTTGGAATCACAGGGTCCAACGATGTTTCCCCTTCCATAAAATCCATCTCTTTCCACCGAGGAGAGCTGTTCCTCAGTGCCACTCCCGTGTGCTGCAGGTTTGGAGGGTGAGGAGCCTTGGATGCTGCTCCTTGAAAGGCCTCTTAACACCACGCAGTTAAGACTGGGGGACATANCTCGCTGCTCTCCAGAGGTCCTTTCCAACCCCTACCATTCTATGAAAAGAGTTGTTGGAAAGTCACTTACATGTCAGTGCTGCTGCCCAGCACCTCTCACTCATGGGGCACATCTCGCCCCATCTTAAAACACATCACTGGCCTTTCAGAACTGCTGACAAACCAATACCATGAGAGTCACATGCTGCTTTCTCTTTTTTTCTCTCACAAAGCCAAGTGAGTGAAGGGACTTCAATGGCATCGATTGCCTCTGCAGGCTTTTCCTTCTTGTCTTGCAGGGACATTGCTGGGAGGGGTTCCAGGTTCTTGGCTCAGCCATCGCCTTTTCACTTCTTGTTTAGTCCCTTAGCCCCATCTAGTGCCAAAGCGAAGTAAAAAGCCTTGTTCTTTCACCAGTCTAAAATTAGTCCTTCAAAGCCCAAACCAGAGCTCGATTCCTTTGCTTCATGGTGAATTCTGCATCTCCAGTGTCTCTGCAGAGGGATTTCTGTTAAAGCAATGCTCCAGCAGCCTGTGCTTAGCAAAATGCACCAGGGAGCAGAGGATTATCAAGTGTTCTCGAGGCAGTCTGCGAGCAGGAAGATTCAGAAAGCCTGTCTTTGAGTAATACCCACATTGTGGAAGAATAAACTGTTATGAGGGGAAAATATTTCCCATAACAAAAGCCTGATTGTTGCAGCTTACCTTCTTTTTCTCTGCTCTGTTTTCAGTGGGATGAGAAGAGAAGAACTACCTTGTGCTTTTAAAACTGTTATACTAAGAGAGGATCGAAATTCATGGCTCCCCTTCGACAGGGATTTTGGCTTTTCAAAACATTTCTATTTCAAAAGTGCCCCGGAGAACCCCCATGAAGCAAATGATTTTTAAAGTAGGATTTGAAACTCTACTTCACAAGCAATGAAGAGCTTGGCTTAGAGCTTCCTGAGCTATTTTCTAGTGGCAAAATTGTTTAGTAAACACCGTCTGGCAACCCCACATAAACACATCCTTAACTCTGCCTTATGCAAAACTTCCACTATATGAAAGGTTTCTCAGCACAAATGACCTGGAAGTACTGCACTTTTCACATCTCTAGTGCTAATTATGTGGCTGAAAAGCTGCCTGCCCTCCCACCCCAGTAAAAGGGTCTTTGGATAGAAAGGTTATTTCCTCCATGGACACTTTGAAAACCAATGCTTTTCAGACGTCAGAGCTCCCGTGCTCTTTCCCTTCACTGCTCCTTGAACGCAGCTGAAGAAAGATCGAGAGGGTGGATTCATTGTGCTTAAATTGTATTAAGCTGGGAATCAAAATCTGAATTTATTTTCTAACATTTGCTGAAACGTTACTGAGCAATGACCGGCGCAAGAACAGAAAGGCTTCCTTTTGACCTTACAACAGCCTTGATTTTTATTTTCCTGCCACGGGTGCTAGATTAGATCATCTATTCCCAACCTCTGTGGCTATACAGATTTGTCAAGTCTTCCACAGCAAATAGCCACTGCAGCAAAGGAGGCAAGGGGGCTGGGGAAAAAGTCATCTGTCATTTACATTCCCAACACATTAATTTAGGCTTTTCAGCCGGGAGAGCTGTGGGGCGAGGGGGGTTGTGCTACTTACCTGGCGTTTACACTCTAAATAAACTATGAGTCTTGCAGACCTTCCCTCTACATGTTACTCTGCTATGATATCAGGCTTTTCACATCCACGTTGACTTGCAATTACTTAGTGGGGAAACAGCGTACGGCGCTTTGGATAATTCCCAGCATAATTTAAACACTAATTAAACAAAACAGATTTTTATCATGCTTCTTAAATATTTACCCAGTGAGAGAAGCATCCCCTAAGAACATACATTTTACCATGTGCTCATTTAGGAAACCAATAGTGATACCATAGGGTGGGTTATTTAACACAAGAGGAAGGACCAGGCTGCCCAGGGAGGAAGTATGTGTAAAATAACTCAACTGTTATCAGCTCAATTAGTTCTTTTTCTAACTGAATAAAGGAATCCTTTCAAATTGACCAAAGGCAGATGAACAGGAGAAGGAAGGACAGGTATTTGGTAGTTTGCTGCCCACAACTACTATTAATACAAACCTGAGCTCGGAAAGAAAGGCTCAAAGAGGCTGACCAAGAGCATCTCCACTGGAAAGTTAGATTAGACCAAACATCAATTGCATAAGGAGCATTTTTCCATGCTTAAACCCCTACCTTTCTACAGGAACCACCGTATAAGCTTCAGATCTTACCAGGCCAAGCTGCTAATAGCTGAGGATTCCTCTCCACACCCTCTATTTAAAAGCTATCACCACCACTCTTCCACCTGCAGAAACAATGGTGTGATTGCTCCTAATCTTCTCCAGGCAGAGTCAGATTAATTTATTAGCTCTTTATGCTAATTTGGGTGATTCTGCCCTAGATGCATTTGGGAATGACAAGAATATTTCTGCAGAGCAGCACAGAGGAAATTTTCCAGTAGTTCAGATGATCAGTTGACATTTATAACTCTGCTTAAAGAAAAGAAAATGTGAGATTCACTTTGACAACTACCCTGTAAAATAAAAAATGTGGTAACTCTGCAAGATGAAGATTCAATTTCTGGTCCTTTCCAGCTTGCATTTGCCACATGTTTGGAGGTGTAATCACAACAGGTTTGATCAAGCCTTGTGCCCAGATCTGTGGGCCACAAAAGCCAGCACTGGTCACTCCAAACCAGGACTTGAGGCTTCCCCCGTGAACATGTAGGNTGGAGGTGTAATCACAACAGGTTTGATCAAGCCTTGTGCCCAGATCTGTCACTCCAAACCAGGACTTGTGGTTTCCCCCATGAACACATGCAGATTTAAAGATTAATAAGAAATCAGCCAATTCCTATGTAACTTTGTTTGCCAAAACTTCTCCCGCCACAAGCCCCCAGCCAGGATGAGATACCTACCCACAGATTTTTCTTCTAAAAGCCAGGCACATTTTGGCAGCTGCGCCGTGCAAGGGCTGCCAGCATCTCTGCTGCATTTTCACTGCTCAGCTGAGCTACTGCCCCTCAGAGGGCTGCAGCTTTGTTCCAGCACAAAATTCCTCACAACATCTGCAGCCATTGCTTGAAGGAACTTGTTCAAAATGGACTAGGAGCATTTGCAGTCAAAAGCTGCATCTGTGCTGGGAGAAGCCATAAGAAAGCCGATTAACCCAAGCTGGAAGCCTGCTTAGAAAAAAACAGATGACAGTTAAGAAATACTCCAGGGTTGTGTATAACTGTAGGCTAACATTGTAGTGTAAACATGTTAATATTTAATAACATTTAATGCAAAATCAACTTCTGTGGTCTCTCTTGTAGTAAGCTAATATGTTACAGCTGACAGTGAAGTTTTCCGAGAGCCTTTTCGACAAAGAGAACCATCATTGCCACAGCAAGGCTTAAAAGTGGGAATAGCTGTTGGCAGGAAAGGAGACAAGGGTATGTGTGAGTAAGTGCGAGGGTATGTCAAGATAAAGGAGATCAAGGTAAGCAAGCTTCCTAAGGGTAATAAAAATGCTATTTTAAGCAATTGTTAAAGCCAGTATCAAGAGCAGCAGAGGAAACCTTCAGCTGGTGCCTTTTGTTCTGCAGGACGGCAGGTGACCTGTTTGCCTCTTGCAGGCTGCAGCACCAACTTCATCTTAATGCTGACAAAAAGGACATCAGCTGTCTGGAAGGAGAAATCTCAGACTGAATCCAAACCCTTGAGGTGCTGGAGAGAGGGCAGAGGAGGCAACGCAGATGGGGAAGGGGCTGCAGAAGGAATCTTAGGAAGAGCGATCGAAGGAGCTGGGACTGTTTGGTGTGAGGAAGAGGAGGCTGAGGGGAGACCTCAGCACTCTCTACAGCTTCCTGGAAGGACAATGGAGAGAGGCTGGTGCTGGTCTCTTCTCACAGGCACTCAGACACAGAACAAGGGGAAGGGATTCAACCAGCAGCAGGGGAGGTGGAGACTGCACAGCAGGGAAACATTTTTCCCAGCAAGAGCAGCCAGCCCCTGGCCCAGGCTGCCCAGGGAGGGGGTGGAGTCACCACCCCTGGGTGTGTTCAGGGGTGGTTTGGATGTGGTGTTGGGGGACATGGTTTAGGGGGAACTCTGCAGAGTAGGGCCAATGGTTGGACTCCATGATCCCAAGGGTCTTGTCCAACCAGAATGATTCTCTGATTCTATGGAAGGCTCATACCCCATGAAAATTCAACCTATATTGCTACTTATGCCATTCCCAAGCCTGGTTTGGTCTGAGTACATATAGAAAAGGTCAGATGGTGGACAGGTAGTGGTAGGAGCAACTCACTAATGCCTGTTTTCAAAGTATTGAGCAATTTTGTTGATTCTTACAGACATGAGTGTGTATTCTGTTCTCTTTCCTGGCCCATGAACTACCTAAATATACACAGGTATATTCCACGAGTTAAAAACATGAAGCAAAACAATGAATTTGGGGCTGAGTAACAGAACCAGGGTGAAAGATCTGAACTGGAGATAAATTATACTATAACAGCAAAGCAAAAACTCAAAAATTGCACAGTGCAATTTTGACTCCTGGATAAAAGCACGTGCGGGTTCCTCTTTTCATGTACATAAAAATACCCCCAGTTTACACAGCTTCTTAAAGTGAAGAACTCGGCGTTGCACTGGAGATTTCTAAGTCAGGCACAGGGAAATTGAGACAATAAAATACAGTGAAAAAGATAAATTGTTCGACTTTGGAGACATTCAATTAATCAATCAGCGCTTAAACCCTGATGTTTAAAAGGACTGAAGGGCAAGAAATTGATATATGCCATGGTCTGCTCAGAAACATCTTGAAAGCGTAATACCAGATGACAGGATAAAATGGGCTTATAAAGTGAACAATATTGTGATTTGGAGTGACCTCCAGCCTCTCTAATCTTTAATAGCAAAACCTTTTTGACACCAAGGAAAGCATGATGGATCTTTTACGGCATTCCGCTGCTTCTTGAAAGACGTCAAAGGCTACCTGAGATAGTTTATCTGACTCCAGTCTCGAGTGATCAGAGGGGCTAAGGGGATTAAGGAGTGAGTCTGATGCAGTCAGGGGTGCTATGTTTTGGGAAGATAAACTGGGCATCAAAAGCGGTGATTTAAAATCATTAAAGAGAATGAGGGCAGCCAGTAAGGCAATCTGAGAGGGAATCAAAAGAAAGGCTTGTTCCACAGTCAGAACAGACAGTGTGGAGTACATAAAGAAAAATCCCATGGCTAAGGTGACAGCTGAAGACTCTACTGCAAGTACCAAAGGTGGTGTTTGACCTTGCGTGATGCAGTTGGACAGAATCTGAGTCCCACGTATGAAATAGCAATATAATTCATCAAACCCACTTATTACATAAAACGTCACAAATGTACGTCTCAAAGGATTTTATAAAGGAGATAAGCATCATTACCCCAGCTGGACAGATAAAGTGGGGCTTGGCAAAGAGCAAGTTATTTGTTATTTGTCCGGCAATACCCAGGTGTAGGCACAGGATGCAGCTTCTTAAATCAAGGACCTATAAATGGAGGCAGCACAATGGCCTCATTACTCTGTGCTATGGTCCTCAATAGGCTGCCATTTATTTAGGCACCTTTAGAAACAATTACATCTGGGAGGGTATTTAGTGCTCATGCCCTGAGACAGAAAGCCATCTTCAGAGCTTGGAGGAAAAGCAAAATAAATCAAAGAGTAATGAAAGTCTACACAAGCTTGTGAGGTCTTGCATCAGTAAAGCAATGAGGAAATTGCCTGTGCAGGGTCTGCCCCATTTGGCCTTCATCAGCCTTTTTACCTCCTCCTCAATAAAGCACCACCTTGGATTTCCCTCGTATGATGTGTAAATATGATGCCTTATAATAATGTCCAGTTCAATCACAACATACCAAACAGGCCAAAAGAAACTGTGACTCCTTCCAAGTATGACAGATGAAGGGGTGTGAAAAACAAACAGACCAAAAAATGCCAAAGACAGACGAGTAGGCTGGTTAGATTTTGGGTTGGTTTGTTGGTTTGGGTTTTTTTACAATAAAAGTATTAGTCAAAGGTTTCCAGCAGTAGCATCCTTACAGAGAGGGAACCCAATTCAACTGGCATTCACCACATGGTTGTTTCCACAGCCCTGGCATCATGAATCGAGGTACAACATTATACTTTGATTAGAAATACTTCAAAGTTGTAAAGCTACAGGGGGAAATTCTCACATCAGCTAACTCAGGCACCAGCTGGCCGTTCAGTGAACTGCTGACCGACATCATCCCACATCCAGCTGAAATTCCAGAACACCTAACAGGCTTTGGTCCTGGACTGCACTTAATCATAACAGTTGAGACAAAGCAAGAGCTCTTCTAAAACAAGTCCTTGAGATGCTGCCTTTGTTTTCATTGCTGAAAAGAGAATCAAAATGGAAACTGCAAATGATAAAAGTGGGAATCGCCTGGTTTGTGGCTTGAACTTGGAGAAAAAGCCCCCAAAGCCTTCCTGCTTCTTGCAAATTCAAGCTGCAAATTATTAAGGCTCTTTGGGAATCCATGCAAATTTCGGAGGCAAATAGACTTGTCCATCTCTCAGCACTCGTGCAGGAGTGATAACGCCTGGAAGACTTCATATCTCCAAGTGCTAATTACAAGAAAGTGATGGATGCGCTGCCTGAATTAAATTTACAGGAACAAGACAGTATGGAAGGGAAAACAAACAGAAAGTAGTAGGAGGAATTAATGATGCATTTAATGAAGAGAAATCAAAACTCATTTGTTGTTTTGGGAGGGGAAGGCAACTTTTAACGCCATCGCAGTACTAGCTGAACGACATCAAATTGATGTCTAGCCTGCCAGAGCAAAAGTAATAAATTATTATTTTCCATTATTTAACTTTCCCTTTTAAAGAAAACACTTCATTCTCTTCAGCTTTAAAGAGAAACCCACATTATTTAATATGACTTCAAAATATCAGCTAGAAATGAGCTATAACATAGACTTTTATAGAATGCAACACATTTTTGTGATGAGGTTTACCTTCTTTTAAGTAGCAACATTTTTAAGGAGCAACATTTGTTACTAGGAGGCGTATTTCCCGAGCAATTAGGCACAGGAGCCTAATTAAAAAATTAAGTCAATGTTCAGATAAGCACAATAGAATAATATCTGTAATCTGCAGCAATACAGGAACAGCTGGAACGCTGCTTTGTTTTACTACTTCCTTGAAGAATGATGGAAATTTCAGGAGCACATTCCAGAAGGTGTATTTCCAAGGTCACCTTTGAAAAGAAAATGTTGCTTCCCTCTTAGAAGTGAGTGACTTGGTGGGAACAGTTCAGGGATGCAGGGATGGTGTCACCTCCACCTGAGATGCAGCAGGTAGCTCTTTGCTCGGTGTGAGTAGGGATGTGGTAACAAAACCTGCCTTGCTTACACCTGGACATAATATAGATATATAATACACACAAATATACACACGCAAGCGTGCACACAGATACATTTAGAGATATCTATACACATGTACAGGCAAATCTGGCTATAAACCTCAGTTTAAAACGGCAAATGGACTTTTTTTCCCCATTTTTCATCATCAAATAACAGAGCTAGAGTGATTCCCAGGCTACTTTCCAAAATTGAAAGGTAAAAATCCAAGGTGATAAACTTTAATACCACACTATAAGCTATGCAAATATTTAGCACAATAATAAATAAATACATGCATTACTGAACCATGCAAATGGATCTGTATGCCACAGGATGAAGACCTCCTCCAGAGATTCACAGGCTGGTGCTGCCATTCAGGTTTGACATCCACATCTCTTCACAGCCTCATCTTCCAGGTCTCCGGACCTACAACCTCTCAGACCCATATTCTTCATACCTGCTTGTGAGATGATGGTAGGCCCTTTAAAGGAGGCAGACATAACCCTGTCTGTGACATGGGGATAAGCCTTAAGTCAGGGATGAAGCCATCAGGTCACTGAAGGCCACGTGTTTACTGCAGATCTTCAGATGCCTAGACTGCCATACTTAGGCATCTACACACTTTTAAATATGCTCCCCTGGATAATTATAATTCTGCCACCTATTAATGTCTTACAAAGAGAAATCTACATATATTAATTGTTAACTACCAGGGTATCTAACCCTACTCCAACTCTACACTAATAAAAACAAGCTAATACTATTCACACCCCAAAAGTCTTCACCCTGTGAAGACCTGTCAACACAAATTCCTTTTACCTCCAAAGATTAAGCTGCCTGCATAAACTGTGGAGGTAAATCAGCAAAACCTGCCTTTTCTATTCCTCGAATAAGCTGCTTTCCTGAAGAAGCAGCAGACACCCACCACCATTCATCAGAAGGGATGAGATCCATGGCCACCACATTTGGACAGCAGTGAGCCTTGAGGTCCCATGTACATGGTCCCCTGCCAACACAACTGCTCTGTGAGACAGTGGCACCTGCAAGAGATGTGAGTGAGGTGTCCCCATGGACCAGGAGCAGACCCAACACACAGCTGTCCGGCAGCCCGCTTCCTGGAGGCACCTGGAAACCAAGGCGTGAGATCAGCCACATTTTGCATTCCAAAAGCAAGAGTTAATAACAGTTTAATCATATCTCAGTCTACATGTAAATGGTAATTGCTGTTGAAGGGAGAACTTTTTAGATTTAATAATGCTTGGTGGCAATTCAGGTCTCAGTGTAATGACCACGAAGCTAAAGCAGATGATGCAGATGGTGATTACACAATCGATTAAAGCAACAAGGTACATTTTTAAACATGACACTGACATTAAAGACATTTCTGGCAGGTTAATTGGATGCCAATTAACATGGAGAAAGTTAATCGCTAAAGCCATCTTGTTTTCTTTCAGTAAAATTAAACAGCGTTGGGACAAACCCTCACAAACTACTCAAGAGAAAAAAACAGCAATTTTATAATACATTGGTACAAATGTCAGTAACTGTTTGTTCTTTAAACAGGATTGGAAGGAACCCCCCAGTAACCAGCCCTCATTTGCCCTTCCCTCCACCTGGCAGTTAAGGTGTTTGCCCATCACCCTCATATCCCATCCTCCAGACCCTCCAGGGATGATGGGGCAAACAGCCAGCATGGAGCAAGCCACTTGTCACCATCTCCTTCTCGGGAGAGATTCAAAACCTGCCTGGATGTGATCCTGGGCAACCTGCTCTGGGTGACCCTACTTCAGTAGGGGGTTGGATGAGATGATCCCCAGAGGTCCCTTCCAACCTCTACCATCCTCTGATCTCCCAAACTGTAGTATCACAGGTGGTGGAATGTGGAAAGGAAGAAATTCCCCACTCTCAAGAGGTTCAAAACACAAACAAGGCCTATGTGTAGAATAAGTGGGAACGTAGGATGAGTGAGAACATGACAAACCAACACATCTACCTGCAAAAGGACAATCACTTCATTGCTACAACCAACATCATTTACTATTTCATCCCAGAGGTGCCCAGAAAGCATTGCTGGTTGGACTTGAAGTTATGTAGGTGTTTATAATGCAATTGGTACCAAGTAGCAAACACAGGAACAGCCAAGTGTCTACACACATGGACTCATGTGTCTGTTTATATTTAATAAGTTATATATTTATTATCTTATATATATTATATTTAATTTTATATATTATATTTAATTATTATTATATTTAATGCACCTAAATACCCCATCATCATGAGTTTGGAGGACTGCTGTGGCAAACTGCTCATTAGTGAATTACTTTTGTATTCTAGTGGGTGTCAAGAGCCATTCTGGAGATTTTTGTGGTGTTTTGACATTAACTGATGGAATTTAAATGATAAGCTATGGCATGAGTGAAAATTCAAGCGCTTTCCAAAAACCGATCTGTTTTGCAAACAGCCAAGATTTTGACCAGGATTGGCATTTTCTTTCTAAATAGATTTATCTATTACAACCCTTCCACCCAGCTTGAGCATATAACTGCTGCCTAACACTGAGAGGTTTTGTCCTTACACGTGTTAGATGATGAAAATATGTGCAGCCAGAGCATGGGAAATTCTAGCTCACGGACACCGTGTAACGCTAAATATCTCCTGCCAGCTGCTTGACATAGGAGACACCGGTTTTGTTTGGCATTGAAAGAGCAATATTGCTTCTGGAGATGAGCCCTAAAAAGGGGAGATGTGTCTATCAAAGCAATCTGGGTCTGGCTTTCCATCACCTGGATATCACGGCAGTGTGTATAGAGAGTACTCAGCTCAATATATTCTTTGTAGCTGACTTTACTTGCAGCGGGTAAAGATAAGTGTAGCAAAAGACAGGATGCAAAGGAAAATTCATATTCCTTCCCTAAATTCCAGCAATCAGCTGGGAAAGATCTTCATACACTGACCAGCTCCCATGGACCCCTTCATTTCACTGGCAAAGGAAGGCATGAGAAATTGTTCTAACCCTGATGGCTGTTGGCTGATGTTACAACCATTTCTGAGAGCAGAAGTGCCATCGTGATGAGCCTTGTGCTCATCATTTCAGAAGAGCAGTCAATGTAAATTCTAACATTAACAGGCTCATTCCCATAAAAATCTGATGTCAAATTAGTCGCAGACACTTCAATAACAGTTGATGGTCTGGTACTGACTAATTACAGCTGCTAATGCAAGATTATACAACGGCAGAAGCGAAATGGAGAAATCTTTGCTCAGGTCTCAGTACATTTCTCCTGCTATTTCTATCATCTTTTATCTGAAGTTCAAACAAGAATGTGTCAGAAACCCTTAGCAGTGGCAGAGTGTGGACATTCTGGTTTGCTCAGCCAGCATCGTGGATCTCCAAGCTCAGTGTGCTTCCTCAGGTGGGTGCCCAGAGCCTGGCTGTACAGAACAAGGCTGGCACTGGAGACTTCACAAAGAGATATATGGGGAGTGGGGCTGGAGAGAAGGGGCACGAAGGATGACATGGAAATTTCCTCTGTGGCTGTTCAGGGAACAGTTTGGTTCGGATCCTTAAAGGTGTTCAGACACCTGCAGTTTGTTGCTGTTGTCTGTTGTTTTGGTCCTTTCTTTGTTATCTTTTGACTCTTACATTTACATACTTCAGGAAGCAGACACCTGCTTTTAATCTCTCTAGCTCATGGAATAACAGGGCTCTGGTTTCAGGTGGTAACAGTAGATCCTATTGGACTGCAACAAAGGATTAAGTCCTCTGCATAGTTTGAATCCTGCTGTTTTCCTGTCTCCTGATGGCCAGAGGAGGGGACTTCCTAATGCTCTGAGTGCCAGACTGCGGATATGGAGTTTCAGATGTCCTGGCTCACAACTATGTGAACCTTTTTCACAGGCTGGACTCTAAAATCCAGAGATTTTAGTGATTGAGATGGGCTTTACAAACTCCAGGCAGTAAGGTGGGGGTTAAATCCAGTGGCAGGTAAGGAGCAGCCTGGAGGAAATCAAATTGTGCACGATAGGAAAGCTTGAGGGGAAATAACAGGGGAGGAACCTCTCGCAAGAAAGCTGAGAAATAAATCAATAAAGCCAAATGTGATTTCCAAGATGAGGCTGAGGAAGAGTGGAGGCCACAGTGCCTTCTGTAAAAGGCAGACTGCAGATGATGCTCCCATCTCAGCTGTCATGGTTTCTTATGGCCACCTCACTGCATTCCTCCTGGGTGTTATGATGCATTTTATATTTCCCCATTCCCTGTGCAAACAAAGAAAAAGTCTAAGAAATTCCAGAGCTGCTGTAAAGGTCTATGAGCTCTCAGAGAGCATTCAGGAATGGCAAAACTGCAGGGTGTTGGCCCATGCTTTCTGTTCCCCAGCAGCATGTTCTGAAAGATGGAAAAGCTGTGTGTTGTGCCCCTCGTTCTCCAACAAGGTCACTCTAAGGGAAGGACCTTTCATCCTAGCAGAAGGCTTCTGAGGTAAGATTCTTCTGCCTCAGCAGAGTCACAATGTCCTGAGAACAAGATGTAAACGTCGTTTGCAGAATCAGATCTTTAAAACAAGGCTTTCAAAGCAACGTCAGTGACTTTCTTATGGTGGCTCAACATACCTGACAACTTTCTTAAGTGTTTTGTATTTATGAGTCTCTAATGCGTGGGCTTTATTCCCCCTTCCTCCTACTTCCCAACAAAATAATTACAGTTATTAGGCTGTCTGCTCACCTGTTCCCTGCTTTCTTATTTGGCATCTTTATTGCTAAGCGTGGTCTGCCTAGAGATTTTAATTAGCTTTGAATGAAATATTGTTCATTAATGAAACCTCAGGACAGTAAACCATATGCCAGTTAGCTCCGAGTGCAGAGGGGGACAATACACACTGCTTGCAAATAGGAGTGCTGCTTATTTATAGGCCAGAAGCATTCTGTTTATGGAGGCTTTTTTAATTCAAATGCAAAGAGAGAAACCGTGGAGCATTTCAGGCACTGCTTTGTATCTTTTTGGTAAGATGTCTTGTGGAAAAGAAACCATAGAAAACACTGAGTATTTAATACCTGACTTTGTGCCCCAGCATTCTTGTGCCATCAGGGTGTCTTTGGAAGATGATGTCAGATATGAGGCAGAGGTTTCTACTCTGCATAGCTAAGAAGGCGGCACTAAGTACCTCAGCTATGGACCTCTGGGACTAAGCTGTGCAGATTAATAGAGGGTGTAGGGAAAGGGTAAGACCTTTACATCAGGTCAGCAACAGTAGAAGCCCATGACGGGCAACTTCTCCTTCCAGGCGATTTCTTCCATGCTACCGAACAAGTCAGAATCAAGAGTTTTGAGAGACGCTTCAGAAGCACAAAAGCTTCTGGCTGCTGCTCTCCGACGGTGCGGGGACAGATCCAGGGGCTCGTCGGGAAAAGCTGCAGAGGAGGAACCTTGGGTGGCTCTGAGCCGCAGAGCCACGAGAGGGAGCCCGGGAACCGCGGCCGGAGCCGGGCCGGCGGCAGCGCCAGGCGGGCAGCGGAGCTGGGAAGGGGGCACTGCCCGCTCCCTGCCCACCTCCTACACCTCCCTAGCACGCTGAGCCTTCGACATTAACAGGCAGAACCCAACGGCTAGCTCTGGGTTTCAATTGCAGCATAAAGATGCTCAGAAAGGTGTTTCATTTCCCATCACTTTCTTGAGACAGGAGCCAGAAAGGGCTTCTTGGCGTTACCCTCTCGGAGCTGGCTGGGAGAGAATTCCCTTCCCATTGTCATCCCCACTCTGTGGATTAATAAAAAAGTTTCTTCTTGTCGATGCTTTTCTCAGGGCTTTGAGTTTTGTGTGTCTGAGGGGGTGGAAAGACAGCTGGGGCTTTATTTTTTCAATGTGATGCTTTCTCTTGTTCATTTTCTAGATCATCAGTTAACCTAGACACATCTGAGTGTTGTCATCGGTAGGATTTCCTTTTAGGGTTAGTTTGGGGGAATATTACTTTCGTTTAAGTTTCACTGGGTGGGGGAGAAGAAAAAAAACACAAACCAAACCTCCAAAATGCCACTAATTGCAGTGGTGTTATTCCTGACTCATGCATCTGCAGTTCAAATAAGAATCTGATTGATGCTAATTTTCTCATTAAGTTGCTGTAGTTTGCCTTTTAATTTAATCCAATTTTCTGCAACTTGTCGTGATTCAACAGCAGAAACATCCAAATAAAAGTACAGCCCTTCTAGAACACAGCAGTGCTTTTCAAATTCATGCCAGGTGAAAAAAAAAACAAACACATTATTGCTAAAAATCTAATTCTTACCTGTTGCGAGGTAACTATGGGTAGGAATTCTTGAAGCCCTTCAAAGTTCTCCTCAATTTAGAAGCTATTATAGCAAAGCACACCAGATGTCTGTTTTGTTTCTGTCACTGTTGCAGCAACAGCATCTATAGGCTTTGATTTATACCCATGCAGCTCTCAGGAGAGCAGTTGATTGTGCTTTCAGAATAGTTAATAGCATTTTCAAGTCAAATCAGATGCAAAGCTCCTCAGCATTACTTCAAACTTGTAACAAATAGCTGTTTATGCAATTAAGAGTAGAAATAGAAACTCCTGCACTGATGACTGAGCAAATTTATTCTCCACTAATGCTTCACAGCAGGTACCTTCACCGCTTTCACAGTAGAAATCAAGATTTTGAGTCTAAGAGTTTCTGTCTAGAGCCCCTTATCTTGTGAGCTGGGTGTGAGAGGCAGAATTTGGTTGTTGGAGAAACCCAGGTGCTGAGCTGGCCAGAAATGAAAGAGTTCCCATCCTGAGCTGTGTATCTTTGTTATCACAGCATTAGACCCGGCCGAATTAACATTCAGTCAAATGCTACCTGCAATGTCTTGCTGGCTCCACGGATAAAAATGCTGTTTGTTTTTGAAAGCATTTGACCAAACCCAGAGATACTCTGCACCCTTTAAATCTCAGTGATTTAGTCTAGATCAGTTCTCTAGATCATCTCTTGCTCCAGTGCCATCCCAGACCATGAGAGACATTCCTGGCACTATCACAGGACTCTCTCTTCACAGAATCACAGAATGTCAGGGGCTGGAAGGGACCTCAAAAGATCATCCAGCCCAACCCCCTGCCAGAGCAGGATCTTCTACACCAGGTCACACAGGAATGCATCCAGGTGGGTTTTCAATATCACCAGAGCAAGAGACTCCACATCCCCCCTGGGCAGGCTCTGTCACCCTCCCAGTGAAAAGGTTCCTCCTCATGTTTACATGGAACTGCCTACGCCTCAGCTTCCACCCACTGCCCCTTGTCCTGTCATCAGGAGTCACCGAGAGGAGCCTGGCTCCATCCTCCTGGCACTCACCCTTTATGTATTTACAAACACTGATGAGGTCAAAGTAGAGAATGAGAATGGAGAAGACCAGCCCTTCCAACATCAGTGGCAGACTGATATTTGCAGGAAGAACACTAGGTTTTCTTTTTGATTGTTTCCCAGTTACATAGTTAATTTCTTGTACGTCTTCAGTTGATGTGACTGCAATAAGCAAGTTTTCCTTCCATTAATTTAAAGCCAATTAAACTAGATAATTCTTTCAGAGGGAAGTCTCTATGCTTTAAGAGATCAGAATCCAACGGCTGACACCGCCCCTGGGAAGTCATTAAAGGAGCACGGGGAGCGGTTTCATTGTGTGAGAACAGGCATCAGAGATTCAGGATTGTTCTATTCATTGCAAAACAAACAAGGAATATAGTTCAGAAAGCCCAGTGTGCCATTCCTGGGAAGAAGTGCCTAGAGCACTGTCCAGTTTCTTGTGTGGCTCATATTTTGCCATTTGCCATTGCAATACTGTACAATAAAGGGTTAGGGTTAGGGTTAGGTTTTGCCATTTGCCATTGCAATACTGTACAATAAAGGGCTTTATTGCATATCAGTGTGGGACATACTCACCCTTTATGTTGGTTCCAAAAGGCTCTACCACTCAGATGCTCAAAATCCACAGAAATTAGATGCCCATCTGCACCTCGAGAACGAAAGCCATGGTCTCATAAAACTTATTCGAAAGTGATGGGGATTACAGGGAATGTTTCTTCTGCATTTAAGTGCAGCTTAAGTTCAAAGCCATCTTTACCCAGCTGGATGAACACAAACCCTCCCACACGTGGACATGTCAAATCTGAGGACTTGGTGGACAAGCCTGAACTTTGGTTTATTCAGAAATCTCAGTTTAGCCCTGTTGTGTTTCTGAGCACAAACAGTCTGGGTTTACTTCAGACTGCCCTTATAAGCATCAGTTTCTAAAGCATGTGCTTGGTGGTGGTGGTGGGAATTCTGCTGAAGAAGTAGCATCCAATTTTTAATCTTGTCTTTACACAGAGTAAGCTGGTAAGTGCCATTCTCAGCTTGCACTTCTCATGATTACTGAACTTTACAGTTAAATCTTCTCTAGTGTGTGCACAGAAATCTACTTGAAGAAAGGAATGGACTACTGGTGAGGAAAAGAGCATATTTTATAACTTGACCTCCAGTGACTTTGAAGTAAAAATGCTTGGACTCGAGGGACATGTCTGCTGAAAGCTGCCTGGATGACCTTAGCTAAGATCTGTGACATTTCTGCTCTTCACACTTCAGCCAGTGCAATGGGACTGACAATACTGTTCTGCCTTCCTGCACTTGAACTACTGAAGCTTTTCTGGCGTGGAAGGGTCTCTTGCCATGTGTTTGCACAGCAGTGGAGCCACACTCCTGCCTGGAAGTGCCACAATACATGTGCTTAGTGAAGGGGAGCTGCAAAGATTCCTTGAGCAGGATGGTGCTGCTCTTTTTCTTTACCTTTATTCTTTGCATCAATTTACTGCATCGCGTTACTTATCTTTAGGCACCAGGGTCTCTTTTCCTGCTTGTAACAGGGAGACGAAAACCCAGGTCCTCTTTACCAAAGACACCCTATCCATTCCACAAATGGAGCCAAAAAATGCCTCAATTTTATCCACGGATAGAAAGGACTTCTTGTGTGACTGTGGCACGATGCTCTGGCATCAAGACATCCTTTCCTAGACTAAATAAAGTCGTGCTCTTGCAGTAGATACTGTGAGTTTTGCTCAGTGCTTCATGCAGTGCCAGACTGGTGGGCTATTTTGGTTGCCCAGATGTTACTAATGGTCATTTAAAATTGAAATGATTGGAGATTAGTTTGTAAAATCTGACCGCAGTCTTGCAAAAAAGCCACCTCTCAAAATCCAATTTGCTGCTCACAGATCCATGAAGTCATTTGCATTGTAAAATAAGGACTTAAAGCACAGCATTAGTGTTTACTGCTGGCTTCTAATCATTTTGGGGAAGTGATGTCTTTCAAGGCTTGTCACTTCTTCAGTCAGTAGGACTGAAGGTTCTACATATTTTGCTAAAATGCTGCTCATCGTTTATCAGAATGGCTCTGTATTCTGAAATGGCACATCCTGGGTGGAAAGGTGTGGGACCCTACTGCTCCAGTCTGTTCTGGCACCAGATTGTCCTGTTATGCATTAACATGCTGGAGGATGACTTGGAAGGATGACTGGAAGGATGACTTGGAAGCCTCCTGACTCATTGCTTCTCTCCCATCCCTGGCAGCAGAGTCAGAGAGAGACCCGACCCCAGAAGATCCTCTACACCCTGCTGCAAACACGAGAGAAGATGGGCAAGTCAGAGCTGCTAAAGAATTGATTCCCTGTTCAGATTAGTTGTGACGAGGCTGGAGCCAGCCTCTCAGTAGCACTGCAGTTCAGTGCCTTGTTCCCTTTCTTTGCTGAAATCCAGGCCCCAGAGCAGGGAACCCAACCAACCACAGTGACCAGAGGAAAAGCCTTGAAACTGAACCCAGCCGACCTCCCAGGGCAACACTCCTACAGTTACTTGATGACTTGGCCTTCCTTGAGCTACTCTATAAGGAAGAAATAAAACTCCATTTTATTACTTGTCTGCAGAATCCTTATAACCTCATCCTGAACTATACTTCGTGATGTATCCCAAGGGCTAAGACAGGTAAAATGAGGCCAAAAATCCCCATCAGGCCCATTTGCCCCACATGTGTTTTCATTCCCACACTAAAGAAAGCTCAGTCTATTTCCTGGTGCACTTTTCTGCTTCTTCTCAGTATGGCTGAAAATTAAATTAGTCACTTTACTCCACCACAAGTATGTGATCTGGTTACAGTATTGGCTCATGTTTACTTAAGCAAGCAAATCACAGAGACAGTCTAATCCTTTAGTGCTTCCATCAACATTTTTCATGTCAGACAAAAAAATGAATCTACAGACTTTTTGCATGGGTAAATATACATAGTGCACAACATGTGCTGTTCCAAAAGGTTGAGAGCCCTGTGGCTGATAACTAATACTGTTCTTTTCCTGGTGCAGTTCTGTACTCTGAAAAAAAACCCAAAAACCTAAATAAATGTTTTAAAGAGTATTCCTATTTTTAATGCACTAGCACAGAGTCACCCCAGTCTTCATTAAAATTTGTTTTCTGCATGTAACTAAGCTGCAAAGCACTTACACTTGTGTTTGCCTCTGACTTAGAAATACTTCAAGTCCACTTCACATCTGACTATCTGCCAAAACTACAGCTCAGATGAATAGGTCTGAGATGATAACTGGAGCTCACTGGACAGGAACTGCAGTCTCCTCCTTTGATGTGCAGAGCACAGCTTGCTAGGTGGGGAAGGGAGCAGCTTTTCCCTTTAAGAATATTTAAGAGAAATAAAAAATCCTGGTCAAAAGCAGCAGAAGAAAATGAAATGTGAATGATGCTAGGGAAAAAGAACAACAGAGCCATCAAACCCTGCTTCCCTTTTAAATGCATTTAATTACACTTACAACGCTAAAAGAAATTCTGCTTTGATAATTGGTTTTTCATTTCATGATAAAGAAGTGAGGCAATGTAGATTTTTTTTTGTCTGACACAATTTAGAAACAAGAAATTTAGCAAAAGCTGCTGTCATTTCAACAGACTTTCGTGTATATAATACATCCTTTTTCTTTCTCAGAATCTTGTGCTGAACATTTCTAGACAATGCCTTTTGTTTTGCAAATAGAGAGGAAAGCAATTGCTATGCACTGATGGGAATTTCTGCCTTCACTTCTGTTTTCTTCCACTGTGTGTCTGCCGATGGAGAGCAAACTGAAATCTGATTTTGCTACAGTGCACAGTCACAATTAGAAAGTAAAGTGTGTTGTGGGAAACTGAAGAATCAATGCAATCTATAGAGCAGGCTGCCTTCAATAAAATCAGTAGCCGGCCCACAAATATCAAATTGAAATTCAGCCCACTTCATTTAATTCAGATGAAAGATTGTCTTCCTAAAGCTGTGTAGCACATTTATCTATGCACATCCTTCTCTTTCTTCTGTCCTTTGGCCCATTTGGAATTGTAAAAATAAGCCCAGGATGCCTACCTACAGTCCCTTATCCTTCCTCAAAGTCATCAAATGAGCTTTAAAATGGAGGGAGCACTGGCTACGTGTGACTTGTGCATATGGTCTGTATTCAGCAGTAACGTTTCTCTTCTCCGTGCAAAGCCCCACCAACCTTACTAATGCTGTAATTGACTTAATTCTATAGGAAGCCAAATTATCTTCAGGAGCATTTTGATGGAGTCTGCTGCTCTTCGCTTGGAGCCAAGAGTCAATTCAGGGACTGTACATTCCCCAGGGGAAGAAAGCTAGCAGGAGCTGTCAGCAAAAACAAAATAACACCTTTCCCATGTTGTGTTTCTGGAGTGGTTTCTTTATACCTAGAATCATAGAATAGTTCTGGCTGGAAGAGACCTTCAGGATTAAGTCCAACCTATCAAAACCACTAAGCCATCTCCCTAAGCACAACATCTCCCTGGCTCTTAAACACCCCCAAAGATGGTGACTCCACCACCTCCCTGGATAGGTTGTTCCAATGCCTGACAACCATTCCAGTAAAGAAATTCTTCCCAATATTCAGCTATTTCATCAGAAGAGAGGACATTTACTATAGCATGGGCAGTCTTCCCTGGCTGCACAGGGAGAGCACTGCAGCACCCAGAATAAGAGAGGAACTCACCTGATAAATATTCTCTCTAGGAACAGGCTGAGCTGGAATAGCTTGTGAATGCCACCACCAAAGCCTAAGCTGGATTTTGGGTATTTCTGCGGGAGGTATTTTATCAATCAGAAGTTAATACAATTGTGTGGGGGATACACATGGCTGATGCCCAGTGGAAAACAGCCAGTTTCAGTAGTTTGCAGAACCCAGTAACTCCTTCCAGTGGGCCAGATTCTGCTGTCAGAATCTCTCCTGTGAGGTCCAAGGGATGAGCTTTGTTGATACTTGTGTGACTGCTGCTGGATCGGGGCCCATAGAAGTTGTACTGGATGTAGTTAGAGAAGGGGCTGGTTGGAGATTTTCTCATGGAATGGGTTTCCGTTGGAAAACATCAGCTTCTCAAAACCCAGACTTTTCATGGGAACACATGTTCCACATGCAACAAAAATTGGATTGGTGGTCACAGTGGGAGAAAGGGGAAACAAAGAAAAACAAAGAAAGGAGGAGAAAAAATTCTTCAGTATCCCAAAACTAGGAGTATGAGTGCTGAAGATATTTACATGAGATGCTGCGGTCCTGTTCCAGAAGTGACTTCAATGCAAAGAGAAATAAGCAGAAGTATGCTGTGGTGTACTTTGAATATTTAACAGATGCAAGACAAGCTTCTAGTTCTTGATCAAAAAATAAGTTTTCTGTTGATTGTATTAATATTTCCATATCATTTTCTCCTTGTAATATTTTTTTTACACCTAATATCCTAGCTCTCAAGTCTGTATATGGTTTGATCAAGTTTGAATTATATGTGACAAAATCTCACTTAGGATTTTGCAAATAGCCTAAGGATATGATTTGTTTACACTGGCTTCCAGGAATTAAATGGATGCTTGATGCCCAGGGCCACAAAGGTATGTAGGAACTTAATTCCTATCTAGGTGTTTAAGTCCTAAAATCGGTTGATTTTCTATCTTTAAATACTTACAAGGTTTAACTTCCTCAGTCTTGATTAATCCCTGCCTAAAATATTAGATGACTTAGGTTACGACACATGCAGCGTGGAATAGGAATGAAAAGAACACGGTTCCATGTGCAAACAATCACCTGCAGCCTTGAAAATCATTGGACAGCAAGGCTTAAAATACCTGAACCAAGGGCTCCCTTTAGTGAGCTGAGGATGCCCACATCAGCTGTGTTATCTAGGAGACAGAATGAGCAATTTCAGAGAGGTATTTAAAAGTTATTAGATATTGAAGAACGCCAAAACCCAACTGTTTTGAGGAATACTCATAGCTCAAAAAAAGGCCATCTGGTGGCAGAGCTCCCCGGGGTTTTAAAAATAGCAAGCCTCGTTCACAGACACAGTTCCTTACATATTCACATGCTGATTAACCATCTGATTTGTTATGCATTTAATTCTGACAGCTGCTTTGCAAAATTTAAGTGTGTGCATTAAGCACTCGTAAAAACACTTATGGCCGTTATTGTACATTGCACACTGTATGCACCAGGCAAAAAAATAAAATAAAATTAACATAACTGGATTGTTATTGTCTCCAAGCAAAAAGTATTATTAGCACAACTGGAACATCTCCAATTCTTGAGCCAATCACGCTCAGTTCCCACTACTAATAGGATCTTGCTCGTTTTAGAACCCAGAAGCAAGACACAGCACCATGACGAGAGCATACACATAGGTCTAAGTGCTGAGAGAATGGCTTAGCTAGAGAAATGCCAGCTACCAAATCCTTACCATCCCAGAAGGATTTGCTAGGAAGCTTTCATCATTCTTGGGAAGATATAACAGAATGGCCATGGTAACCAAGACTATCTTGATGATGATATCCTCCTCAATATACATTTTCATGATGTCTCAGAAAACTATCAGCAAGATTTAATCAGTTCTTTCTTCTATAATCTGGGCTTACTTACACAGAGCTTATTGGAGGAGTACCTGAGGTGTTCATGAGATATAGACTGGCTTTGCACCTGGCTTTGTAACATCACTGGTTTCATAGCCTCTTCGGGACCTGGCAGTGAGGGAGAACATCCCTTAGCACTGGAACCGGCTGCCCAGAGAGGTTGTGGAGTCTCCTGCTCTGGAGACTTTCCAGCCCCCCTGGCTCTGTTCCTGTGTGGGGTGCCCTGGGTGCCCCTGCTCTGTCAGGGGGGTTGGACTCGCTGAGCTCCAGAGGTCCATTCCAGCCCCTACCATTCCAGGATCCCTTGATTACTGGCAGTGAGTAACACTGCACTGTGCCCATATTCTTCTGAGCAGCTTGACTCCATGCATCTTGTGTGTGCTCACGTCTGAGAATCCTGTCTGAAGATTTAAGAGTGCAGCATTTCTGGCTTTGGAGTTGTACTTGTTTGGACAATCCTAGAAGTTCCCCCAAATCTATGATTGCCCTCTCTGAAAAGCGTGGTCTACACCTCTTTTCATTCCTAAGAGCCTGAGGCCGTAGGGCGAGATGTCCTTTAGTACAGCGTGTACCAGCGAGGATACCCCAGTGCACGAGGCACTCAGTTGTGTCTGCAGCTGAAGAATCATTCCTCTTCCATCAATGACAAGAGGGTCAAAAGAGAGTATATTGCAATCTTTCAGACAACAGAGGTAAAAAAAATAACCCTGGAGGTAGTTAACACCATTGCTTGCGTGGCAGTCACAAGCGATTAGTTTGCTGTGGTGGCTGGGTCCACACTGCATTGCTCATAGCTTTCATTGTCTCAAGTGGTCATAAACTGGTCATATATACTACAAGAAGCTATATTAATGGGGTAAACATTTTCACTGGGAGTTTGAACATGTTATGTGGAGAAATTCAGAGGGAAGGGATCAATACTACATTTAACAAACAGCTTTTTTATAATATTGGTCTGCTTTTCCTTCTTTCTCTCCTCTTCTGCTCTCTGTCTCAGCGTGTTTAGTTATAATTCAGACTTGACAATAAACCTGTGCTGAAGGATGATATGGAGAGATCTTTTATTGCATACCACAGCAATACCCATGATCAAGGCATCGCTGTCTCCAAATGCAAACTGAAAATTATATCAGTGGCCACCCCACCAATACCCTTCCTTCTCTTACAGCCCTTTACAGCCTCCCAAAGTACTGCATGATTTTCTTCATTTGCACCCTCTACATCAATTTGACTTCTTAACCCCTTGTTTTCTGCTTACCCCAAGTTGCATGATGAGGAATTTTGTCTCATCACGGGCTTCTCTTCCTTACTTTTTGCTAAACAAGTCATGCCATCAAATGTCCTAACGCTTTAGACAAAATATTAATTCATCTTGCGTTGCTCCTGAAAGTCAGTTAAAATATCAGCAAGGACCACAGCGGTCAGCAGGTTATTGTTACCTAAAAGGAATTCCAGGAGCATTTTGAAGATGCTAGTCTTGGGAGTATGGGACTCTCTCTCATAGTCCCTGATTTAATCACACAGTGGAAAATCATATGTCAATCATCAAACAATACAGTCAGCAGTTCCCTGCTAGTGCAGTTAGAGAACACCTGGGGGGATAATAAGATGTGGTTAATAAAACACAGTTCAGAGACGAGCATAATTATAATTCAAAAGACCAAATTCTCTACTCTTACTGGTTATTTTTTATGAAGAGCCAAGCTGCAAGACTGTTTCAATTATCCCTCAGTGCCAATGAGATAGGAAATAAATGAGACTTTATCTTAACAATGCAGAGTAACAGCATCATCCATCCCACTGAAATTACTGCTGCAAAAGGAGAGCCAGGCACCGGATGATGTGCAGTCAGATACATGAGACTCTGGCAGGGGAGCTAGCCTGGGTTCTGGGAAACAGCAGGGTGAGGTGTTCCTGGCCATTTCTCTGGAACTACGACACACGTCCAGGAGGTTTTCACTCTTGTTCTCTCAGGACTAGCTGCATTGAGGTGAGAAGTTCTGTTTTGTCCAGGTTAAAAGTGTCAATCTTTGGAGCATGTCCAGAAAAGGGCAGCAAGGCTGGTGAAGCCAGCACAAGTCCTGTGAGGAGCAGCTAAAGGAGCTGGTCCAGGCTGGATACTGGNGCCATGGACTTCTGTGAAGTCATGTTTCTTCTTCATGGCACTCCGGTGCTTAATCAAGGGCCCTCTTCTGCATAAAGAGTTCACTCAATCCATTAGCTTTCTACCATAGACTTTTTATTTAATATAGCAAATGCAGCCAAATATTTATGATGATTTTGCAATGGTAATTGCATAGACTGCTCCTCTGTGGCTTAGGAGGAGCCTGCCAAAATATCATTATTGTTAATTAATCAAGTCTATTTTTGAGCTAGCTTCTGCTCCCACTGAAATCAATTGCATCCATTTCAATGAATTCAGATTCTTTAGAATTTGGCCTCCTTGCCTGCTAAAACTCTTCTTTCGTTTCACTAAGCTAAGCCAGTCCTAAGATTTCAGCTTTATTTTAGCAAGTTTCATCAGATCAGCTGCAAAAGTCTAAGGCCAAGTCCAGTAAAGCAGGATGAAGTTACTTTTGTCTATCAGATCAAAGGGGTTTCCACAAGGTACCAGCCAGAAGAGAGTTTCATTTCACCCCTTTTTGAACTTGCTAAGGAGAGATGCAGGCATTAAAAAGAGCAGAATAAACCAGACACTTGGGCACCACTCAATAAAAGAGTGATGTCTGTTCCTGAATTTGGATAGCCTTTGAGTTATAAACACCAAAGCTTTGCTGCTTGGAGGCCTTTTGAGCTCTGACTGTTGCAGTTAAACGCTCTCAGTGTCACTACTGAAGAGTTTAACTGAAGTCTTGCAAGTGCCACACTGTACCTCGTTTGTAGACAGAGCACCTGCAAACTCAAACAACTCTGCCAGCAGCTCCTCTCTACACAGAACAGTGCTAACAAAAGAGAGAGGTAAAGGAGAGACTGTAGATTTGGTGTTTTTTTTCTTTTTCATGACATTCAACACCCCAGTTTAGGACACAGTTAAGAGGCTATTGGAAAGCATAGGAGGACACAGTGTTTTGTGTTTCTGGGCTGTTTCCCGGCAAGAGGTAGCATCTGGTCAGGCCACACACAACCTCTCACAGCAGGGGATCAGGAACAGACCCAAGAAAAGCTGCACCAACTCTGTTTCTAGGTACAAATATGTTTAAAATTGAAACCCAGAGGAATTGATAATTAGACTATGCACCAGTAAAGGCCCTTCTTAGACTTTTTAGTCTTCTTAGACTAAAAACAGCTATTGAATTCTTATGGTTCTCTTCCATGTCACCTCTGAGGTGGCTCACTTCATTATTCATCTGTTGGAGCTACAGCATAAAGTTAAATTTAGGAATTATAATTATTGTGGGTCCACTGGCTCTTTGCCTGCAGAAATAAGGGCTTGAAGGATCTATGAGCGTACAATTACCAGACAGCATTTACATGCTTTGGTAAAAGTGGGCTAAGGGTGCAACAGTTCTCATCTCTCCATCCTACAGCTGTCCTGGACGTCAGTCAGTGACAGTCTCAGGTGGACAGAAGGGTTATTTTTCTGTAACAAGTGGGAAATGAGGGTTGTGGGGTTTTTAAAAAACAAAAATTTAAATCCTCTGTGGACAAGGCAGGAGGTTTGAGGACTGAAAAATATCAATAAAAGTGAAGGATGTCATTACAAGAAGATATTTTACTTGATGTTGGTGGAAGAAATGGGCTGTGGCTTAAAGCACAGACACTGATTTATTCCTTACCTCATTTCATTGACATGTGTCTAATTACACAAATTGTCCTTGCTGGCAAGGGAAGAGATTTCTCACTGTCAGAGCTGAACAGATTGGCTCAATCACTGTCAATGAAATTGTTTTGTTAATGTAATGATGGGAAAACCTTTCACAACCTACCACTAACTCAGTGGCTCTGAGCTGGGACCAGGAGTGATGTTTAGTGGGTAGCCTGTGCTTTCCTTAGATGATTCAGTCACCCTCTACTGACTGAAATCTTTGAGCCAGGCTAAACTAACAGCTCAATCTTTTACTGCAGACGTAAAGCCTTGTTCTTTAAATTAAAAGATCCAAGGTTAAATCCTTGCTACAAAGAACCTGCTGCACAGAGACGTAGGAACTGTTACATGTGTTAGAAGAGTAATAGACCTGTTCCAGCCGAAGTAAATAATGTGGGTGTCAGGAGCCTCGAATTCACAATTCCCAAAGGATTCAAACATCCTTGAATTATTCCTTGAATTATCTGGAATTGAACACAGAAATCTCCCTGCCTTTGGTTTTTAGGAATAGAGCTGCTCTGAAATTATATATTCATCACCCATTCCTTGACTAAGCCAGCCCTGGCAATCGGCCGGTCCCAAACCATTTCCTGCAGCCATTGCTTTAAGGTTTTGCTATTCACGTCACATGCTTCAGCTCAGAGATCTTCATGGCTTGTTTCTGTTGCCTGGTTGACCCTCATCCTCATGATGATATTAGCACAACGCAGAAATAAATTCTATATTTAACACTCCCTCTCTCTTTTTCCTTTTTACTGTCTTTCTTGGCGAACAGCTTTTGTGCAAACATGTTTGGAAAGCAAACAAAAGCTACCACCAGTGCCGTCCAGCATACTGGCATTTTTCTCTGTCAGTTGCTAACGTATTAATTTTCCTTAGCATTCCTGTTACACACACCACTCGTCTCCTAAAAGCAACACGCACCCAGGTACCACAGACTGGGACAGAGCAGGGTGGCATACACAGGGAAAAGAGTTCACTAAAACTAGTGATGTCCTTGGGAAGGAGATGTGGATTCCACTCTGTCTCCTGCCTGCTACCCCCTTCCCTTGGAGAGAAAATGCTGATCCCACAGCAGTGCCCCCTCCACTGTGAAGCGACCTGAATATTACAGAATAAAAAAATAATTGTATATTTACAGAATAAAACAGAGCCGTTTGCAAAGTCAGGTTTAAAGTGCATCTATGAAACCAGGTGAATCTACACCTCTGAAAGGGGTGTGGAGATGGCAATAATTGTGAAAATGGGCACTGGAAATGTATTTGCCACAGAAGGAAAAAGAGATGTGTGACCAGAGTCCTACAGTCTTAGAGGTGCTTTGCAATCTTCAAAGCTGAGGTCTCTTGAAATAAACGTCCTCTGATATTTATACAGCACCTCTCATCCAGAGAACAGAGAGTGCAAGGAATTACTGTTAAACCTTAAACCACGAGGGCAAGGCTCTCCTAGATTGTACCAAATGATTTTCACATTTCAGTAATTTATTGAAGAAGTTAATTCTTGAGGATTTTACTGTCAAGCAGCCAGCAGGACTCAGACTTAATCTACAGTCCCTTGATGCCAAAGCAGCCAGGGGAACAGGGGTGTTATGTGTATTTTGCTCTTGTTTTATGGTAAAAAATGTAGCTCACATCCTTGTAAGCACTTGGATGGATCTGGCTCAGTACAATAAAATTCTGGAAAGCCAACAAGAAAAGGTCTGACTCCAAAGGTGCAACAGCTCTGCTCTATCAGAAAAAGGAGCATGAAATTGTTAAAAAAACCCTCCAACTTACAAATCACAAAAATAGAAACGGCAAAGTTTGCCCATGGTCTCTTGGCTCAACTGAGTGTCCTGGGATGCCAAAGACTTGTCATCAGAACCACCAAGAGAACATGGGAAGAGCACGCTGCTCCCCTGCTCTTGCTGCTGCTCAAACTCCCGCTGTTTGTGTCACTAACTTCTCCTGGGAATTTCTACAGATAAGAAATGCCTTCATGCTGCTGACCCAGAGTTCAGGAAAGCAAAATAAAATACCTATTGGTGATATAAAGAGTAGATTTCCTTCACATGAGAAATTACTTGCCAGGGAGTGTTCTCTTTAAGGATCACAGCTGAATATGGTGAAATATTTCAAAAAGGGATTAGGAAATGTTTTCAGTTCTCTGGTGCTCATGGAATCACGGGAACCATTGCCCGAAAGCACTGGGACAACTGCAAGATTATTTTCCTTGTTCCCTTTATGCTTTGCTTTTGCTGAGAATATTTGCACAACCCCCAGCTGAAGTGGATTTAGACACCAAAGTTTATTTTTCCAGTTTCATCACTTGTTGCTGATGCCTTGATTTAGTTCTTATTCTACAACAGCAGAATTATCAAAACTCCACTCTGGTCAATGAATTTCTATCGATGCAACACCAGTAGAAAAAAGCAAAGGAGGCCTGCCTGCAAAGGGCTGGAGGCGGACAGAGAAGCAACACGTTGCAGTCTAAGGCAGAACAAAATGGGAAATTAGATCAGAAGGGATGAGCAACCCTTCTTTGAAGGAGTAGGGAAAAGAAAGAGTTGTTTTTCTAGTGGTTTGAATGTACTCTGTCTCTCCATGCAGCCTGTAGGACGTACAGTGAAGAGGGTCTGGCTCTTACGCTGGCACCATTAAAGAGCCATAAAGTGCATTTATGTTTACTTAAACCTCTCCCTATGAGAAAGGCTTTGGTGCAACACAAATCCCTCTTCAACAGCTCTTTCTTCTGCTCTTTCAAGCAAAGGCTGATTCCATTCTTCCATCCCACACAATCCCCAACCTTGGACTCTTATTTCATTCAAAGCTGTTCTTCTGAGGCACTTGAGACAAACAGAGTGCGAGGAACTTTGAGCATAGTTTACAACCTAGATTTATTAATGGGTCACGCTGTGGTGTAGATTGTGAAATGAGAGATTAAATAGCTCCTATGGAATAACTATTGAAACAGATGACTACCATCTCACTGTTTGTAACTTTTGCATTCTTTTCAGAGAGAAGAGCTTCTTTTTTTTTTTTCTTTTTATTCCTTTGCAATGAGCAGGATTTCCTAACATTGTTTAATTTAAGTCTGCAGATTAATGATTCCATTTTCAACTTCAGTCTTCCTCCATTTCAGACACGACTCTTAAATGACAACAGAAATCTCTTACACTCCCACCAAAGTGCAGAGGTAGAAGAATGACATGAGATACCCAACTAGTTTTGAACCTTCTAATGGATTTCTTAAGCCTTTCTATTCATCTAGTTGACAATTTCTTCTAAATAACAAGACAAATTTCCCTGCCAGTTTTCTGTACAGGGCAGTGCATTTTCCAGACACAGCAGTTCCCAAAGATCAACAAGAATAAACTGCAAATTAACTGGTTCTGTTATTGTTCTTGAAATGGGCTTCTTACATCTCTTTAGAATAGGACAAGCTGTAGGATGTCTCAGAGAAGACACCTAAAGCATTTTTCTATGTTTATATTTAGACTTGCCAAATAATTTGGAGAAGGGAAGAAATGTTGGCTAGGCTCTGGGCAGGAGGGAAGGGTTAAATTCCACATTCCAAAAGAGCTGTATTACAGATGGAAGTGGTTAAGTGAGTTACATCAATGGGTTTTCCAACAATTACAGACACGTTTCTAACAAAACTGGGAAGAAAAAGGGCTCAACTCCTGCTACTGCAGACCAGCAACTGAGTAATACAATGCCAATCTGCATTAACTTCTCTCTTCTTCTGTCTGCTTTAGGTTTCAGTCTCACCAGGATAAGGAGTCCTTATCATATGCTGTTGAAATATCTGACAGAGAAAACTCAAATCACAGCATATCACAACTCAATGTTGGTTGCTGTCCTCTCAAGACCGGCTCTTTTTCTGCAAGATGCCTTTCTGTACTTCACCTGACACTGCCAGATGGCCAGCGAGGCTGTGGTCACACTGCAAGCCTGACTACTGCTTACTTTAGAACTTCTGGGACCATCTAACTCTTATGAGGACAGTAAAATAAGTCAGCAAGCTTTGTATGAGGCTTTATATATTTAGCACCAAAAGGCAGCTCACCTGGATTCGAAAGGCAGCTCACCTGGAGAACATATATTGTAATAAGGGACAGTTAACCTGAATGCAACACGTCCCATCTGTGTCCCAATCTAATTACAGCAGATGTCTCTCTGCCTCCAAAGAAATCCTCATTGTTGTTTTTTTGTGCTCTTAGGGTGACAGCGTTCGTAGCGTGAAAGCTCAGAGGAGATGAATCATTTGGTCTCTACAGCCTGTGGCTCCGCTGGTTTATTAGAATCTAACCCTCCCAGGTCACACTTCTAATCTGGTACAACCAGCTGTTCACAGCGTGGAAGGAGCTGATCAATAGCGAGTGGCCCAGGAGAGCTGTGGGCATTCAGTACTTCACGCAGCGGCTGGAAGCGGCTGCTGGTCCCATACGAACCGTTGTGAAAGCTCTTTCTATAAATAATAAAGACAAGCTTTGCTACATCTCATTGTTAGCAGCCACAAAATAAATGAACAGCTCCATCTGGGTTTTAGCATCTTCTCATTGAATCAGAAGAGCTGCAAGTCCCAGATACTCCCGAGGACGACACCGTGGAAATTAAAATGTGGCACTGGGGGTGAAGTTTGATTTCCTTCCTGCTTTGCTGCAGGAGGCCTGTGGTTGTACACAAGCTTCTGAGCTATTTCCCCATCTTCAGAAAACTGCCCATTTCACAACTCAACTGCCAGCCTCTGTCATTTCTGTTGTTAGTGGCTGATTAATGCTGCTTACGCTCGTAGCTTCATAAATGGCTGGGCTGCGCAGTGTTTGCCAGCCTGTAGCAAATCCACGCTGATGTATGGTCTTGTTATCAAGTTGGTAAGAGGAACTCGTTGCTGGATCAAGGCATCCAGGTATTTTTACATGAGACTAAAATGCAGTGTTCAGATTGATGGTTTCCAGTAAATGAAAACAACTGTTAATTGGTTTTAGTTATGCTGCATATGAATGAGTGTAAGTCCAGCTTGCCATTAAGTAAATTACCAATAAGAGCTTTTTAACACAATGTAAAATGACCAGTGATGGGGAATTAATTATAGTTGCCTCACTGATTTGCTTTGACTTCACAGGAAAAATCACCTACCCACCCTGATGAATTCATATTCAATCATAAATACTAAGAGCAAATCAAAAGAACCAATTAAAGAGAGGAGAATATCACTACATTTTCCAGAAATATTGAAAAAAAAACTTTATTAAAGGTCAAATCATTTGCTAAAGACTTCGTCTATGATTAAATTGGAAGGAATGTAAATGTTAGCTTTATGATCTTTACTTTCAGCCTTTCACCGAGTGCAAATAATCGCACCAGGCTGAACTATTCACATCTGCTTTCAGCTACACTTACTTTCCAGTTACTCAGAAAGAGTGCAGCACTGTATGATACCAAAGAGCATTGATGGCATTTCAAGGCATATTTTTAACTATATTATTTAGAAAAATACCTTTTTTTTACTGAAAACTGATTTTTTACTGAAAACTCAATTTCAACCATATTGAGATATGCCGGATTTACTGTTAGGACTGGAAATTCACTCACAGGTATTGTGAAGATGCTACAGCAGGAGCTATAAACTTCCCCAAATGCTTTCCACGAGCAAGCAGTCACTAATAGAAGAGCTGTCTTTATAGAGTGGAACTACTCCTGTGAGTAGGATATGCTAAGAAATGGCTCATTTTCGCTCTGTGAACACGACCAGCATTACCTCATCACCCAGGCTCTGTCCCATGACCCACAGTTGATATATTTTAGTCATAAGCTTGGTAAAACATGCAAGTATCTGCCAGTTTTGACTTCAGCTTAAATGTGACTGCAAGAATTGTGTCATCTGCTGTCTCATAAAAATATTGAGGCACAAGTTTGGAAAGCACAGAAGACAATCCTAGTTGGTTTCCTACAGTACAGCAAGTTTTCTTGCTAGAGAAACCAGACTCCAATGCCAGTCGTTAACAAAATCCATACTCTTTTATCTGATGCTTCAGGCAAGACCATTATACCCAACTAATTAGTTGAAAGAAGATGAGGCTGACAAACATTTTTAAGAAGCTGGCACCGCTGTTGCAAAGTAGCTCTGCAGAGTTAGGGAAACGAGACGACACCCAGCTACCCCTGTCAATAATCTTTGTGTTACTGTGAGCACAATAAACAAGAAGAGCGGTGCCTCTTCCGAGGTGGATAATGGATACAAATGTAAAAAAAAAATCATTTCACGCTGGATGAACAGCCAACTTATTTGTAGCTGTGCTATCATAAAGCCATTGTAAGCTGTGAAGAGAAATGGGGAGAGAAACAAATGAAAGTCTGGGCAGCCTGTGCTGGTGCATTTGTTGCTTCTTCCACAGTCTTCTGCATGAATTTGGGAGCACTCTGCAATGAGCGTGCAGGTTTCTATTTCAGGGGCCAAGAAATATTTACCTCAACAAAGGGCAAAGCTAAAGCAGTGTGTTTCAGTTTGCTTTCTGACAAGCTTAACCTTTCAGGGGGGTATAATCCTGTCAGCCTATCTCTTCACCCACCTGTCTTAAAGCTCAGCGAGGGTGATTTTGCTGAGAGCGCGCACTTTGGGTTTCCAAATATCCTACCCCAAACTACAAACATTTTACAGACACAGCTACACTTAAAGCTGGCCTTAAGGCAGATTAAATAGCGGGTTCTGGTTGTGCATCTGTTGACCTCTTCCTCTATAACAATGTTGGGTTTTTTTCCCCACAAATATGAGAATTAAGTACTCAAATCCTACTTAACAAGAAACTCTGAGTCAGCTGTTGGCTGCTTATCACTGCCCAGGGAATAATTTTAATCAACATAAAATCTGGTGGGTTTGAAAGCACCTTGTCTTAGCACTGCAATGAATTCACTTCATTGAATGGGTTTAATTATTAAAGCCCAGAGGGAAAACTGTTAAGGGTTTTGAGTAGCCATCCAACAACTATAGCTTTGTTTCCAAACTAATAAGGCAACAAAGGGAAAAATGTCATAGACTAAATTCATTTCAGTCCGTTACATTTTTGAGCTGAATACAAACAATCAGCTTTGGGGATCCAGGTATAAGAACCTGAATTGTTTATTACTTTTCTGCCTATCAGCCTTGGTTTCTCCATACTTTTGAAATGCCTTTTCTAATACCTTCCTTCTTGCTTGGCCACTTGAGGTTCTTCACTGAGGTTTCCCTTAGACTGTAACTGGGGAGTAGCAACAAAAATGGGATGATTTATTTTGGAATGCTAAAACACAAAAGGGCTATGCCTAACAAGGTAATTTAAAGCTCATAATTAGTTGACTTAGTTAATATTGTCTTCTTGCCTTTGTAAATCAAATACTACCTGCCTACAATCTATTCTATCTACTCCAAACAGAACAATAAAATATTTCCATGTTTCCCATGCTGTAACTGAGGTCAGACGAGATCCCCCCCAGTCAGGAAACTGCTGGCTTTGCTTAATTATTTTCCCACAGAGTGGGAGAAATAATGTAAGCTGTAGGACTTTCAGTTTGTTGATAAAAGTAAGAGGTTTTCCCCTTCTGTCTGTTGATTATTAAGGCTACTGAATTAAGTAAGTCAGCTGTAAGCATGTGTATAGCAGAGATAGGTGCAATGACTTAGAGTAATATACTAATTTTACTTGCCTGGGACAGAATGACTAAGAAGTGGCACTTACTACCTTTTGTTGAACCAAACTTTTTCCATTTTTGCTAACTTAACATGTCAGCACTTGGGAGCAATGCAGGAAACAAAATAATTTACTGTTTGTTGATAATTTAAGTGCATTCTGTCATGTGTCTGCTTTCTTTCATGTCCTCCTCAACACCCCCTTGGTTCTGTGCTGAGAGATGATCACATTTCTCCAGAGTAATTTTCAAGCCTCTGGAGCTTTGATATTGGAGGTCCCAAATCAGTCCCTTTACTGAGGGAAATGGCAGAAGATTTTGAAGTCTTCTATCACCTGATTTCTACTACTTCATTCTCTCTGAATGACTGTGCTTGCAACTATTTACCATGAACTTTAAAATGGATATTGTTTTGGAGAAGGACACTTAACCAAATGCATTATTCAGCTCAATGCTGCATTACTTGTATCATCCCTGAAAGAGTTCCTTGCTGGAACAGCCTAAGGAACCACAAGAGAAAGGACTTAACCACCCACCTAGACATCATCAGTAGCCTCTAAGTGCCAGGATGGATAATTTGTAAGAGATTAATTTTTCCCTTGTTCTTGAATAATGAAAAAAAAACCCAAAACACACCAAAATTCTTCCTTTGTCATCTCTGATCATCACTGCTGCCTTGCATCTGGAGTGCTGCTTTCTTCCTTTTTGTTGAATCTCAAAAGCATTTGGGTTTTTGTTTGTTTTATTTATTTTATTTTGGTTGGTTGTGGGTTTTGTTGTTATTTTTTGTTTGTTTTTTTTCTTTCCTTTCTACAGCAAGTTACTTGAACAGTCATCTCCTCCCTCCTCTGCAGCTGACTCATCCCCAGTAGCATTTATCCATACTATCAACTATCTCCCTACCTGGTGGGGAGTTTTCTGATAAAAACAGAGAAAGCTGAAACTTCAGCTATACCAGAGCAGATTTAGTAGCAGGCTGTTTGATTCCCATTCAAAACAAACTCCATTTTCTAAGGCAGGGAGAATTCCAATTACAGCAAGAACATAGCAGAAAATTTACAGCCCCTTAACAAAACCAGTAAGATTTACAGGCTCTATTCAGGATGCTTAGATTAAAGAGAATCTTTTTAGCCCCGGAGATTTTTCTGCAGTGACATCCCTATGAAATCTAATTGACTGTACAATATGTAAAGTGGCACAGTGGTATCCAAGAGTATGTGTCTGGCATTTAATATATAATTTTCCACTTCTTACTCCAGGTTACTGCCTCCTCATTTCATTTCCTTTTTCATATTATGGGGCTCTAGTGTTCATGATGATGATAAAATATCTAATCCAAGAGTCTGCCAAGTGAAATTTTAATCAAAGGCCTTTCGTAGCTGAAATACTGGCTTTGTTAAGTGATCAATATCTACTGATGGAAAGAGCCTAGAAGAAAAATAGTTCTCTGCTTTCGCAAAGGAAGAAGTTATTAGAAACATGGGCCAATTTGCCCCTCCTGCACCTCCCAGGAGGCTGGATCCAACCTTAAATAGATAGATTGGCTGAAATCACCATGCAGCCATTTTAAGACCTTTCCTAAACTGTGCTGTTAATTAGAACCTGAATGTGGACAGACTGCTGATATATGATACCTTGGGAAAGAAAAAGCTCCTGTAATTATAATAATATGCACCACAGAACACGTCCTCTATCTCAAAGCTGCATTTTTTACTTAGCTATGCAACAGGCTAAAAGAAAAGTGAGACCAGGCTAAAAGTATCTGTGGAAATCTGCCAGGCACACGGGGTAGAACGGGGAGGAACGTTAATTAATATGTTTGTTTGGCAAGGTAACAATTAGGATGCAAATACAGGCACCACCAGCATATAGGAATCTGGAACCAGATCACAACAGAATAGGAGAGGGAGAGATGCCAAGAGCAGGAATGGGCTATAGAGGATCCTACTGCAGTGAGAGGATCTGAAAGAGCATCCCCTTCAGGCCTGGAAAAAAAAGAAAAAGTGATATTTTGCAATTTAATTCTCCTCCTCACCTCTGTGCAGGCTGGAGGGGTCTGGCTGGAGGCAGAGCTGGTCAGCAGTCACTGACACAATTCTGCTTGTCTACACACGGGCTCTGCGAGCATCGCTGCTGCAAGGCAATGAGGTTTGCTTTTGAAGAATACTCAGGAAAATTTAATTCACTCGGGGTTAAACCACAGGCTTTGCAAAACTCTTCTAGTTGCCAAGTACTCGTCCTTGCTGACCCTGTGCCCTATTCTATCCTTTCTCACTGTCTCATATTAATAATACCCAAACCACTCCCTGCTTCATCCAAGGTGGGAGTCCTCAGGGTAAATGAAAGTCAGGCCAGTAATGTGCATCTCAGCTAAACTCTGGAACCAGCTATTTTCCCTTCGGTCTAAAAATAGGCAACTGCAGTAGACTGCATTTTGCTCTGACTATCCAGTCTCCCCATGCCTGTCGGCAGAACCCCGTTCTGACTTCTAGGCATCAATCTCAGAATGTGAGCCAGTAGAAATCACCCTCGTTTCAGGAGCAATCTTTATGGGGGTTCTGAATTCAGCCCAGGCAGGAGGCCTTGACAAGCATCTCGATCGTGCACTTTCCTGACCCTGATGTTCTGTGCCACGGGCAGATTCCACGTCAGATGAGGCAATGTCAGGAAATATCTTTGAATGCAGAACAAGAAATTGGGACAACTATAACCCACTCATCCGAGCTCACCGCTGTGCCTGGCTGCTAACCAGCAAACCCATAATTCCCAAACATACCAGTACCCTGAGAGTACTTTTAAAGTAGGAATAATTCACGAAAATGGATATGTTACTTTTCTCTCTTCTATGCCTCATGGACATCTCTTAATCCATTTCCTACAGTGAAACCTGCATTAGAAAACCAGAGGAATTCAAAGTAAATTCAGCCCCTGCTTGACTGCAGAGCGTTAGTAATTTTGCTTAGCTCCCTGCTTAGGTTGTTTTTCACCCAAGAAGATATTTACTGTAATAGCCAGGCACTGTTTCAAAGCAGCCAGGGAAGATATCTACATATGAAATGCAGTTTTCAAGATCACCAGGAAAGGAGGCAGACTTCCTAAGAAGATTTGTAGTCAAATGTGCTACCTTGAAGTGGCAGGCTCCATGCTCAGGATGGTCAGCACCCTAGCCAAGAATAAAGAGAAATGTCCTGGTGTAGACAGCAAGATTGACTCCCGCTGGGAGTCATTGAACCCCTGCCTCTGGAGAAACTTTACAAACATCAGCAAAATAGAGAATAAAACAGAGGGAATGATGCTGCAAGCAGAGCTGAGAGATGGTGTTGGCGTTCTCCATCTGTGCTTTTTGTTTTCCTTTCTGCAACTGTAACCTTTTGGATGATGTAGCCATCAGGCTTGGTCTCCTGGGGCAAAAAGGTTGATTTTGCTTAGGTAGCAATTTCAGGCTGTTGTTTTCAGCGGGTATTTGATGGGTTTGCAGCCAGTTAGGAATGCCCGTGGAGTCAGGCATCCCCCTGCGCCTGCAGCCAGGCACTGCAGTCACCTGGTCACACAAACACTGTAGACAAGAACGCAGGAACCACCAGAAGCACTAATGAATCTTCTAATGACAGACTTCTCATTTATTTCAAATAATAAAAACTACATTGAATATGAAACCTGGAAGAGCTTGCACTGTTGTTCCACTCCCTTCCCCTGCTTTAACATAATAGAAGCATTTTAATTGTTTCTCCTTCTCCATTTAGATATTTTCTTAATGGAGTTACAGTGAAATTTTAGCTAGCCACAGATGACCAGCTCAGAAGACTAACTTCCTTTAAAACAAAGGGATTCCTAATACACCACCTTCCATGTAACAATTCACTTGGCTAAAAATACAGACATTTCAGAATAACAGTGACTTCATTCCTTCCTCCTGCTCTCTACACCATAAGTGATTTCAGACCTTCAGCCCAAGCTAGGGAATGCTGACAGAACAGCCTGTCCCACCTCCTGAGCATGGACCTTCACATCCAGGCAGCGACAGCTCCACGGTGGCAGGAGGACCATAGAAGCAGCTGCTGGGATGTGGGGATGAAGTGGCCAATAAGATGATGGATGAGATAAATAAAAAAAGCACCAACATAGTCCTGAGTATTATGTTGTCTGCTCTGTTCTGATCATAAGGCCACACAGATGCTTACTCTAGTTTAGGAGTAGCCCTAAAGAATGATAATTTAATCTCCATTTTACAACCAAAGCAGAGACCTTACTCAAAATAGAGAGCTTTGCTCTCCCCATCCCCAGCCTGGTGCCTCAACCATAAATCTTTTCCTTCCCATACTGCTACGCTGTTTTTCATCTTGATCTCTAATAAACATCATGTTTGTGAAATATGTTATAGCACACGGGAAGAAATAAATACAAGTTCATATCCAAAGAGTAAGTCTAACAACAAAGTGCAGCAGCAAGAGTCCAGTGTACCTTGCCAGTGTTCCTCAGCACTGAAGTTATAGGCACTACGTCTGGCTGTGACAGGGTCATTACTCTGCACAGACCAGCTGCTCTAAGTCTTGCTGAGAACCTAAAGCAGCAGCAGTTTTATAGATGGCTGCAGACATGAGGCACCAACAAGAAAGAAAAAGCCACGAGGGCAGAACAGAAGGTTATTTGGGATGGCTGGGACAAATGGTTATGCCTCCAGAAGACATTATTTAATCTCAGGTTCCTCCCCACCCCAGTAAAATAACATTTTCCCGTTGCACGGGGGCTGGTTTTTTGGTTTGGGTTTTTTAATATTCAGGAGGCTTTCTAATATTGCAAAGCTGAAGCTGCCTCCGGAGTTCTGATGGCATACGTTGCTTTGCTGCAAGACCTCAGATGGCTGAAGGGTGGGTGTGACTCCTACTCCTGCAAAATGTGAGCCAGAATTAAGGCAGTTTTGGAAGGCTCTGTATCACAGCATCAGGTCCCTGTACCTTTTAACCCCTTAAGTTGAACCCCTGCTTACAAACTAGAGGCTTCCAAGATTTTATTCCAGATGCTCTGTGATTTCCATAAAGGAGAGCAATGAATCATCAAGAGTATGGGAGTAGAAATGTGTGAGCAGTGAATGGTCACTAAGCATGTGATGAGGTTAACTCCTGTCCTGGTGCTAGAGCACAAAGGGAAGGTCACAGAAGGAAGAACAGGATGCACCTTGCTGGGCTAAAGGAGCTGATTTCTGTTTCACTAAAACAATGACACAGCAGACATGGCCTCAATACATCATATTCCGGAAACCTCAGGGAGCAGACAGAAATGTGAAGAGTGATGCTTTGGTAGCAAGTGTAGGTGGCCCCTTTCTAGCCTGAATGGGGAGAACAGGAGAAATTTGAACGTCTCATAGACCATAGAATGTGCTCAAATCCCAGGGCTGGATGGCCAAAAGACCAAATTTCAACAGTTTTGGGGAATCAGTTGTGGAAGAAAAGAACCAACTGTTACAAGCTGAAACAATTATCCCAGAGAGTTTATTTTAATTATATTAACTACTTCAGTATTTTAAAGAAATTTTGCAGCTAAGTAGCTTGAAATAACCAGTTTTTCCTCCGTTTTGAACTGCTAGTCTATGGATTTTGCTAACATTACCCTTATTTTAGTGTGTCAAATGTGGCTATTTCCATACAAAAATGTCTTCCCAGCATGAATGTTTGGGTCCATGCTGTCTGCACTTTAACCTCACAGCTCAGTCCTTAGTAGAAGGCACTTCCCAGATGACCAGGACAGACTGGTCTGCCCTGAAGAGCTCAACTACAGGCAGACTGAGTGCCAGAAAACAGGAAAAGTTTTACAGCATGAAAACATGAATCCACTGTTTGCTCAATGAGAGAGGACATGAAATCTTGGGAACCATCTGAACACTGACCTAAAGTGAAAGCCATGGCAGCTGTTGGTCGAAAGCATCAATTTCGGTTGCGGGGGCCAAAAAGTAAATGCTACAGCAGAAGAGCTTTGGTTTGCCTTGTATAGAAGTAGAAGAAGGATGTTTCCCAATGTGGCTGGATTTCTTGCTGGCACGGGAATGGATGGGCTGGCAAAAA
>VWZY01003700.1:25078-66617 GCA_013399075.1 Chloroceryle aenea | reverse complement strand
AAAAAAAAAAAAATAGCAAGTAAAATCAGGTCCATCTGCTTAGAATTAGCTTCTGAGCTTACGTAACCCACTGTGCAGCAGTAGTGCACAAAAGGAGAATGAAACCAGGGGAGTGTGAATTGCAGCTGATCAGCATATTTGCATCTCAGTGAAACTTTGGAAGTGAACTCACTTGCAGTGATATGGGAGTTTTAACAGGTTTTAGTCAAGCACAAGCTTCTGTCCAAAGTTTTTTAGTCATGTGCTATTTCCAAGCGAGCTGATGGACCTGCATTAGAGGAGTAGAGCAAGGCTAGACCTGCATGAAGACACTCATGCAATCACCAGGTAGACAGGCTGATGTCATTTACTTTCAGAGTAAGCTTTTGCTTCTGTTCTTATGTGGGATGAAACTGAAATATGAAAGGTCAGCAGTTTTAACAATGAATTTATCCTCCCCTACTTGGCTCTAATAATATTTTTGGACAGAGGTCAGGAAGGGGATTCCATGTGCACGCTGGTCCATTTGAAGTCTTTAAAGAGAGAATTCCCACTGCTTTTGCTGTCCAGTAGAGACTGCCAGGTGCTAACACAAAGCCTTCAAGGATTTGGAATGTACTTTTTGGACCTAAGAAGCTGCTGGAAGTTAGCACAGGTCGTCAATAACTTTCCTCCTTCTAGAAAGGTCACTGCACAAATTTCTGTGAAGTTAGTGAGGTTTCTCTGACACTCACAGACATGTTAACTCACTCCAGCAAGAGCCTTTCTGGCCAAATTCCCTTGATCTAACACATGGAGCTGCACATCTTTCCAGTTCATTGACCAATTCCTTTCTTAAAGGCTTCCTGCTCCTCCCATGAAGAGTCATAAAACACCCTTCACTCAGGTTTGGAACCAGCATCGTGCAAAACACCCTGCATTTGCTGCCTAGTGTCCAACTTGATTTATTTTTTTGAAGACCATGCATCACACCAGACACTCAATTTGAGAGAACTGCTGCAGTTCTGGCCAATTCTGATGACTTGGGAGTTTTCTGTTCTGTTCTACTGTAGAGTGGGAGTTAAAAATTGCAAGGAACAACAATTCATTTCTGGTTTCTCCATCACCAGAACATTTATAGTTCAGCTCTCTAAGACAGTCTCCCACATGGTGTTGAACAAAAGGGAGAAAATCCAGTTATATAGCTCTTTTAATTTAAAAGAAAATGTAGCTTTCACAACTCATTTTTAAGGTGTGTTTCTCATGTGGTAGAATAAGAACCCTCTGCAGGAAGCAATCAAGCACAGAGGATGAGCAAAGGAACACTGATCCAACCTCACAGGTGTGGATTATTGAACCTGGATGTTATGTATTCCAAGGTAATACTACCTGGTTAGTCTAACACTGGGAAATCAGCATGCTCTTTTTTTACTGTGTATTGATTTTGTAGGGAGGCTCGTCTCCAGAGAAGCATACAGTGAGACACTGCTGATTCTTCACCTGATTAACTGAATTAACTTCTTTTCATTTGACTGTTCCTCCTTTCTCACCGTTATCTCTTTGCTAAAACAAGTCACTGAGCCCCAGCAAGTTGGAAAACTATGAAGATAAGTTTCATCAAGTGTGACCCAAGATGCTGGGCACTCTGTTATTATACTATTATTATCAGCATCCTGAGCAAACCAAATTCAAGTATTAGGCAAGAGGGACACCTTTTCACCTCAGAGTCTGCTAAACCAAGCAGCAGAAGGAGCAACACTCCCTATACACACTCACAGACCAAACACGTACTTTCTGAACTCAAATCTCTCCTGGATCTTTGTTCTTTGCATGAGAATTTCCAATCTATGAGACAAGAACTTCAATTAGTCAGCAGTTAGTCTCCTACTCAAGGTACTTAGGGCTGAAGTACTTGTCTCTATTGCCTAGAAACAGAGTTAGGCACCTAAAAGTAAATGATGCAACTACTTCCTCCACCTCCCCATGCTCTATTAAGTCTAGGAGAAAGTTGCCTTGTGAAATCCAGCACTTGGTTTCTGGGACCTTGAGTCACAGGAATTCTGTGCAGTGTTTGTGTATGGAAAATCATAGAATCCTGGAATGGTGGGGTTGGGAGGGAGCTCTGGAGCTCAGCGAGTCCAACCCCGCTGCCAGAGCAGGGGCCCCCAGGGCAGCCCACACAGGAACAGAGCCAGGGGGGCTGGAAAGTCTCCAGAGCAGGAGACTCCACAGCCTCTCTGGGCAGCCTGGGCCAGGCTCTGGCACTGCAACACTCAAGAAGTTGCTCCTCCTGTTGAGGTGGAACTCCCTGGGCTCCAGTTTGTGCCCAGTGCCCCTCGTCCTATCCCAGGGCACCCCTGACAAGAGCCTGGCCCCTTCACCAGAGATGTTCCAGTCCGTTCAGCATCCTTGGAGCCTCCCTTGGATTCTTTCCAGTATTACCCTCTCCCTCTGGAACTGGGGAGCCCAGAACTGGACACAACACTCCAGCTGTGGTCTCACTGGTGTGGAGTAAAGGAGAAGGAGAGCCTCCCTTGACCTGCTAGACACATTCTTCATTTTCTTTTGGGTGCCTTCTTCAGTATATAAAGATCTTTGTGCCCCATCTTTCTGCTGAGAGGCAGGGTGCTCTGGTACTCTAACACCAGCCAGCTGTGCCTGTTCTCTGGGGCCCAGTTTCAAGGTAAGAGAGTAGCCCAAGAAATTCACACCTTCACATGCTTGAGTTCTGAAGCACCAGAGAAGGAGGATATTCTAACACAGGGACATGACCAGAATAGGAAGTGTCTTCCTACCCATTCACATTGAATCAGTTCTTAATGACCAGTGCAAACCTGGAAAACTGCTACAAAGAATCAGAGAATGGCTTGGCTTGGAAGGAACCTTAAAGATCACCTCATTCCAACCTCCCTGCCATGGGCAGGAACATCTCCTCCTAGACCAGGCTTCTCAAGGCAAGATGTGTTCCTAATCATATCCTAGTCGTCTTTCCCTGAGCAATCAGTAGTTCCCTAAGTCAAAGTCCAGACCTGTGTGAACACTAACAACCATGACTCAGCTCAGAATGGACCACAGAACATCCTGACAAATCACTCTGTCACAAGTAAAAACCAGTTCCACATTCTGCACCAAACCTCAGACTACTTCATTTAAAAAAAAAAAAGGAAAAAAAAAGGAAAAAAACCATCCAAGAGATGAAAAATACAGTATGCCCTGGGGAGAGGGTAAAAATATAAAGGGAATTGCTATGTCTTCCATCTCTGAAGTGAGATGGCATTTATGAGGTGGTAACAACCATCTAACACTAAGAAACAGTAAAAATTTCTTGTTACTGAAAACACTGTCTCAAAACACCAGCAACATAAGCGTCAGCTGGAGAACTGACAACAGAACCCAGACGAGAGCTCCTAATGCTGGGGCTCCACTGCCAGGCATCTGAACACGATTGTACAGCACTGGGAACAGCTCTGCTCCTCTCACCTCATCCACAGGACACCAGTAAGCACAGGGGCACAAAGCAAATTGGGATCCTACTGCCTGACCACAAAATGCTCCTCACCTCTAGGTAGTAACCTATCAGTCCAAGTGAAATAGTCTCGAATTCCTTTCACATTCTTAATTAGTATTTAATATGTAGCCAGATTATTCTCTGGAAAGTAGCAGTGAGAAAAAGATGTATTTTATTGTAATTGCACTCTTAGTTTCTTGGAAAACCTACCACTTGCAGTTATTCTTGGGTCTGGAGAACAATGAACACCACAGCCCATCATTTCCTCTCTGCAAAAATGGCTTTACTGTGTAATAAACAACCCATTGCTTTTTATTCTGCTTTCACCCAAATAGTTCACCATTTCCCATTTTAGTTATTTAGTAATTTCTGCCACAGTGAAAGATGCCAGAGCTGAAGTTCAAAAGAGCAGAGATCTCATTCATTGGCGTGCAGAACACAAGTGGGGAACTTTTGCCATAGCCAGCTTTACAAACAGGTACTGAGGGAGGATCAAGAGTGTGTAACAAATGAGGAGCGAGGTCTTTACTTCCTACTCCATCACCTTCTTCATGTAAGGCTGTTTCCTTGCATGAACATTGAAGAGCTTCCAAAACTAATTCAATAGCTTGTCCTGCCTCCATCTAGCTCCTTTTCTTATCTATAGGAAGTTAAAACCAGACACAGAGAAGCTTGCAGATCATGTATTTGCATTCATATTTTGTTATGTGACTGTTGATCACATATCATCTAGAAATTCTCACTAAACTCAAATTTGTGCTAAGTGAGCCGAGGGAAATTATACTCTTACACTCCTACGTTAAAAATGAACATAGAGCTATAAAAAAAGGCATTTTAACGACAGAAATATTTTAGTGTATGGTTTCAATTTGTTTGGTTTTTTCCTCCCATGGTTCAACTGTGAGTATTTTCACAAAGAGTAAGCTGAGTGGGATCAGAAGTTCAGCCACATCTGCAGCTGGGGCTCTTGCTCTTTCCAATGTAAAGATGGAGAATTTGTACTGGCAGCACAAGTCTGGGCATGAGAGGTTTGATTTTTAACTCACTTTTATCAAAGTAGGGGAAAAAAAAAATCTAATAGTAAATAGTTGCTTGCTTTCTTCTGGAAAATAAGATGCTCTTTGAAATGTAACTGCTTTGAGAGTTTCCTCTCTGTAAGAGCCCATGGCACAGAAACAGCCCCTGTGCTTTGCCATCAGAAGGGTCCCACCTTTGTGGAAGGGGCTTCGGGGCGCTGTTGATCTTCCAGAGAGCAGGGGCAGCCATCTGCAAACCGATGTTCCACCCATCACAGCTCTGTGGCTGCCCTCAAAGTTACTCCAAGGCCTTATTCCTCACCTGCTTCATCTCCAGGGGGCTGGAGGGGCCAATAAATGGCACAACCTTCCCTTCCCCAGCTAAGACATTTCTACTTCACATACCAATCTTCCAGCAACACAAACTCTGAGCGTAAATAAAATGTACAGTACTGTTGAATTGAAGTTCTGAACACATAAAAAAAACATTTTGGTTTGCAAATCTAATGACCATTCTTGCCTACTGCTGTTTTAAGTAGAGGTTTAAAATGTCAGGCAGTTGGGAGGGTTTGTTTGGGTTTTTGAGCTTTGTGTTGTTTCTTTGTTTTTCATGAGATGCTAATTTGCAGTAATTGTGTTATGGAGTCATAAGAGCCTGGCGCAGAGGAAGGGAATTATTGGTGTGTGTATTTTGGTAATAACAATTAGACAGCCAGTAAAAAAAAAAAAAAGACAGGAGAAAACATATTGCTAAAATGCTCACGTACTTGGGAAGAAAGCTACAGCTTGTGGTTTTAAAGGAATCAAAGCCTGTCTAGTATTTCTCAAACACCTATGTCTCCTGGCATGCCATCGAGACACACACCCTGGGTACATTTCTACAGGCAGCATGAATTTGAGGCAATTAATGGAAATGAAAGAAGTGATTTTTGTTGTAGCAATAGACACCTGAAAGCTGTTAACTCCTTTTGTGATTTGACCTTCTTAAGAGAAAGGCCCATCAGCACAGAAAAGGTAAAGCACAGTTCTTTGATGGTGCAACAATTGTTCAATGACTTAACTAAGAACACAGCTCAAGTTTGAACTAAAAGGCATCTCTAACCCCGTGTTCCCAGAGACATAACACAGCAGATGGGTACAGGAGCAAATGGGTGCATCAGAAGAATTTAGCCCAGGTAGAAGAAAACATGGCTCACCATCTGTCTGGCTAAAATCATCATCTGAGCAGGTGGGCTGATGTGGTAACAGGTTGGCTTGGAAAGGGTTAAAGCAGTGGCTCCAGTGATCTTGATGATTGATCAGCTGTAGATTTGTGGATTTTGACTACAGTTGTCTCTTCCTCCAGAACATCCTGTGCTGGCACCTAAATTAAACAGAGCACTGATTCATTCTGACCTGGCAGTGTCTATCCCGAGGAGAAAGGGCCCAGTAACACCAGCAGACACATTTCTGCAGCTCCAGCTATTGACTTTGACTTCATGGGGCTCTGGATCTCACTTCTGCCCATGCTGCTGCTGCCCTTGGAAAGCTGCTCCCTGTAACCCGCTGCCAAAAGTACATTTCTTATAAAGCTGGTGACTTCTGCTGTCATCAGCTTGGGCCCCTTCTGTTTCAAGGGGATCTCAGACAAGATGCCACGATCCTGCGTTGGCAGGGGGTTGAACTCAATCTCCAGAGGTCCCTTCCAACCCCTACCTCTCTATGATTCTGTGACAACAAATAGCAGGTAAATAGATGCCTGTGGAGCAGCCAATACCTCACCAACACAGTACATCCTTTTCCATCCTTCCCCTAAACAATTCTCTCTAGCACTGCTGGCAAACAGTTGCTGCCTGGAGACAGCAGTGGGTGACATGAGCTTTGCATTTACGGTCCCCAAGTTTCAGAGTCTCGTAGATGAGAGGCTCCCTGTATCACATCTAACTTATCCTTATACTCTGAGCTGCTGGTTGAGCACAGCAGGGAGGTGGAGGCTTAGGAGAGATGACAGAATTATATATGAAGTCATGTGGCAAGAGAAATTTAGCATGGCCATGCAAGATGCCCTAAGCTTGGATAATCAGCCAACACAAGGGGACAAATAAAGCTCACAGTGACTTCCAGCCCCACTGGAATAAGAGAACATTTCTGAATAAAGACAGAATTTCTTCCCCAGGATTTTTGAGCGCCACACTTCTCTAAAGCAGTCAAGGAATTTGCTGCACTGTGTGCTTTGGATGGAAAAGACAGTTAGCAGGTCTGTGGCAAATGCTGAGGCACAAGAGCAGACCTAAATCTAGCTCAGATCTGGGGAAGATAAAGCAGCAGGCTGGTTTTATTTCTGTCACAGTGATGTTACACGGATTGCAAGCAGGACTGATGTACAGAGAGCTGGACATGCACCCCTGGAGGCATAGTCAGTGCTCTGGCCCCGAGGAAAGTTCCTCCTTGCCAGACAGAAGTTAGGAGGAGAAAGGCAGCTGAAGGGAGATGCACTGGGGAGAAGATCAAGCCAATAGGATGAAGCAGTTGTTTCAGTGCTCTGGGACTTGTTGCTTCTGAAATGTAGTCAGGCAGCAGATAAAACCCTGAATGTTGTTTTTAAACAAGACAGTCCCAGACAGGTAGGACTCGGACACACCTTAGATTCCTCCAAACTATTTTGCATATTAAAGATTAACATAAAACTAAAGCAGCATAAACTCTGACTAGAGAGAAGGAGCAGTAACCTCATGGGAAAGGAACCATCTAAATGCAGGGGGTAACCAAAAAGCAGGAGGGATAAAAAATGAAGTAGCCACCCACCTCTGGATAGATATTTTTCAGCAGTAGCTAAAAAAATAATCAATCTTCCCAAGGCTAAAAAAATAGCCCTGCCTCCTCTATGTGCTTAGACTTTATCAGATCATCCAGGTAATAAATCAAACTAGGAAATTCTTCTGGAGTTGCATGGAAACAAACATTTAACAGCATCTCCACATAGTTAGGCAGCCTTCAGACCTCCAGCTGCAGACAAAATCCAGTGGCCCAAATCCTCCTCTGTGGTGAATCAAGACAGCAGTACCCTTAGCTTGTCTTGATCTATTCAAAAGCACAGCTCTTGTTTACCCAGCATCAGCCTATGCATACCTGATTTAGGAACACGGTGGAAAAAGTCCCCATGAACCTCAAGATGTAAAACTTTAGACACTTCTAATACCTGAACATCTCACTAGTGAAGTACGAAATCAGATCTGTCTTGTTTGAAAACTGCAGCCACCTTTTGCTCGACTGTTTCTCTAACCCATGATCTGAGTGCTCACTTGGAGTGCTCCAAATGACCTGGATAATTTTCATCTTTGCTTATTTATCTAGTACATATAGATCTTTCCCTCAGCACATCACCCTTCAATTTAAACCTAGTTTTACTTGCAAATGAGGTTGTTGAACAGTAAATCATCAGTACTAAGGAAATGCTGCTCTTCCACCTCTCAGGCCACAGGTAGCAGTGTCTTCCAAGGTCCCTCTTCTCCATGCAGATTACCTTCAACCTATGAGCAGCTCCAGACCAACAGCAACTGTGCTGGGTTGTTTTACTTCTATTATTTTTTTTTTTTCTTTGCAAACTCAGAAGTTTGCAATTTGTCTTCAACTCAGCTGTGCTACAACCTTCAGGCTGTCCAAAGATTAAAAGGCAGAGGAATGAGTCTACTTCCAGCTTCAAGTTTAATAGACAGCATTTAATATCCCTTGCCTTTGGGTGGGTTTTCTTTCTCACCCAAGCAGAAGCTAAGCCCTTACAAAACCCAGAGGGCTGATTTTTCAAAACAATACTTCTTGCTACTTTCTGAAGAGGAGAATAACTCATGTCAAAGCCTATAGCACCTTGGAGAAGTTATTCCACTCCTGGCCCTAGACACAGGTTGCCTACATGGTCTGGTTCAGAGCTAAGCAGATTAAATGGCACTTTATTAAAAGGCATCAAGCACACAGGCAATGGGATGCTGGGCCTTTCTGTGACATACTCCTAATGAAAAGACAACGCTGGCCAAAAGCCAGGATTTAAGGCTCTGATTTTAACAAAGCTAGCAAAGAAGACAGGGCCAGAGGCTTAGAAACAGCTGAGCAGATGCACATAGCCTAGAGCTCTCCCTCGGGGACCCTCTCATGCTAATGAGTGTCATTTAGCATAGGATCTTTTTCCTGTTCAGTGCTGTCCAGACAGAGTAGATCCAACCCCTGCTCCAGAATGATTACAGTCCAAGCGGGTAAGAGAAGGAAGAGAGGAAAAAAACATTTTCTCATAGAAAGGGAAGATACATTTAGAAATGGACATGCCAAAGATCAACTAACAAGGCTGCAGTAGAAACAAGGACCACATCCAGGACTCTTGTAGCTTCCACTTTTAAATTGGACACATGCAAATCCATCAGGTCTTGCCAGAGCTAAGTACAAGGTTGCTTCATAGAACTTCAGTGTGACAGCAATGAGAGAATCCTGCCCTGTCCGTCTTCACCTGGTAACATACTGTACTTTGTTCACTGACCCTTTGACTTTTGACTTAGTTGTATCTGAGTGTAGGGGTTCTTCTCCGAGGATCTTAGGAATCCAGTCCATTCCAGTGTCTAAAAAAAAAAATAATTACTGTCTGGCACTTCCTTCTGCTTCCCTCTGCTCCAGGAGGATGTCCTCTCACAAGGGTATTACTCATAAGCAAGATGATACTTTGAGTGCAGTGTTAATGACTGAAGCTAGGAATAGAAATTTGTTTTCATTGTGCCTTCAAGAGCTTGGACCAAGCCACCAGAATGGAGAGGTCCTAAGTATCAGTAGAGACAAAACCCTGGGTGGGGTTGGTCTCTCTTCCCTTCCTTGAGTCACTTAGACTAATTTTCCAATTGATCAAGTGATAGGGTTGCCTCATCCCAAGATAAGCATCTAAAATAGGTCTGCTGAATCACAGTCTTTAGTAACTCAAGATTTCCTTTATTAATTTAGACTTTACTCTCTCCCAACATCTGTTGCTACTCAAGGGAGGACAGCAGCACAGCCTGACACTCCAGGCTGCGCAGGGGCTCATTGTTAGCTCAAGACCTCCAAGCAGCCTTCTAAAGCAAGGGTTACACCTACAGAACAAGCAGCATAGGTGCCAGGAGAACTGTGGAGAAGTGGAAGCTGAGCAGATTGATAGGTTCAAGTTTTGCAGCTTGACAGGTTCTCAAAACTAGTTGGAATTCTCAGATTTTCGTCTCTCCCCCTCCCCCCCTCACCTTGTGACTTCCTCTCATCGGGTGTTTTTTTCTAGACCGAAGAGTGCAAATGATGGAAGAACTGGAACTGTCCTCCAGTAGCAATGGCTACCTAAAAAGGAAGTAGACAGTCAACAGTTGCTGGAACCAGGGTCACTGACAAGCCCAGCTCTGTGTTCAGAGCTCTCCCAGGAGAATCTCAACATTACTTTTAAATGTGCCTCTGTTCAGGAAACACATGAATCCAGCAAAAAGCTTTCCCCCTCTCCAAGCTGCTGCTGAGGAGGAAGAGGAGGTGCAGAGTCTGTCGTGCAAGAACAGGCACATGGTTCATCTGCTTTCCTCCCAGTCTGTGTTCTGCTCCCCTCTTTTCACTCCAGGACATCATTTTTATCCATTTCTCATCAGCAACTTGGGATGCTTTTAACAATATTTATTTCAAAAGTACCATGAGAAGGAAAGGAAAAAAATTACAAACCCCATCAATCTCACCTCAACATCACACTCTGCTCAAGGCATTTCATGCCAAAACCTCCACCTCCAGTTATCTGTGCTGCCTATCCCAGTACTTTCTCCCAGCACACAGACTGCACAGAGTGGCTGTCTCATATTCTTCATGCTCAGGTTGCCTGGCAGGCAATTCTCTTTTTATACCACAAAAAAAAATTACTTGTTAGCCTATAAACAAGAGCTTGTTAGCTGGCTTCCACTTCCTGATCTTTGCAGGAACTGGTGGTTTGGGTGGAAAAAAAATTAGAAGAAGATATTTATACCACCACTTGTCATCAGATGGAGTGCTCTTTCTTTCTGAGAAATACGGGACTGGCAGGGCATTACGGTAATGGCAAGGATACTGCCGGCTACATCAGCAGAGCAGTAAAGTTACTGCTGCTCCTTGACAGCGTGGAGCTGAGCACTGCAACTGGGGAGGGATCCCTTGGGGGATGCTGGAGTCAAGCCCTTCGCGAGCATTGGGATCCAGGGAATCAGCCCAGCTGGGAGCCGTGGGGGAAGTGGGGAAATAAAAGGAGAAAAAGCAATGGATTTCCAGGCAGACAGTCCCATCCCTGCGTGAAGGAGCCTGCTGGGTTGTGCTCTGAATCTCCTTTCCAGATGCTCAGAGGAGCTGTGCTGCCTTCTAGAGACTAAAGAGGTGAGTGTGGGTTGGGGCAGGCACAAGAGCCTGGGGTATGCTCTTCCCCAAAGCATCTCTCTCCACAGGTTGAGTATTATCTGGTTGGTTTTGAGCATGAATCTCTCTCAGTCTTTTCTGCTGCATCTCCTTTACTTACTGGGAAGTTTTGCTTCATGTGCTTAAAAAAAATTTTTTTAAAAATCAAGTTTGATCCTTTCTTAATTTTCTAGTCCACCGTCAACCCTATAATGACCATGGTTATCAAGGTTGATGCTACAGTCACTTTTCATTGACATGCTTAGTAAAACTCTGTCTTTTTCTGTCTCAGAAATATTCTTCATCTTGTTCCCTTTTGCAGGAAAGAAAATATAAAGATCCAATTTCATTTCAGTGCACAAAAAGCAAATTCCCACAGTGCGATACCTTTTCATCTCCCCTCCCCCATCCTCCCTGCTTGTGAACTGGGAAGTTCAGGGCTTCAGAGTTTTAAATGCCTTTTCCTGCAGGAAAATTTGGGTTTGAGACTCAGCTGTGTGACAGTTGTTGCTGCTCAGTGTCTGCTCAAAGCGTTATCCAAGGGACTCATTTGAAAGATCTCATATTAGGACACTTGGAGTCTTCCCTTATCTTGGATTTAACACAAGTGGTCTTAGTGGTGGTTTTTCACCTCTCCGGTCAGTATTTTGGGTGGGAAAACTATACCCACATCAATGGTCTGTGAAAGGCTTTTCAGCCCACAGGCGAAACTTTCCCCTTTGTGCCCCCTGTCTCTCAGTTCCCAGGCTTATCCTCACTTTCCCATCTGATGTACCTTTTCTCCATATTTAGTCAGCTAAAGCTGAGCTTGGCTTCCAGATACTCTGAAACGTTGTGTCACTCAGTAGGAAACTTGTCCCTTGCAACATCATCTGTTTGGCAGGAATTGCTTTTCCCTATAGATATCTAAAAAGGGCTGTCCATCTGGACTAACGAGCAGTTCGGTGGGTAAAGGAGTCACTTAATAAAGAAATCTGTAACTAAATTCTGGACTTCTAAATCTTCTTCACAGTTTCTAGCCTTGAATCGTGTCCTGCAGGTTTCTGTCTTTCCTAGAACTGGTCTCTGCAGGTGAACTGATAATTAGGATTGATTGCCATCCCTAAAGGAGAGCGGACTGCTGCTGAGAACGGGATGAGAAAATCCAGGCAACAAAATCCACGTTGCTCTCTTAGTTGTTGTTAAACAATACTGGGCTGAAAAAGATTGGTTCCATTGGCTGGAGCCAGGCTGAAGAAGGCTCCCTAAAATAGCCTCTCGCTCTATTCTTATATGGGAACCATAGCAGTCAGGGAGCGTTGCTTTAGGGAATCATATTGTTTGTGTCTTTGTCTCCTTCAGGGGGGTGATGATCTCCAAAGAGCACAACGCTGTGCGTCGTTGACATGGTGAAGTTCGCACTCCCCTTCAGAGCAAGCCAGAAGCTGATGTAAACAGACCTTAATTCGCAGTCCGGGAGCTCGGGTGACAATGGCTCCACAGCATGAAGCAGCTTCGATTGACACTTCAGACCCTGAAGACCAGTAGTGACTGGTATCTCAGATGACACTGCTGAGCAGCAGCAGCAGCAGCCTCCACCTCGTCAGGTTTCTAAGCCAGTTTTAAGGCAGAATCAGGACTAACTCAAGGTAATTAAAAGCATCAGTGCTTTCCTCTCGGGAGAAATTAATTTGAGGTCCTTTTGAATATTTATGTTGCATAAATACTGAATCTTCCCCAAGAGACAGAAATTATTTTCACCTGCAATATTTACCCTCCAATATTTCTCATCACCTAATCCTGGAAAGTAGGATAAATAGCCTCAGTTTGTGTAGCTTCACTTCTACACCCCAAGAGTCATGGAAAAGGACTTCAATTTGACTTGGAAATGGTGGCTATTAATCATAAAAACTTAGGGAGAAAGGTCAATTTTCTAGTATGTTTCTGGACCCTTCTCACTGTTCCTGGTGCTGCACTTCTAAGACCTTCTTCAAAACTCTTCCCCTCAGCAAAGGCAGGCAAATGTTGAGGACTGACCTCATCACTCTTTCTACCTGAAAAGGGAGTGTAGTGCAACAGCCTCACATGAACATTATCAGCCGCTCGCCATGGCTTTCCTCGCTGGAAACTCCTCCGACTGCTCCAACTGCACCCACTCCGCGGGGCCTGTGAACATTTCAAAGGCCATTTTACTAGGTGTTATTCTCGGGGGGCTGATAGTTTTTGGAGTTTTAGGTAATATTCTGGTTATCCTCTCTGTAGCTTGCCACAGACATCTTCAGAGTGTTACCCACTATTATATAATTAACCTGGCTGTAGCTGACCTCCTTTTGACTTCCACTGTCCTGCCCTTCTCAGCTACTATGGAGATTTTGGGCTACTGGGCCTTTGGGAGAATCTTCTGCAACATCTGGGCAGCTGTTGACGTCCTTTGCTGCACTGCTTCCATTATGAGCCTCTGTATCATCTCGATAGACAGGTACATCGGGGTGAGCTACCCGCTGAGATACCCAAGCATAGTGACAGAGAAGAGAGGCCTCCTGGCACTGCTGTGTGTTTGGGCATTGTCTCTGGTGATCTCCATTGGACCTCTTTTTGGCTGGAAGGAGCCAGCACCAGAAGATGAGACCATCTGTCAAATCACCGAGGAGCCCGGCTACGTGCTGTTCTCTGCTCTAGGCTCCTTCTACCTCCCCCTGACTATTATCTTGGTGATGTATTGCCGAGTGTACGTAGTGGCCAAAAGGGAAAACAAAGGCCTGACTTCTGGTCTCAAGACAGAGAGATCTCACTCCGAAGAGGTGACCCTACGGATCCATCGCAAAAACGCCCCCGAAGCGAGCGGATCAGCATCCAACCCCAAGAGCAAGCATCACTTCTCAGTGCGTCTCCTCAAGTTCTCCAGGGAAAAGAAAGCTGCCAAGACCCTGGGAATTGTGGTGGGATGCTTCGTTCTGTGCTGGCTTCCATTTTTTGTAGTAATGCCTCTTGGTAAGTAAAGCAAAACCCTTTGCCTTTTCCAGCACCTTCCCCAGAGGGAGGGCTGTGTTTGTGCCTGCGTTATGGTAACGCCGATCAGAAGAGCTCTGGGGGAATCATTTGCTATTGGAAAGCTGTCAAAACCAAAACATCCACCATCGCAAAGTGGTGAGAGTCAAAAATTAGTCTCGAATGAAACAGAACCCCTCTGCTTCAAAGGAAAGCATAGCATTCTAAAATAACAGGAAGGATTTGGTGCCCTTTCCATGCAGAAAATACTCTTTCAGAACCGGGATTGTTGTTTCCAAGTGTCTCTGCTGTAGGAACAATATCTTCAGGAGGGGGGGTGTTTATATCTAACTTTGCAGCCTTCACTTCAGGTGGTATAAATAAGTAAAAGGTCAAGATATAAATGCACTCAGGGTCAAAGCAGCTGTTCACAGACTTGGGCCAGATCTCCTGGGGTGCTCAACAGCTAATAAGTCCCATTATAAGGAAAAAAAATCATCTTCCTATCAGGAAATTCACACGATGAGGTACCATACTCCAAATGAAACCAATAGATTATATTTAATTATATAACCAGTCAGAAAAGAGCAGTGAGAATCCTTCAAACTAATTTTATACTTCTCAAAAAGAGCAGTAAGGATCTTTCCAACTAATTTTATACTTCTCTGGCTTGCTTCTATTGTGGAAACCCACTGAGCTCCCTGGCCAAACACTGGCTTCAACCAGCATGCTGAATATGAATATTTATTCACCAGTTCCAATTCTAAAGGGGAGGAAAGTCAGGGATTTGTTCCGAGCTGCTATCGCTGAGACAGAAAGCAGTAATTAGAATTTTAATTAAAACTCGCTCAGTCAACTTTGGTGCAATTTCAGCATTTGAAAGCAGAATGCTGATTTCATACCTATATCGGAGCGTGCTGTACATGGCACCTCACACTGAAGTGTGCCCTGCCACGGCTGTTCCAAATGTTAGGTTTTTGAGACACAGAACCTGAAAACCTGTGATTTGCTCCATTTCAGTAGCTTTGCTTATGGAAAGAGCTTGTGCTTACAGGAAAAGCAGATTGTGTTCAAGTTTTAGCTCGTAGCAGAACAATGTGTACCATGAAGAAAAACCAGCCTTACCTAGACATGAAAAAATTAGAAATTTAATTTCTAATTTTTATATTTTTTGGGGGGTATACCTTATAAAAAGCTGCTCTTTTCAAATTAACCTCTACTGGATTTACCAAGATTACCAGCTTGCTTCACAAAAACACCTCCTGATAATGTTGCCATGTAGAAAACCAAAACAAAAATATCAAAAATTCAGGAATTTTTCTGTTGGTCAGTACTGGGAAATGCTGGAATAAGAGATGTGTCCTAAGGAGGAGCCCTGAAAGGCCTGGCTCGTGCTGTCCAGGATGTCAGCACGTTGGAATGCCGGTTGCCAAGATGCCTGAAACATACCCAAAAAGGGTTTGCGAGAACGAATTAAACACACTTCTTTTCATCTGCAAATGTGGTTGCCCACACAGTGCTGTTGTTAATTAATGTGCTTTGGATTTAAGAAACTTTCTGGCCTCGAGAGTGGCTTTGCCTCTTTCTTTGATTCTGTATAAGGAAACTTTCCCGAGGTTGGTTTCCCTATCTTTGGGGGGTTATGGTGTTATTTTTAAAGCATGTAACAAGCCTTTCAAAACCTATTTGCTACTTTCATTTGAAGACCAAAACGCTATTAGACAAGCTGCACCAAGGAAAACACATCTTCAAAACCATCAAGGAGACACATCCTGAGGCAGGCTGTCCTGCCCAGAGCCAGTCACACCTGGCACTCTACACCCACACCGCACAAAACACGTCCCAAAAGGCAGCAACCGCTGCCAGACCCAGTCTGCAGGCACAGGGAGGTGAAGTGATCCAGCCAGGATCACGCAGCAGCTTAGCAGGAGAGGGCAGACTTCTCAGATGCCCAGAACACTCTGTTGCCGCGGTGGAGTTCACAACACAGCCAGCTGGACACCAAGAACTTTGGGGTGCAGCCCACCAGCTCTCTGAAGCAGCTTTGTGGCCTTGGGAAAGACTTAGAAATGGTCCCATCAGTCAGGCTACCCTCAGTGAACGCTGCCCATCAGACAGTGATTCTTAAACCATCCTACACGAACCACGTCTGACAACAGGCAGGTCCTACCACTCCATGCAGCAGAAGTTTCTCCTCTGCAATGCTTACTCAGCATATTCCAAACAGCTTCCACTTCTGAGTGACTTCAGCTTCCCCATTTAACATCCCCTCATGTTAATTTATATGGCAAGAAGACCTGTAAAAGCTTTTTAGTGCTGACCTTCACATTTTGGTTAGCTTGTGCTTGGCTCCTTTCTCAGCACATAACTGCATAAAGCTCTCCATTCCCATATCCAGGAGGAGCACAAGCCAGGTGTCGTGAGCAGGGGATTACACCCCATGAGCTCCTCTACTGAAGGAATGAAGACCTGTGACCTAGCCAGGAGGACTAGCAGGTGATAGAGCCACATTTTTGTTTCCTACGTTAGTTAAAACCTTCTAATCACCAAGTTTGGTTTTTTTTTTTCTCCAGGGGAGCTATAAAATGAAAACTTGCTCCCCTTCCAAAAGTTCTTTAATATCTTCCTTGACATGTTGCCAAAGATCTTTAAGATCTTGGGGAAAAAAAAAAGAAAGAAAAAAAGCTCTAAAGTAAGCAATATTGCTTTTCAAATTGCAGCAACCATATTCTCTTAGGCACCAGCAAACAGGGGCTACTTAGAGCTGAACTAAAAACCTGAGAACAGGATCCTGGAGGGACTTGGAATGGGAAGCAGCAGCATCAGGGCTGCTCCAGGAGAGAGAATGACCCAAGACCAGAGGGTGACAACAGCACAGTCAGGAACCATACCCTCCCCAAAACATGCACTGACCCTACCTGAGCTGAAGCAGGCAGAGGGGACATCTATGACAGGCTCAGCTGTTGGTCCAGTAATCCCCAAACACAAAACAAAGCCAGGAAAGACCAAGCCTGAGTTTATCCACATCTCTTAGAGAGGGTGGGGAAGAGGAGCCTGACCTTATATGCAGCTCCTAAGCCCATGAGCAAAGGGTGTGTGGATAGAGGCCACAGATGAGGCTCATTTAGACAGTCTGGGCTTGCTGGGCCCTGGCACTTTGCAGCAACAACCTGCCACACATGGCATGTTTCTTCCAATTCTGTTCTTTTGGTTTCCTCTTGCAATTGCTAGAAAGGGATATTGAAAAAATAAAGCTAGAAGAGTCCAGAAATTGAGGGCCTGCCCACAAGGGTGTAACCTCATCCTTCACATCCCCTTGGAAAGGGGTGGTAACTGACAGAGCAGAACTTTTATTGCAGCTGGAAGACACTTAGGGGTCGCCCTGGGAATTTTTCAGCTGGTTTATTTTCACCAACATAGATGGCAATGCTCAGAGGTTGTTTTGAGGTGAAACATGCACAGAACTGATTGAAAAAAGAACAAGGGCTGGGATATTACGAAAATGGTCCTAAGCTGAGATTGGTGGTTCATCTTCCCAGAGCTTCAAAGGCAAACAAACTCACAGAGCTCTGTTTGTTGTCCACTCTCTGTGGCAAGCTGGCTTAAATCTCTCTGGCTGTAGATGTTCAGAAGCAGAAAGAAGAAAAAAGAGAATGTCTGAGCCAGGCTGTCACAGGGGAAAAAACAATTGAGACTACTTACACTGAGCAAGGGAGAGGAAGGCTTTTAACATTTGTCAATCATTCTCACGATGAAGAGAGCAGAAAAGAGGATACGCCAGAGGGTATTTATATTTGTAGTAGAGTAGTAAATTAGTCTTGTGAGCTGGCACAAAGAGTGTCAGAGGAATCCTCTAATCCTGCCTACGTGCCTGTCTGCAGCTGGTTTCTAATTACTAGTTTGTGGCTGTTTGTTAAATGGAGTCAAAGGGAATGGCTCTCTGCTTTCACTAGAGGTAAACCAGAAACATGAAGGCTATTTTTCTATCTCTGCCATTGATCCAGTACCTCAGGGGTGGACTAGGAGCGTGCACGTACATCTGGGGGTTGGGGGATTTATCCCTGTGGTTATCTGAGAGGTTTGTGTTTGTTGTGTAGATTGTCACTTGTTGTATGTTTTAATAAGGGGGTTGATTTAACTATGGCACCTCGCTTGGGCTCCAGAGGTGGGAGTTCACACCCAGTAAACCCAGCTGGAAATGGGAAACTTGGTTCTGGAAGTTCAAGGGGGCCAGGCACAACAGAAATCTGCAGTTGTTTGTGTGTTATGAGATACAGGAAATAATTTACCCTAGTCATGCTGCTGAGGCATGGTTGACCCGTCCTCCTCTGTATGGCAATGCTGGGACAGCCCAAAGCTTCCCTTTCGCCTCTTAGGGTAGAGTGTTTCCCACGGGCTGTGCTTCAAGGACCCATCTGGTTTGAGATCATCTGGATATCGATCCACTGTGTTCTCCTACCAGAACAGGTTCAGATCAACTGCCACGGCTTCTGGCAAAGCCATCCTGCATCCTGCCCACTCACTGCCCAAGTAACTGTGCTTCAGACGGTGTTCTTTTGTCATCGTGAACCAGAATACGGCAGGGTCAGGTCAGGGAAGTAAAACTAGAGCCTCTCTGCTTCACATGTATCTTGTCACAGCAGGGGTTCAAATACCTGCTACTGCCTGGCAGTTCATACCCTGCAATTCCCTCTGTTCCCTCCCAACTCCTGTGGACAGAAGTGTTTGAATGAGCAAAATCAGGGAAAACCATTTCTGAGAAACATATTGGCTCCAGCTGAGAACAATTTAAATATGTTTTCAAGTGTCATTTGGGGGCTGGGATCCCTCAGAAACAAGTTAACTGGAGGTGCTGAACAGAAAGTCACCAGTTTCCCGCAGACCCAGGACAATTTGGGCTGGTGATATGGAAGCACTGGGTCTTATCCTCTGGAGGCAGCAGAAAGAGAAAGTGTTTCCATGATGGGAGAGTAAATAAGTTTGCTGATGAGGAAAATAAGGAAGAGAAAGCAATTGCACCAGCTGATAATAATGTAACAAAATTAAATTAATAAAAGCTGTGACAACCTAACCCTCAACATAGTTTTCATATCAGAAAATGCTGAACTCCAGCCATGGAGGAAATATTCAGAGCTAGATTCTCCTCATGAGTATTTCAGTGTGTTCCCTCAGTGACAAAAAGAAAAGAAGGAATAAAGGGGAGAAAAAAAAAACAAAATCCAGAAGAAAGCTCCAGCTCATTCTCTGGAGCCCAGGTCAGGGAGAAGAAGTGTCTTTAGACTCCTTAAGTCCTGGAGCACAAGGTGTGTGTGTTAAACCCTTGAATGGGGAGACAATAAGAGCTGAAGATACACAGCCAAGATAGTTCCTTGGCAAAGCAGGGTGGGTTTTTTGCTAACCACAAGGGGTGTTTTTCATAAACAGAGACTAGAAAGGCTGTGTTGGGCCAGGTTGATAACTCAGCTACGCTGAAGCCAAAGGCAACGATCCCGCCAACATCCCCGTGGCCAACATTTCTCAGCCCTGAAACGTCGTGTCCCACTGACTCATAGCCCAGCAGAGCAGCGGGAGGAACTGGTGATGTTAATAGTTATTTACGCCGAAACCAGGAGAGAGAAAGAGGAGTCAGTTGTGCTGTTTCATGAGTCACTCCGATGGCTCTCGTGCGTGCACTACCTGTCAGAGATCTGTCCTTGTCTTCAAAACCTTCCTGCTTTGCGTAGTCACCACTTTGAAGCCCCTGGAGTAAATGAACCAAGAATGTAATTTTTCACTCGCTCTGCAAGCGTCATGCTGCAATTTCAGAGTGGAGAGTGATTAAAAGGAGCTGAGTGATTCTCCCACCCCACCCAGCAAATGTCAGGATTTGCCTTCAGTTCAGATACACCAGGGAGAGATACTCAGCCTATGCTGCAGAAGATAATTCCTGTATTTTTAACTCCAAGGATTCCAAAACCACGACTGAAAACCTCAGAGTGACAAACTCATGAGACAGACTCATCTTTTCAAACTATTCTCTGAACCATGTGCTTTGGGGTGGTTCGGGGGTTGTTTTTTAGGTTTTTTTTCCCTTTAAAAAGGAAAGCCAAGATTTTGTCTTAAGTGCATGACTCGGAGAGCGACAGCTTTGGGACAAATCTCAAGTATCTTAAAAATGTGAGCAAGGAGACTCAGAATCGTTGCACTGCAGCCACAGCATGGGAGCTGGAATTTCAATGACAATGAAATTGATTTGTAAAACAATGTCATTATTTGGATTTACATGGGTAACAAAACCTCAGTTTACCTTCCCATGGTTTTTTATCAGCTTTCTAAATCTGCAGCTGCCCACAGTGAACATGGAAATAGTTGCTGTTTGCTCTTTGCCAGAAATATCATCCATCCTAAGCGGGTACAATATGGAACAGGCCATAAATCAGGTCTGAATTAAAATCCAAATAATCAGAGCACCGCTCCCTGACTGGCCCATTCCTGTTCCTTGTTCCTTCCACCTGCATCCAAACACCTGCACCCTCCTGCTGCCCCAGAGATAGGAATTCAGGTCCTTGTAGAAGGGGGAGCGAGAGTTTGTTTCTCTTCACATCTGATCATTAAGGGGCAGGGATATCTAGGCACAAAGTCTCTCTCATTTTCCCCCTGAATCAGCCACGCTATTCCAGGCCCTGGGACAGGCACAGCTGTAAAGCTGCAGGACTTGCCAGATGCAGCCTCTCACCCTTCCTCACCTCCACGATCCGCTGTCCTGCATTTGTTACGTTGATTGTACAAACCCCAGAAGTGTTTCCTACTGTTTAAGAGTTCTTTGATCCCATTTTTCATTCCCACAGAGGGGAAGCAGCAGGGTGAGACGTGCTGGGAGAGTGTGGAGGTTCAGGGGGAAGCTGTTGCACGCCCGCTGCAGTCCACACGTGTATGTTATATATGAATATACTTTCCAGGGGGTGGCTTGTGCTTTGTGCTGAGATGCAGTACAGAATACCAGTTTTAGGGAATAAAGTTTAGTGCTAATGCTGAGGTTGGGAACACAAGAAGTGACACGTTTGTCACTGTTTGCAGAGCAGGCTGCCTCACGAGAGCTCCAGGGTGCCCCTGGTGCAGAGCTGCTCTGTTCAAGGACTCAGTGCTCCCCTGTCCTCATCCTCTGGGTTTTTTGGCCGTTGCTCTGGAGCATCTGCTGCCTTCTAGCTTGACCTCTTTAAGGTTGATCCCAGGACCTGAGTCTTAAGCTTTGTAAACCAGACCTCCAGCCCTGTTTCCAGTGTGCTGTGGGTACAGAGGAATATTTCTTATACATCACAGGCAAGAGATGCTGGGAGTTTTGTCTGAGCAAGGTTTAAATGGGTATTTCTCCTCATTTCCTTAGACACTTTCAAGCCCTGATAAAAGAACACTAATACCAGCTGGTTCTCTGCTCACAAGGTGCTCAGGCACTGCTGTCATCTCCTGAGTGGATTCTGTAGCTGCTGACTCCTAGGTGCTGGGGGTAGCTACTCATGGCAAGCTCTGAATGTGCACGGGGCACAACTGCTTTGCAGGTGGTCGCTGGTCTCTTGTCACCTATGGGTACAGCCCCAACCTCACCCATGTGCCCGTGGAGCCGTACACCCTGCCTACCTTTTCCTGGGACCCGACTCAGCCACCAGATTTGTGCCATACAACATAAAAAGGGGGAAAAAATAGAGAAACTCATGAGAGCTGCAAGATTGAGTAGTGGAGAAGGATTTTAACACCACTATGAGTCCATGGGTCATACAAATGTATGGGATCTTATTCCCATGGTGCTGATGGAGTGGATAGACAGTAAACAAATAATGCAATTTTCTGTAGTCTGGCAGCTTCCAAATCCCTCTTTGCTGTCCATCAGTGAAACAATGCACGACATCAGCACTGGTTTTTAAACACCCTATAATCAATCAGCTCTGTAACTTCTGACAAATGACAAAGTCAAATTACATCTTTGTGTCTGAATTGGCACTTACTCACCAGGAGGCACAAGGAAAACTTATCTCTCAGATCTGAAGAAACTTTGACTTGACAAACAGAAAAATAAATGAGGAGTGAAGGGAATGCAATCCTGACATTTTCAGGGGCGAGTGATGAAATACTTAATGGCAAAGGATCTCAGGAGGCTAATAGTACATTTTATTTTATTTAATTTTCATATAACAAGGGATTGAATTGTGCTACTGACACTTGAGAGCCCTCAACCTTTTGCAAACAAAGCAGGAATTCAAGCATCATTTAGTCAATTTACAATTCAAAGGCATTTGAAGATGGGTTGAAGTTTTCTCTACTGTCCTTCCAGCACAGACTGCAGGGAGACAAAGGAAGATGAAGCCTCTAAACTGTAATCAGGTTTGCCACTATTTGCCATTTTATTCCCTACCAGGGAAGACATTAAGACCTTTGAATAGGATAGAGAATGGGTTTTAAGAAAGAAAAAACTTTTCACTTCTCGATTGCTGCTCACTGTCCAACTCTGTTAGAGGTACCTGGCTGGCAGCACTTGATTGATCTATGATCACACCTCACCTAGAGTGAGAGAATTGGAAAAGTTTGCTCTGGAGAATGAGGTGCTATAAAAATTCTGTTTTCTCAGCCCTGGCTGCTACTAGGAAAATGTCCAAACCCATCTGACATTAACTGGCAGCCGTCAAGGATTGAATGGCTGTGGACCCTGAGCTGCTGCCCCCAGTTCCAGCTGGTCTTTCTGTACTGCCTCTCTGCTACTTGGGAAACACTCTTGTACTGTTACACCTTAAAGAAGAGAGAATTCACCACTCTGCTTCCTTGTTTAATCTCATGGTTAATCCTTCTTTAAAAAAAAAACAAGCCACAAAGCCTGTGTTTTATTTCTGCTTTGAACTCCCCTGTCTCCAGCTGCCAGCCACTGCCCATTTCAGCCACAAAACCAAACCACTTCATCACCACGCTTCGCAGCGCTGGCTGAAAAGGACTCCCCCCTTGCTACCAGATACATTCAGCACCGAGATGAATCATGACAGCAGCATCACTGAATATTAAAAGCCTGGAAGAGAAGAACACAGGATTGTGTGGGGAGGAACACATTTCCCTAAGGACTTGGTGGATACGATACACCCCCTCGGATAGGGCATCACATTTCTAGGGAGGCCTGGAGCAAATGCTGGCATGTCAATAGCTCCTCACAGCAGTCCTGCAACATACAGAGGATTTTGCTATTTAGGCAGAGGAGATGCAGGAGGTGAAGTATTCTTTTTTTTCACCCTAAATGTGCTGATCTTGATTTATATTGCTGTGGAAGCTGAATAAGCTGTCAGCATAAGTAAGAAGAGGGTCCAAATGATTTCTGCTTTGATTTTACTTCTCGTCGTGTTACATAGCGGGTCCATTAACTCTCAGATCCAGCCTCAACCCTTTCAAGATGCTACTGACAATTTCTCCTCCTATTGAGATTTGTCCTGCTCCATTCCCAGGCCAACACACAGTTACAATGCTGCCTGGTCTAAATTTGTGTGACATCACCAACTGGCACAACCAAATGCAGAGCAGAACAGAGCTACTTCCCGAAAGCCCAAGTTGTGTCCACCATGGGAAAGAAGGTGCTAAAGATGGTCTACAAGTTTGTATGCTATTTTTCTATTCACCATGTGTTGTTCCAAGGCAACAGGTCTCTGCACTGAGGAACCAAAAAGAATTGCATTAATAAATTAGCATGCAGATCCCCACCCCCCCCCCAAAAAAATAAGACCAAGAGACAGACTCTGACACTGGTTCTTTGCTATTTTTAACGGGCTTTGGCAAAGCACTAGCATTCCATTTAGAGGGAGCCAGAAGTTGCAGCAAACAGGAATTGTTATTGTTTACCCGTTTTTACACTCAGCCTCACGCAGCTGATTCCCTAACCCGAGATTTGTTTCGCCTTTTTGCCTTAACACAAAATGGGCAAGTGGTAGATCTGCTGCAATTAAATGAGGACATAAAGAAAAAAAATTGAGGATGATTCGGGCATTTAGAAGCCTTTAGTTATTTTTCATCTGCCAATGACTTCAGCCGGAAAGTTCTTTGGTTGTTTTTCACTAAAGGAAAGCAGCATTCATTCTCTGAGAAAAATTCTAGGTGGTGGATGTGCCTGCTTGCCTGTGCTTAACTGCAGAACAGTCTGCTTTCTTTAGCACAACATTTTTGGTCTTAAAAGCTGGTTGATGTTGAAATGAATAGTGGTGCTGCTCTGCCTAACTAGCTTGGAGCATCACAGAAGCATTCTGGATGCAGCAAGACGCCCAGGCTGTAACCGGGGTTGGAGTTGGAGGTTCAGCTGTTCCCACACAAGTGAGCTCCCGTGGCACATTCTGCCCTACCTTGGGCTGTTCTGCCTCAGTGCTCTTCTCTGCTGCTCCACCACACACCAGATGGCCTGAGCTTAGGTCACCTCTCCCAGTTCAGAGCTAACTGGGAGCATCTCACCCTGACACATCTATCGTGTCTTCCCTGGCCGCAGCGTGGCCTCTGGGCTCATCAGCTCCACTCAGAGGGTAGCAGCTGATGCCACAGTGAGAAGACGTCGCTTCGCATTTCACAGCAGAGACCACACTGAGCAGAACGAGCAAGTCATTAATCACACTGCTCTGTTTGTGTCTCTGGTTCAGGAAATATTTTGATACATTCTCACACAGGCAAAAAACACCCTGAAAATTCCTCCCGGGCTTTTGCCGCTTGAAAGCGTTTGCTGCACTCGCTGTAGCTTCGTTTGACAAAGATGGGTAGAAAAAGATTCAAACCAAAGTTCAGCAGCTCTCAGCATTAGATTAGAAGACTCTCTGATTGCATTATTAAGCTTTTCCTAAGTCAGGGGAGGTCCAGTGAGCAGATCGATCCCTGTAAAGCTTAGGAACTGCTTACAGATGTAGTTAAACTGCTAAGGATGACAAACGTATCGATGCATAAATCCTCCACAGCCTGTCTTTCAACGTGCACATGCTTATGCTTTTTCCAGGGGGAAGTAGGAAGACAAGTATTTGTCAGTGCTAAAAGTTCTGTGTATTATAAACTTGACTGTAAAGCCCAAAACAAGCCAATTATATTTTCTGGGAAGTTATTTTTCTTCCTGTGCCTGAACTAATTACTGACACTCTTGTTTTGGTTTGGTTTTTTTTTTTGTGTTTTTTTTTATTCTCCTTTCTTTTAGGGCAGGCAAGAAACAGCCTTTCTCCTTGACAACAAATAGCAAATATCTTTTTTTCCTTTTCTGGTTCTAGATTTATCCTGCAAAATCAGTCTTAGAAGTGCTGTTATCACTTATTTGCACCCCAGCATCACACTGAGTTTGGTTTTCTGGTTTATTCACATTTGGACAGTATTCTTTTTATTTCCAAGCAAAGAGAAGTACCGAATAAGAGAACTGCAGGATCTTGTTGCAGTGGCCACTTTCCAGTGTCATTCAAGAAAGGCAGGAATTTTCTAAACCATTCTCTGTAAGCAGCACTTGTTGACTCTTTGGTATCCTAAATTCGTATTGGTGGTTTTGTAACCACCTCTCCAGGAGTGAGACTCAAGCATTTACTGGCATTACACTGTTCAAAGCATTTAAAGTTAAAAACTTCCTTATGCAAGCAGCAAGGAGGTCAAGTTGTAGTTAACCCCTCAATGGTTTGGTTTTTTTTAGTGTTCCCAAGATTTTAAACCAGCAGATAACTCATAATTAAATTCTATGTTAATTTTTTTTTTTTCTATTAAACCCAATATTAGTAAGGCTGTTTAGTTTTCAGTTCACATCAGTTGGAGTTGACTGCTGCTGTGCCAAGACAGTGAGGACTAACAAATGCCCAGTTTTTGGCTCTGACACTGATATACTGAATAAGCTTTGTTAAAAGATTTCCAATTTTTTAGTGCTATCCTGCCTTCTAGAGAATAAAAAGTCCCATAGTAGCTTCCTTACTAAGAAACCAGCCAAGTTCTTGCCCTTTGAATCATCTCTGGGAGGTAACCTTGAAACTATGTCAGTAGATACCCATATATCCTGCCCATGGAGCCTCTCCAGCCTTCATTGATGTAAGAAGGAACCTTCCCTTTAATTTCTCTGAATTTTAGATGTGTTCTGTGAGACAGAGAAATGTGAAGAAGTCAGATTTTTCCAAAGGTTTCAAGGGAAAACGGGTACCCGATAGTTTAGCATTTTGAGGACTTTTAGCTGGAATTCAGTCAATTCAGTAATCCTACTTTTCACTTCCTCTGGCTTCTGAAGTGGTGTCATAATCTTGCCACTTGAAACCTCTTTGGGTGACCTCTTAGATGTGACTTTTATTTGACTAACTGACCTTGAATTAGAAGTCCCAGATGAAGCAATTTTCTTCCATCAGCGCCCTCGCTTGTCTTTTGGCTGTAAAAGGGAAGACAATAATAAAGTAGGTGTCTTGAATTGATTTCCAATAGCACACCCATGTAATTGTATGAGACCATCTATTCTGAAAGACTTATTCCCACAGGAATTAGGCTTCGAGTCATAAATTTTTCCAAGACAAAACAGATTCTTATTTATTTTTTCCAGTGTTTAAGTTTCTTTGGTTACCTGCAATTTCTCACTGCCTCTGCCTTAACACTCTGTGTATTTTCCATTTTAGGTTCTTTCTTTCCTGCAATCAAACCCCCGGACACACTTTTTAAAATAACATTTTGGCTTGGATATTTAAACAGCTGCATCAACCCCATAATCTATCCGTGCTCAAGTCAGGAGTTTAAGAAAGCTTTCCAAAACGTCCTGAGAGCACAGTGCCTCCCAAGGAAACAAGCAGCAAAGAAGCAATCTCCCAGTTTCAACCTCAACCACCCCACGAGCCAAAGCATGGAGAGCAGCAAAGGTGTGGTCCGTATCCCTGTGGGCTCGGGAGAAACCTTCTATAAGATTTCCAAGTCAGATGGGGTCTGTGAGTGGAAGATCTTCTCCGCTGTGCCTGCAAAAAATGCAGTTTCTAGAGACTGTACTGCTGCCAAAGTGAAAAGTAAAGGTTTCCTCCAGGAATGCTGCTGTGCAGGTACTTCAGGGAACCTTGTGCATGAAAACTGTACGGTGCCAACCATTAAAATACACACCATCTCCCTCAGCGAGAACGGGGAGGACGTCTAGAGGGACTCAAAGCTCCCAGCAGCATGGGCTGGCAAAGTTGTGGCTCTGCTAAGGGGATGATGCTCTTTTTCGTTGGGAAGTAGGAGTAGATACTCCAACAGCTGAAAGGATCCAGATGAAACGAATAGCATACTGTAAAACAGGGCCAAGGCTTTGGAGGAGTGATGTCTTTGAGTGTTGGTAGCCCTTAAAGATGTGGAATGGCTTCAGTGGATGGGGAGCACCCCACAGTCTTCCGAGAGACTGGCCTCCGCAAGGGATTTGCCTGGCATTTAAAGGCTTTGTTTCTCACTCTATTCCCCTGTTTCAAAGTTCCTACTGCTCTCATTTCGGTGCAATGGGGGAGAAAGAGCAAGCTGCAAAGACCCCATGCTGATTGCAGCAGGGATTCTTTCAGATAGCTCCACATTTAGAGCCATTTTGTGATTCCCCACCCCCTGAAAAGCTAAACCTCAATTCAACAGCCAGGAGAGCTGAGGTTGAGAGGCTCAGGTCTTGGGACACTGTTTACAGATCTCTGCTTACTTTCCATTAAGGGACCACGGACAAGAATGTTTTCCTACCATGTCTTGCCTCTTTGGTTCATGTCCAGGTCCTGGGTTGGTGAGGTCCTGCATACCTTGTAGAAGAGAACAGGCAGCTCTTTGGATTTGCATCTTCAGCTGGGCAGCCTCACTGATCCTCATTCACGGGCTGCACCAGATAGGGAATTGGTCTTCTGGAATGCCCACAAAGACTCATCCTCAATCTGTCTGGAAAGTCAGTCACTTCAGTTCACAGGGCAAAGCAAAATCACACTCCTGGCTCTTACCCTGCTTGGAGTTGCTCTAAATTTCCCTTTGGACTGTGGATTTCAGTAACTCCATTGCCAAGGGAAACTTCATCCCAGTGGCTGCACTCAACCCAGCTTCACAGATCAACCAGAACTTTTCTTTTCTGTACAAGCAACCTCCAAAATCTCCAAACAAAACCAAATGAAAATTCTCACGCAGCCCAGGTTTGTTTGGAAGGTCTCAACTTTGATGTAGGTCTAATAAAATTCAAAACTAGGTAAGACATCACCAAATAAGACTCAGAGAGGTCACTTCCTCTCCTTTGTTTGTTTTCTTTCTTCTGAATCCAGCAGGGACCTGCTTAAAGACTCAGTAATTCCTTGCTCAGGTGCTTGCTGGTCAGATCAGTGCCACAGCCACTGAAGAGCTGCAGACATTTTGCTGTGTCCCTGCCCCATGTTATGCTTCAATCCTTTTCTGACTCCTTCAATAGCAAGCTTTCTAAGCTCTCTCTGAGATCCTGGGTACCCTGGAGCCAGGAACTTTACCCTCATTCTGAGCAGTGGGAGTTGAGCACGTTAGCTGACTTAAGGACGTGCATCCCCATGAGAAAGGGCCATCCTTTGGGAATTGAGGAGACAAGCATTTGGAAGCATGTTACATTTTAATATAGCTAATCCAAATAAATAAATAAATTGGCTGTTCAGCATCTGGAAGAAATAGTGGGAGGAATTCTCTGTACAATATTAGAAATAAGCAGCTCTTGACATAACTCCTCCTGAGCCTGCCAAGTAAGAATGCAGCTTCTTGAAACAACACATAAGCTTTTACTCATGTCTCAGTGTCGGCTCCTGTGCTGAGTATCTACTGCCTTGGAAAGGGAGAAGGCTTAAGATACAGGCAGCATTCACAGAATAGAGCCTTGAAAGGACCCCAACAGGTTATTGATGAGGAATCATTGCTTATTCATCTCTCCTTTGGTATTAAGCCACCAATGTCAAGAGAAGTTCAGTCTCCTCTGTCTTTTATTCATGCATGAATGAGATTTCTTTCCTCCTGCAAACACAGATTTGTAGCTAGAACATTATCAAACAATTTGCAAAAGTAAAATCTGATCCTTGGAGTTCTTGCTATGCTGTTATTGCACACTTGTCCTGGAAGCAGCAAAAGCTCAGAGTGTAGATGCACCTCACACCTATATGCAGCCAGGATGCTAATCAAGCACTGCCACTGTAAATAAACATTGAGCTCAAGGTGAAAGAGAGTAGATGGACCTAAGCCTGGTTTTGTGTAGACAATTCAGAGAGGTAGAACAAGCCAGCTAATTTTCCCATTGAGTCCACTAAGGTTTTAGTGCATTTGGTGGAGGAGTGTCACTGGCTACCTCCTCTTATCCTTGGAAAATGAACTATCTGGGTTCACCAATTAGCTGAAGCAAACAGTTACTTGTTGTCCCCTATGAATGCTGGATAAGAAAGTTACAGAATGTACCAAACAGGTTAAAATTAGAGAAGAATTCAAACCAAATCCCTGGACCCAAACCCTTACTTATTTCCAGAACACAGGCAGATTTATAGCATTACCTCTTTTTTATTTTAAATAAGAAACCCATCCTACCATTAAAGCTTTTCTTAAGTTTTTGGAAAAAGAAAAAACCTCAATGAAGTCTAGAATTTGAAACTAGAAGTGTTGAAATATTATGAACAAATATTCTCATGGTACTTCAAGCCAAGACCTGAAGCAGAAAAGCTGGGAATCTCATAAGAAAGTCACATGAGACTTGTGGCTGAGGTTTTCAGTCTCCTGGGGTTCAAATACATGGGATGTTTATTTGAACAAAACCTGAACTCTGAAACGTTTTGAAAAACACCCATTAAGTTGAGCACAAAAAGCAAGATCTTCACCGCACACACTTGCTGCCCAACCTCATCTGTGTAGTTATAACTTGAACCAGTAAGGCCATTTGTGCCATCTCTCCTTTGGAGCCAGATTTAGACAAGGTCTCTCCAGTAATTTTAGATTTGTTGAGGTTTCATGGTGTCAGGTGAGGGGTCGTGGAGCTACACATGGATTAGTCATTTAATTCCAGAGCAATTCAGAAGTAGCTACATAATCTGAATCTGTAAGATGAGGATAAAGTCACCGTGCTGTCAGCAGTGTCTGGATAGACAGACTTGGATGGTCAGTCATCTTTGGGGCACAGCACTCCTACTGCTGAGGGACAGAGGGTAGAATAATGAAGTCTTGGTGTCATCTTCACCCTCTTTTTCTGTCATCAAAGAGATGCTAAAGGACCTCTCCATGGCCAGTGGCTCTGAAAAGCATTCAGACCTCAGCATCAGGCGAGCCTGGTCCCAGCCACACCTCTGCTGCTGTCAGATTTGCCAGCAAAAACAAACACATCATTTGTTTGGCTGACGCAGAGAATTTCTGCATGAAAACTGCCCTGTTCCCTTGTTGCAAGCAAGGTCATAGGCACTTGTCATCTTGATGGACTTTTGGGCTGACAAGTCTCAAAAACCATATAAGGAGCTCTAGGAAGAAAAAAAAATAAAATAAAGGAGTGCAGATGGAAGCAGCCCATGTTTTTCTGTTATTTAAAGTGAACTTGGCACTGGTAAAAGAGCTGTGGCCACAGAGGCTGAATGTATCTGTCTATCTAAAAAGCAGTAGCAGAACAAGAGATTTCCCAGTGGGTTGCCATCTATCATCACATGTAAAAATCTTTCTAGGATCAGGACACTGGCGTGTGAAACAGTGTAGGAGCAGAGAACAGAGGGCAGAAGGTGGTCAGATGGGAAGGAAGAACATGACAGAGTGCCACGATTTTCCCTTCAAAGCCATATCCGCTGGACTACACTGACCTGTCAATTGATACATCCTGAAATTCTGAGGGAAGCAAATGAAATCCCACCCTCCTCTCTAGTCAGTAGTTTCTGCTGAGTGACAGCTGAGGTTTCCATCTCGAGTGGAGCAGATAGTCTCTGCTGCAAAGAGCTGAGAGCTGGACCATCACACAGATGACAATTTATCTAGGTTGAGGCTAAGCAGATCTCCAGTCTCTCTTCCTCACAGGGCAGGGAAAGGTCAGTATTCCAGTTTCCACAGTTAATGCTCATTCATATTCGTCTCATGTTTCTGAAGCTTCACGTGCTCTGTAAGATTATTCAAATCCCAAATACTTAAGATCTGCCCACTATCCAAATAAATGTCTTTTTGTTTTGTTTTCAGTTTTGCTCTGCCAAGTCCAAGGATAAATTGTGTATTGTGTAAAAGAATATTTTCCTTTGCCAGGCTTTAATGTCTTTAAAATCCATGGCATTGAAAGGAGAAAAGACTAAGCTAGGAACATTTCTTGCTTTTCTACTCATCAGAGCCAACAAATGCATTTCACAAAGCTTCTTCAGTCTTCCTTGCAAGATTTCCCTGCCTGCCTTTTTCAATTTTCTGTAAGGTAATTGTTACAGGCTGGAGCATCGTACACCCGTTGAAGTCAGTTATAAAAGATCTTATTGCTTTACTGAAGTGGAGGTTGCTTAGTTGTAGGGATGCCTGTGGGCCTCGTGTTAACTAATGCTCACGTCTGAATGGGGTTTTGTTAGGGGCTCCCTTTTAAGATAAAGCTACTGAGGCACAGATTGACTCAGTGATTCACTCAAGGAAGATTTCAGCCCTCTCGTGCTGAATCCAGGCTTGGCAATTAACTCTGTAGCCTACCCAAAGATACCTTTATCCTCCTTCCTGTCTTAATGTTGTTTGGATAAGACAATGGTGAAAACCAACTCAACAGGACAAGCTATTGACACCAAATATTTCTGGATGATCACTCCTGACAACAGAGCCAAAGAGAAAAGACGGTCTTCAGATGTTGCACTAAGCTCAAGGCAGAGTTGGGACCTGCACTGAGCAGTGCCCTCGTTTGCCAGAAGGAAGAGGTCTCTAATAGCTCATGAGAGAATGGTTGTAATGAGGCAGCTTTGCCTATCTGCTCTCTGCTTACTGCATTCCTCCTGCCTGCTTCCAGTCACCCTCTGCCCGGACCCTTCAAGTCTCACAAGCATATCAGCCTCTAAGTCATTTCCCAAGAAGCCCAAGAGTCAGCTAGCACTTTCTATGAATGAATCTATCCAATATTTATTTTGTTTCTTGCCAAATTATAATGACACTCGCAGAGAGAAGGTTAGACTGTTTGGCCAAACTAATCTCATTTTTTCCTCTCAGTGAGCATAAGCAAATAAAACCTTCCCCATCTGTAAAAGGGAGTTAATCCATAAGCATAATCAACTACTTTTTGAAGGTATTCCCAAGCAGACTGTTTAATATATGACAGTATTATGAAAATCCAAGGCACTACAGAGATAGCTTGTGGCGTGCTAAAATAAAGATCTTCCATCCAGCTTGATAAATGTAATTGCATCACTTATTCCCCAGGAGGAGATTAAGCATTTGTATTGGGGATTTGGGTAAAATGTTCTGCCTTTGATGCAGAGCATGCTGCATATTTCTCATACTGACAGAGAAGGAGAAAAATAGCAAGTGTGAGTGAAGGGGAAATGAATTGCTAAAGAGGAGAGCTATGTATTGAAAGCAACAATCACGTAAGAAATAACACGTCTTTTAGTTCCACACCACGCTGAAGGATCTAGTTAATGCAGATTCCTGGCTGTTACACTGAGCTCAAACCCAGGCTGAGAAATAGCCTCTCCTTTAGCATCACAATAACATGAAGATCTTTCTCAGAGGCAAAAATGTCCAAGTGTCAATAGTGAAAAGCAAAAATGATTTCCCAATACTCATTATCTCGGACTGAATGACGAGACCTTCCTGCATTGATCCGAATTTCTTCTGCGATCCGAAAAAATATTGTAAACCTCTTTCAGAAGCCAGAAAATGGAAACCTAGACAGCATTTCAGCAGGTTTCCACTTCAAAAGCAATTCCACTCAGCTAATGATCACATCATCATTGTTCAGTGATACAAAACCTTTGCTGAATGTCGCTGACTACTCAGTTCCACTTACTGACTCTACAACCACGGGACTCGTACGCGAGCTGATTTGGGCTCTTTTTATTTGCTTAGCAAATCTTTGTTTGCAGAAATGTTTTCTCTCTTCTGTCTGCTGCAGCATTTTGCCTGCATGTTGTACAAGTTTGGCTGCCAGTGGTTTTGAAGATGTGTCTTGAAATGGGCACTGCATTTTCTGAACGTGCTACTCCGATGTCATTGACTTGTCCACCTGCTGATTTTCAAGGGCCGTTTGTCACGCGACGTGTTTGAACAGTCATGCTGGTCATTCTCTTGAACAAAACTGAATGTATATGAACCATTGCTAGGTGAACAAATAAATTATTGGGGGAAATGTGCACTTTGTGAGATGTGAGCAAAAAGTCTTGTTTGCTTGGTTGGTTCCCCCCCTTGTCTCCCAAAGAAGTGTTTCTAGAAATGTGACTCCTCCTTTTCAATAGATATTTCATACACAGAACCAGGTGGAGACTCCTACCAGTAGTGCTGATTCCAGGGGGGTTTAGTGAGAGTAAGGCACAAGGAAAATGAAGGAATCCAACTTACATTTTTACTGTAAAAAGTTAAAGTTGATTTTTTGAGACCTTTTCAAAGGAGGTTGAAAAGGTTGTTTGAGGCCAGGATCCTTACCATGCTTGCTCAGTTTGCTTACAGTCAAACATCATCTCACAGATGAAATCCAGCCCATTTTGCTGTATCCCTTATAAACAAACACAGAGAACAATCCCTGTCAACCCAAGAATGTAAATCCTCTTTGGGAAAGACAGTGCTGAATTATTATTCTCCATGATTTATGAAGGGAAAACTGAGACACAGGGAAGGAAAGATAGATGTCCAAAACAGCTGATACAACAGGAACCTCGAAAGCTTGGGCTCTCACTGGTGAAACCCTTGAAAATTTCATCCTAGTACTCTTGGGGGAAAAAGAATAAAAAAAAATAAACAACCAAACACCAAACCAGTTGCCCTCCTTCTTCTACAGGTCTGATCTTCCTCTGGTTTCCTGTGTCCTTTAATTCTGTAGTACTTTGTATTGCAGGAGAGACTGGAAGCTTCAGCTAAGGACTGAGATTTGGTCCTTAGCTGATACAGACCTTGCTCTATAGAAAAATTACCCTTCTAAACTTACAGGTGAACATGAAAAACATTGTGACCATAATAACCAAGAGTGTAAGAATGCCTGTGTGATAACGAGAGTTACTAGTCAGATAAAAGAAGAATTATTTTTAATCAATGGTAGGAAATATGCATTTTCACTTGACTTTATAACATAAATCCAGCTCGGTTAAGATCAAGTAGGACCACGTCAGTCGTAACAATTAAGCTACAGGTCCCTCCTCTGTTCAAGTACACGCTCCCTTGCTGTGAACCTGCCAGGTGAGGAGAGGAAGGAGTTACATTTTCTAACATATTGGATGAGGATTTTATTTTCTTAACTGGGTCATAGTTTTCTGACCTTGGGTAAGTCAATGCATTTACACTGTGTCTAAACTCCCCCTCTGCGCAAGGGTTGTGATATATCCCAACTGTCCCAGGAATGTTGAGACTCATAAAATGCCATCAATGATTTTGAAAAGCTGACATATGACAGGAAGAAAATAAAGCCTGCTGATGCATTTGTTCCATTTCATTACAAGTACAAGAATTCAGTAAATTCTGCTTGTGCTTTTTTGGGGATAAACTTACTCCCCCTTTCCGGTTCCTCAGATTTCTCTGCTAGTTTCTCAGCAGCTGCTGTCCACTCAGTCTCATCAATAAACTGTTTCTGCTGCAGCCTATTTTGTAGTGGCCAAGGTAGGACAGAGTTCTGCCTGCTCTGCTGATGGCACAGTGAAGGAGAATCACTCAGTTGCATCCTCTGCCTGTCTTAAAAGTGAAGGCAAAAGGTACAACTTTCACTCGTGCCCTGACCATGGGCCAGCACAGCTACATCCTTCACTGCCCAGTTCTGCTCAGGTTAGGGTGGTAACTCACATCTGAGGCTACTGCCATAGATTCTGAGGCAGACTTCCCTATTTCTCTGTCTTGAGCCATCAGGGTGAAATAACACATGCAAAAGGCTTCAGAAGTCCTCGATTTCCTCCAGAAGTACATAATCAAGAGAAAAAGATACATTCCTGCTTTCCCCAGCTCTGTTCTACACATTAATTTCAACAATGTCTGCACTCTGCATTACAAATAAGGTTTAAACAAAGAATGTAAAACAATTCTTGGTTTTATACGTGATCCATCAACAAATCCCAGAGTTCCTCTGGATTTTCTTACCATTACAAGGCACAGCATTAGAGATGCCACAGTAGCTAAATGCTCTATACACTATTCATACAGTACACTTCAGCCATGTATCTGCAAATGCTTTCAGAAACAATTCTTAATTAAGCCTTTCCAGTACAGAAATAGCATTATACAAATCCCCTTAAGGGTTTCCAAGCTGTTTCCAAAACTTTAAGCTAAGTCTATGAAGAGGTAAAGTCACGACTCTGGCATGGAAAGAAGCCTCTGGTTTAATGTCTACACTGACATAGAATCAGTTGTCGGGGTTGGAAGGGACCTTAAAGATCACCCAGTTCCAACCCCCTTGCCTCCCACTAGATCAGGTTGCTCAGAGTCCTGTCCTCCTTGACCTTAAAAACTTCCAGGGATGGGGCTTCCAGCACCTCTGGGCAGCCTGTTCCAGAGTCTCCCCACCCTCATGGTGAAGAACACCTTCCTAATGTCCAACCTGAATCTGCCCACCTCTAGCTTTGATCCATCACACTATGATTGATAAGGAAACTTCCATTTCCAGTGAAAACTTCAAGGGAAATGCAAGTGGCAGAATATTACTGCCCAAACATGACTCTGGCCAAAGTGACACTGTCAACACAACCACATTTTTCTCTCTGAGAGCAGCATTTAATAACCTGTGGATGGGTGATGCTGATGAGACAGCTTCATCTGCCAGAGAAATTCTGCTAATGCTCTCAAGACCTATTGAGGGTTTTTTCATAAAGATGAAAATTTTATGACATGAAATTTTATGACAGTTTTAATCACAGTCCCCTGCAGGATAAAAATCTTAGCACTGTGGCTTTTGTTTTGTTAATCTAGCTGCAGGCAAAGGTCAAAGCAGTCAGGAGCTTTATTGAGGTTCAACCACTTTTACAGCACCAAGTGACACTGTGCTGGCAATTACAGGAGACATGAGAGCCAGAAACCAATCCATTTTTACCTTCAGCTTGTTATTGGCCTAATCTTATCCTAGGTCTTACAGCAAACTGCTGCTGTTCACCGCAGCGAGCCAAACAGGTATTTGTTTAACTCCCTTAGTTCACGTAAAGCCAATTCTCAGCTCCTGATCTGTACCAGAAAGCTGCAGACCTGACCAAAGACTGTGGGAAAATGGCTTTTTTCTCCCCAGTATCCAGCCTAACACCATGCTCCAGACTGGCCCTGGGTGTGCAGTTGACAGTGTCTTTTGTATGAAGCAAATCGATCCAGAGCATCTCTATGGGCAGGCTACCAGTGCTGTGTGGCTGCTAGCTCAGTTTATCACCATCATGATGAGTTCCATAAGGGAGAGATTCCCAGATATATTGAAGAGTGGCCCTGTTAATGTAATACTCTATCTCCCAAAGCAAGAATCTGCACGGTACGCCATGGAGAGATGGTCAGAAATTCTGCATAAACACTTCTAAGAGTTTAACTGAACTCGTGGCTTGGGCTTGTACACAACAGAAGAGATGTAACAAATAAGGAGTGGGGTTGAATTTCAGCTGAGGATCCTACCCAAACACACTTCCACACCAGAGCACATCTTTTAGCTTTTACCATTTGTTATAAAGTGCTCTGTTTTGCTTTCAGGAAAACACAGGACATGATGGATAGAAGTCTTCTGAGTATGTTTTCTTTATCGTTTGCATTTTCTTCCTGACGTAATTTGGCAGAAAAAAGGGGGAAAAAAAATAGAAAGAAATTAATGTCTCCCCTATCCAGAAAAATGAAGGTCTGCTCCTGTCTCCCCTCAATCCAATTAAAAATACATACTGAAGCAGATCCAACATTCCTTACCCATATGGAGCAGTCAGCCACCAAAGAAGCCCAGAAGCTCCAGCTCACCACGGGGCTGCCTGTGCCAGGGTTACTCCTGGCTAAGGCAACCCAAAGCTCCCAGAAGCTATTACCAGGACGTTAGTACAATAGGCTGAAAGCTGTCCATGTACTCTCACAAGCACTCCCTGGAGGCAATGGAGTAGCAATACCAGGGTTTTTTACAAGAATGAGCAAGAACCCCTTCAAACATCTCTCAAATACTCCTGAGTTTTTAACCTTAACACACCAGTTCCTCAGGGATGGAAACTGGAGAAATTTGCAGGTCCAAGACTACCAAGAGAGTCAAACTGGTGGTCTTTGTGTGTCCTCCCAGCAATATGAAGGGAAAGAGCTCTTCTTGATAACCCTGAATTGAGGATCATTCATCTGTTAGTTCCCAGAGTAACCTCACCCCTTTCTTCACTCAGGGTATAACATCACCTTCTCGACAGAGCCCTGAGATCTTGGCAACAGTTACCTTCCAGAGACCCCACTGGATGCAAAACTGAGCACAATTTGACCTACCACATAATGCATTTAGCAGAAGCAAATAATTCTCCAGACCTACAAGTTTTATTCCCCACGTGGATTATGAGAGTAAGAGAGAAATAAAGGCCTGAGATGTTACCTACAGGGGCAAGGCAGATTTTAAGTTCCCTTTGCATAGTAAGGCATTAAGTTCCCATTCATAAATCTGCTGACAAAAGGCAGCATCCCTGCTTTTCAGTCTTGATATCCAGACAAGAGCAGCTGCTTTACACCTCCAGAAAGGAGAAAATTATTGGCATAGTGGACAGACTGAAACCAGCTCCGTGTCACCTTATCATATGTGTTTATTTATCTATTTGTGTATATACATATTCACACACAGATCCTCTCTACCCTCAGCCCAGAGCAAACTCTGAAGGCATTTTCACAGTGGAAACCCATTGAAGAAACTAGAGGGAGAAAATATAGTCTGCAAGGAGTATAAATCTATCAGTTGATCTAAAGATTTATTTTAGGAACCTGAGCTCTGTGAAAGATTTATTTTCAAATAGAAAAACCTGCCCTGAAGTTGTTGACCAAGGGAAAGAGCACTTACCTGCTTCTGCAGATTCTTAACCAGGTTCTTCTCTCCTTCAGATATCTACTGCAAAGCAAAAGGAAGGAAGAGTTAGGGGCCTTCATTAAATAGCCCATTTGGTGCTTGTTTCCTCACTAGGGACAGCTGAATGCTCACATTTGCACATGGCTCTGCAGGTCTCCCTCCCTCAGCCCAACACACACCTGATTCCTCTCCCAGCAGCTGATCACTCCTGGTGGAGCTGGCCAAGGCTGTGGAAAATGGGGCTTCTTGCAGCTGCAGCCTCACTGACTGGCACGTCCTCTGCTGACTAACACCAGGGAGACAGCATTGACCCGGTTTGGTTTTCTTCATGCTGGAGCTCACAGAGGACAAGGTTGGCCAGGAGAGCATCTAGGGCTGGGCAGTCTTGGTTATGTGTAACATAAAGAGTATTAGTCCTGGCTTACAGGGTGGGAAGGAGAATTGACAGGTGGGAAGTAACAACCTACACCCCTGAATGGTGAATCCAGCTTCTGTCCAGTTTCCATGTTAACCTACCCAGGAGCAGCAAATTAGAGAAGTGTTCATGATTTTAAGTTCACTTAAGTTCACAGCAACACGTTCTCTGCCTAGTACATTATTTCCCTCCCCCTAAAGGTCTCACAAACACTCCTGAGTTTTTAGCCATAACACACCAGTTCCTCAGGGGTGAACACTGGAGAAATTCCTCTTGTGCTCAATGAAATCCATGGCAATAATTCAGCCCAGCTAAAGCTCTGCTATACTAGAGGGGTTTGTTTGAACCATTAAACAGTCTTCTTTATCAAAATTCACAATCACAGTGTGTCGGTTGGTGTTGACATAAAGCTGAGGAGCTGCTGCCTGTTCCTTTACTGGTCTTTTTTTTCCCCTCATTATGGCTGCTGAGATGGAGGCAGTTGGCAGCAGATGAAGTTTTCACAACACATTAGGTTTTTTGCTAACACTCCCTACCTTCAGTTGCGCTGCTTCTTTATCATCAAGTTACGGCTGGAAATCGCACTGAGCTACTTTGAGATGAAACATTTACTATTTATTATTACTATTTATTAGTGAATCAAGTAACAGTATCAATGTTTATTGGCCCCGTGCCTCTTAAACCAAATATCCCCTGTGTTGGCAGCTCCCCTGATTTATCCTTGAGAGAGACGGTGCCATCTGAGCTCCAGCTCAGGGACTCCAAAATGCTACTTCAGTTTCAGGAATGTTCTGTGTTTCCCTCGAGAGTCATAAAAATCTCAAACTAATGGTGCTATATCCAGAGATGGAGTGGAGGAGGGGGCAAGCAGCAAGAATATTGCCAGGGAATCTTAGGTTTATAAGTATTTCTTTCATTGAGTGCTTGTAAAAGGGAGGACAAACCAAATCTGTTGGTTACAGGCAGTATTGTTAAACCCAGGGGTCACTTATCACCCCCTCCAAAAAGTAAAAGACACCAAATCCCGCTTAACATTTCATTTTAGTTTTCATTCCAAGCACTAGAGAAAATTGGCTATTTTGGGCAAGGAAAGAACCTTTTTCAGCGGCTTTTACAGTCTGAGGATGCCCAGTTTGGCAATGTCCCCTACCTGAACTCCAAAGGGATAATGGGAAGATGATATGGGATAATGGGGAGATCTGGCATTTCTGAAAGGGATGCTCTGGACACAACCAACACTACAAAAAGCAACTGTTTCCTAAAACCCACATAAACCCTACAGCTCTTGGTTTGTATTTAAGCTTTTAAATCCTCACACTCACTGTGGATTTTTTAAGATACTGTGAATTTTTTGCAGAAAACAGCCTTTTCATCACATATTATGTTATCCAGTAAGTCAATTGACCTCTAAGAAGTAAGGCTTTCTAAAAAATCCTGAGAGATCCGTTTCAGAGATGGATGGGGTTTATTTGGTTTGGGGATTATATCATCATCATCATCATCATCATCATTATTATTATTCCATTGGCCTTAAATTTGGCTGCACTCTTAGAAAACTCTCTTTTCCAGTTTCAATATTCCTCACTCAGAATCCCCTCATAGCATAAGCACAAGCAAAAAGATCTTTTCAGTCTTTTTTTCTTCCAGTCCTTAGCTCAGACACTACTCTATGGTGGCCTGTACTGAGACAGTTGGGTTTAGCCACCAGCTCTGTGTTTCTGCCATTCTGCATCTTTCCTTCACTCCAGACTCAACCCCATTATTTACCTCCTTCAAGAAAGGCATTTTGCTGCTACCAGATATCACAAAAGGTGGAGGCAACAACAAGCAAAAACTGCTGTTTGCTTTAAGCCATTGCTGCTCCTGTTAAGGAAAATAATATTTAGAACAGGTTTGGTAAAACAAGCAGCTTGTTCAGTGTTAAAGCAGAATAGGCTTTGCAGGGAAAGTTCAAGTAACCAGCCCAGCAGGAATTTCCTTGCAAAGTTAAGAGAGAACTTGTGTCAGACAGTTCAAATGGGAGAAATTCATATCCCCAAAAAAGCCTGTGCATTCCCATCTGCTGTCTGAATAGTTGTAGAAGAATTTATAAAGTGCATGGCTAATCTGAACAGCCCAAAACGTGCCAATGCAAAGGAAAAAGAACACGCACTTATTTATGAGCGCTGAGTCCAGACCCATAAACTGCCTCCTCCTTTTGCCAAAAGAGCAGGTTCCATGTGGTTGTTAGCAAGCTATTTTAAGGCTCTTTTATGCCTTTCACTACGTTGTGATAGCCAAAGAACATTTGATTGGGAATTCAGTTGTCTAATTCTGAATGCATGACACATATCCAAGAAGAGGCAGTTAAATTAAATTGCAAGGCTTGGTTGGGTTGTTGCTCCATTTGTATCGTGCCTGCAGTGTCTGCTGGCTTCACCAGGAGCTGTCTGAATAAAAACCTCATCTCGAGCTACCTTTACATACGGATCTGGGCACATCAAAAGGTTCCAGAGGATCCATAGGAATCATATTCCCCTGCCTGGTGCTGCAAAGGGATCGTGCCTGCATACTCCAAACCCCAGTGTTCCCATCACTGGGGACATTTGTTTTGCTGGAAGCTATGTATGAAAACACAATTCAGGATCTATCGAAGCAGGTGGCGAACAGCAAATTGGCCAATAACCACCTGCTGCTTCCCCAGGAGCTGTTTTGGGCACGCTCTGCCCAGTCTTGTCATCCTGTGGGTCTGCACGTTTGCAGGTAAAATTGAGGGGAGAGGATCTGACAGCAAGTTGGGAAGAGAAAGTGTTGCTACACTAGGAAAAAAAACGCTGGAGATGTGAGAGCTGGTAAAGGAACAGGCAGCCCAAGGAGTTACACTGCTTTCCAGCTGCTGATCTTCTGCCTTCTTCTCCCATGAACTCTGGGAGCTTCAGAAATGTATTAGCTTAATTGGTGTCATTAATCTAACTAGAATCGTATCATCTCAATTTGTATTGAGGTTAATTTTTGTTTAGGAAAAAAATGGCCAGACCTTTGTTTAATGTAGCTCCGTAGCCTTTTCAACCAGCCTTTTCACTCGAAATGATGAATTAGGGGTATGATTTCCTTTCAGGTTTTGAAAATTAACATCTAATTATTCTTAACCTAAGGGATATTAGCACTTCTTATGAAAACGAATAACGCTCTAATCTAAATTTAGAAGTGAGAGCCACTCAGTCAATGGCGAGCCTGGAATTATTCAAAGAGAAAAGAAG
>VWZY01003700.1:14322-25059 GCA_013399075.1 Chloroceryle aenea | reverse complement strand
AGACACAGGAAAAAAAAAAAAAAAGAACGTATGAAAATAAAAATCAGAAGTCATTTTTTAAGACAACCAAAGAAAATGGATCTGCCTCTTTCAGACTGATAGCACAATCCAGCAGCTTCCAGCCCTGTGGCTTGAGAAGCAGCACGATACAGCGACAGGGTTTCCAATCTCTTTGGGACCACTAAGATCCCTTTCAAGAAGCTGAGACTATTTCTGTCTTTTTGCCTTGTTTCAAAAAGTCAGTGTCTGGAAGAAAGATTAGAAATCGGATGTTTGGGGTTTTTATGGGTGAGAGCAAAACCCCATCAAGACATTATCAAGCACCACGACACATTCTCCATATCTGAAAGACTTTCAGTAAGGCTAAATGAGTGTCTAACAAATGTGTTCAGCCTCGAACTCTTGGGCCTGATCTTGGAACCACTTGGGGAATTAGCAAAGAATCAAAAAAGATGTAAAATTTAGGAATCTAAGCACCTCTGACAGATACAGAAGTGCAGATCTTTGTCTTCTTTCTAAGTGCACCAAGGCACAGCTCTTCTCTTTTCTGGCAGCTGTTTCATTATTTCAGACTTTCTCTTCTAATGAGAAGAAGCATTTTATTTTTCTCTTCATTCTTAAACCTCAGATCATTACAAAGGGAACTGCAGCAGCCAGAAATAGGACTGGATGTAGCCTGACAACTCATCACTTGTACCTAAGGTTTTCAATCTCTGTGGAGAATGAAGGCAGCACAAGAAGGGCACTTTCCTGGTAGGATCACCTTATGCTTTCAGAGCGACACTTGTGTCCTCGCTGCCTCTGTTGAGGGTTCCCCAGTGAAATGTCCTTGGCCAGTATCATGTTAGCTCATCAACTCTCCTGTTCAAGCCAGAAGGGAGGCACTTGCCTTCCTCTCTCAGGGCTGCAGGTATTTTTCTCTTCCCTCTGGATGTCAGGCTGCAGTAATTCCTGCATCCTTCCACCGTGAGTGCTTGTCACGGGGAACACTTCCGTGCAACACAAAGCCATGGGTGAATCATTCCCGGGCCTGAGCAAACACAGATCTGTGACTGTGGCATCTGCAGTTTGCCTTATTTCTAAATCCAACTCATCGGCAGGCCTGATGCCAAGAGGTTTTTCTCAAAATAGGAGTTTCCACTCTCCCCTGATATGGGGTAGCAATCTGCACTTCCAAACTGGGAGACATGCTAATATTATCTTCTCAGATGTTCCTGTGCTTTCTCCTAAGCTCTTTTGGTGCCCAGCTGAAGGGGGTTTAGTGCTAGGGTAAGCTTGGGCAGCCCTGAAGACTGAAATAATCTCCACACGAAACAGGGTGGCCAGGCTAAGCAGCGTGCTTCCAACCCTTTCCCTTTGGTGACCACCATGCATACGTTGGCTGGCAGGAGCAGGCACGGGGAGGCGAGCTGGGCTCACAGAAGAACCTCACCAAAGCAGTGGCTTCCAACACAGATCTTTGTGTTCGAGTTTGGGCACATTCCTCTTTCCTGCTTTCTTGATAAACTGGCAGCAGTCTTCCACCCCCAGACTCCTCCTCACCTCCTCCACAGCCTGGAGATGATAACTTTCCCTGTGGAAATAAAGTCTTGGTGGTCCCCAGGGCTTTTCTGAGCCCTGCTGCATCATCCTCAAGAACCAGGCTATGAAGAAAGATGTTTTAAAGCCAGTCTAATCTTCCCACGTACGCTTCAGGTCCAATTTTTCTGTGAGCAGGAATGCTGAAGGAGGCAGTTTGTCTTTTCAGCACAGCCACGCTCAGGGAAGGCATAATTACAGGAGTTTATCTTTTCGCTCCACACCATATTTTTCAAAAGGGCTTCCTATTTGCCTAGAAACAGTGCAGTAGGTGGGAGGGAAAACTTCCAGCCAACGCTGTGCACTTCAATAGCATCTTTCACTGGAGAACGTGAAAGGGCTTTATAAACATTACTGAGGAGATTTTTGTCTCAGCATTTGGCGTTGGCCAAAGCTCTTCTCCCACTGAAAGCAATACACAATTCCTGCTGTCCTTCCCTAGGGCAGACTGAGGAGCTCGGCAGCTTTTGAGATGTTGTCTAAGCCCTGAGAAAGGTTTTTCATGTCCATTTCTTCAGCTGTATAATTAGAAAATGTGGCTTTGCCCTCAGTCATACAAAGGGTCAATGAGGGGTTGAGTGTGTTGAACCCAGGAGCTCTTTATACAAACACTTCTGGAAAATATAGGTACAGATGTACTCAGGCAGAAAAGGGAAAATATAAACCAGTTCTCCCCGTGCTCCTCCCCAGCTGTGGATTGTGTGACCAGCATTACATCCTTCAATCCCTTCTGCACATCCCTGCGAGTGGTTGCGAGAGCTCTGCAGAGAGCATCTGGGACGTGGGCTGGAAGTAGGGCTGTGGGCTGGAATCAGGGCTGTGGGCTGGGATCAGGGATATGGGCTGGGATCAGGGCTGTGGGCTGGCAGTAGAGCTGTGGGCTGGAATCAGAGCTGTGGGTTGGGATCAGGGATATGGGCTGGGATCAGGGCTGTGGGCTGGGATCAGGGATATGNTTAGGGCTGTGGGCTGGGGTTAGGGCTGTGGGCTGGGTTCAGAGCTGTGGGCTGGGATCAGGGCTGTGGGTTGGGATCAGGGCTGTGGGCTGGAATCAGGGCTGTGGGCTGGGATTGTTTGTGGCTTTTCCTGCAGAAGGCAAAACAGGATTTCAAACCTCAGGCTTCATCAGTTCCCATTGCAGTCACTGAGCCGGTGCCACACCTGGAGCCAAACCCGTGCCAAGGTGCCCCGCTAAATTATGACCTAAAATTCATCTTGCAGACACCTACCTGTGGCTGTGAGTGGCTGAGCACAGCCAGCCCCCTTCCAACACCAGGCAGCCACAGCTTTTCAAAGAAGATTTAAACCAAAAGTTGCGAAGTTTTGGCTGCCATCCTCTCTGTTGCTGTGGCTCGTTCATAACATGGGTATTTAAAAAATAAACTTATTATAAATAAAAAGGGCCATTTAACATCCAAGTGACAAGTTACAATGAAACCCAGAGTGCATAAATGCCAGGGGCTTTTTTCAGTTTATAAAACCTTGTTTCTAAGTTTATATAAAACATCGTGCTGGTTTTGTTGGGGTTTTTTTAACTCTAGGACCTAATCCAAAGACCACTGAAGTGGATGGAAATATTCTCATTGATTTAAGTGAGTTTGGCTCAGCCTGGTTTTACTATGGGATGGCTGCATAGGGAGAGATGTCTCCAGCCCAGGCTGGGGGACTCTTGCCCTCTGCTGGCTGTTGCTCTTTCTAGACAGAAACTACCAGGAAAATAAAAATGCTGTAGAGCTGGATTTGGAAAAATCCCCCCAAGCAGCCTCCCTGTGCTGGGCAGGGTGAAGTTGTGGCAACAGAGAAGGAAAGTCCAGAGTAGCCCCACAAAAGCAAAAGCAAAAGGTCCAAAGCTAGTTTTGTTTTCCATTTTTTTCCCCCCACTGATCTGTCCAGATTTGATCCGCTCAGCTGCACCAAGGGGGCTGGAGGAGGGTGTTTCAGAGCTGTGCTGACGAGTTCTCCATTGTTCATCAGGTCAAAAGGTGCTGCCCAATAAATCTCAGCACCACCCGCAGGCACGTGTTTCATAAAGACTGAGCACCAGTAAACCAAAAGGTGGTTGCCCCAAAAAAACCATAGGGCCCCCTGATGGGTTCCTCCCACTGCAGCCCTGGGATTTGGTCAGGGATGCTCTGAGGGTTTGCTAGACCTTGGCAGGGTTAAGGGAACTGCTCCACTCAGGGATTCTTTAACGCTGGTGAAAGGCAGAGAGGCTCTGTTGCGAAGGACACGGTCTGTTGTGGAAATCAACACTGGACTCTGAGAAGGGAGAGGAAAATGGAGCTGAGATGAAAAATTTTGAGCCTAAGGGTTGGACTTGGTTTTGATTTGTTGTGGGGTTTTTTGCTTCTGAGAAACTGATTTATTGCTGGCATAAGAATAAGCATGCACATATTCAGTTTAATAATAAGTTATAATTAGTTAGGTAAGTTATAATAATTAGTTTAATAATAATTAGTTTAATCATATAGTTTCTGCATGACAGCTTTTATCAGGAGAACACCAAGCTGCTTACAAAGTGGCCAGAATTGTATTTCTATTTCACTGAAGGTAAACTGAGGCACAAAGCCGGCCCAAAAGCAGAAACAGAGACAAGCATGGCACTAATTTCAAACCTCTTGAGCACAGGAATCCCCAGCTGAGTTNGACCATGGCACTAAGCCCCACATCCAATCTTTCCTTAAACACCTCCAGGGCTGGCAACTCCACCACCTCCCTGGGCAGTCCAGTTGGATGAGCAGAGACTCGTGCTCCTCAGACAGGGAAAGAGGCACTCCCGGGCTTGTTGCAGCTGAAAAGCAGCTCCTGCAAGAGCCACCAGAAGCCTCTCTGCCATGGTACGTTGTTTGCCCTCCTGACTTTGTAGCCACAGCCTGGCACGGTTCTAAAAGCACCAACACTGGTGCTAATAATAGCTCACCTCCCATCTGGATCCAGTCCTCAGGAAGGCACAATGTTCCTTCTGTATCAACTACTCTTTCATCTTCCACCCCATGGGGCTGCCAGGAGCACGAACGCCCCTGCCTGGGTGAGTCACTGCTGTCCACTAAAGCAGGTAATGGTCTGGGCACTAATGTGGAGATGGGTGAAACCTGGAGGAGGGAAAGTGATGATTTGAGCAGGGAAAAGATCCATAATTATTCAGAGGGATGTCTCTCTCTCTGTCTGCACCGTCTCACTGAAAAACACAAACTGTTCAGAATTATTTTGAGCTGATTTGTTCTAGCTGAAGTTCTCAGCACAATTGTTTAGCCAGAGCTGAAGGGAGGGAGGGAGGAGATGGTATAAGCCAGAATGTGATCTCAATTAACAGCCTAGGAAGCTCACTCTAACTCTTCCCACACCAAGGATGATTCGTCCCTTACAACCTCAGATCCACACCCAGGTTGGACAGGCAGGAACACTGTGAAAACAGCAGGAGTCCCCTGGGATCAGAATCTGCTATGACTCCAGAGCAGATGCAAAGGAAAGCTTTCCACAGATGCACTAGATCTGAACAAACTCCTTTTGGGCCATAGCTTGTTACAATACAAAACCTTTCCTACCTAAGCTGTTGGTTACATCCCTGGATCACACAGTCTGTGCTGGGGCAATCTTGTCCTGGTAAGCAAAAGCCTTAATGACATCCCAAGGACTGGAGAATCTAATACCAGTAACTGTTCCCAGTACTGTATCCACAGGTACAGAAGGGAAGAGAAGCCTGCTTTGGGTTTGCCAGCAAGGGATGCTTCCTGAAACATTGATTCCAGCACTCTGGGGAGCAGAGAAGTGAACATCATGTCTTGTGAACATAACAACCCCTCTGGAGTCAGCCTGGGCTTGGTTTCTCTGAAGACACCTGATGGAGGTGGGTTAGGTTTCTCCAGTCCCCCCAAGGCCGAACCCTGAGCACAGAGTCAACGTTACCAAGCTACAGGTGCTTGGCAAGGGGCAGGTCAGAAGAAAGGTTATGATTATAATTAGTTTTAAAGGCCACTTTTTCTAGCCTCAGTATGCAGCATCAGCAGGGAGTCTCCTAGAAACCACTGCTGCTCTGGCATCTATGCCTGCCACCCTCACTAAACAGTGAAGAGACTCAGTATTCCTGCAACATCACTTGGACTAAACCTGAACCCCCCCTGGGAGCCACGGCTGCCCTGTAGCGCCTGGGCCACGGCACAGCCCATTAGCTGCAAATTAATGGGGTTGGGCCTTCAATTCATGTTTGAGCCAGGTGTCTGTCTGTGAGCTCAAACCTTGCTCCAGCCCTATGCCCGAGCAATAAGATGCTATGGAAGCTATCAAGGAGGTCCTCCCTGGAGAGCCCTCCTGACCCCAGGAGGCTGCGTGCTGCTGGATGTCAGCGCAGAGCTGGCAGCACGTGCTGCTTCCCAACACAGGGAATCGACTTCTGCTGAGACCGGGCAGATAATTCAACTATTTACACAGGATTTCAACACGAAAAGAATGTTGTTATGCCTTAAAAGCTTTTGGAGGATGAGATCCAAGATGGCACAGCAGGGCCGTGGATCAGCTCCAAATGCTGTTGCTGTGTGGTGAATTTGTCAAAATGAGGTGTTGACTCTGTAAATCGCTCAGCGAGCAGATGTTGCCCCGTTCACAATGCCAAAGCTCCCAGTAGCCCTCCAAATTCAGGCTGCCAACGTTGTCTTTGACCTTGTGGTTCAGTGAGGCTCCAGGAGATGAGGCCAAGGAGCCAGGGTTAGGCCGAGGAGTGAGCAGCAAATGTTGGAGCTTCCACTTTACCTGTGCCCAGCGCTGGGATCAGCAGCTCCACTCATCTCCTGGTTCTGCCACAGGATTCCTGCGTAACCTGGGGTGACTCGCTCATCTCAGGCCTCCAGCTTTGAAGTGGAGAGCGTCACAGGCAATAAACCAGCTCCTGTGTCTGTCGTTGCTATCGATGCTCCGCACGGTCACATTTGACTCAGGCACTGCAGAGGCCCAGTTTTGGCTGGGTGTTCCTCTACTACCACAGCATCATAGGCAGAACAGCACGGATTTGTAACAGCCAAGTTGTGGTTCTTTTCCTACACGTACTGCAGTAGCCCCATTCTCTATTCTAATTCCTGAAGCCAGAGGCAGTTACCCAGAATCTGCTCTTGTTCTTGCAAACGTGTTTATGGACTTCAAGAGACAAAACCTACAGAAGGGTTTTAATCAGCAGCTAAAACTATGGGATGCAGCACAGCAGCCAGGAAAACCCTCTTTCTTTACCTGCCTTTGCAAGGGAGAGGGTTGGTGCCTTCTGGAACAAGGCACCTGCCTGGGTGCTTGTCATCCCTGGGGGTACTCCAAGTGCAAGTTCCTCATGGCAAAGATTCTTTCTTAATCTACTCTTCATGTTGGGCAAATGGGATGGTGGCTCTCAGCCTAAGTTGCTGCCATCAGAGTAACCAAGCCCAGCACTCCCAGAAGCTGACTGGGTACCTCACATCCTCCCTCTTCTCCATGCTTCTTGGCTCATCAGCTTTCTTTGTCCCCTGGCTTTTCTTTCCCCATCCCTCTCTACTTGAATTTTAATCAGAAGCAGCAGCTGAACAGAAGGTGCCATTTCCATAGCTACAGAAGAGGCATCGACAGCAAGAGGTGATGGAGAGGCTTTTACCCAGATGCAGTCATCATTAACATTCACCATAATAACCTCGCCTGCAAGCACAGCCCTACTATGGCAATAAGACGCTTGGGCTGTAAATCCTTGGCCAGGCTCGTCTTTCATCACAGAGAACAATACCTTTTGGGGTCACTTTTCTAATCTGGCAATTAATCATTTTTATACAGGGCAATGTTTACATAGCAGCAGAGACCACTATCAGCCCTGCACAGCTCCACCAGCGGTTACCTTGGCTTGGGCACGGCCACTAATTGTCCTTTCCGAGGTGCTGGGTGTCCACAAACACGCACAGGGACGTACGCAGTGTCTACCATCTGGGGCTTGCTCCTCCCATTGGACTGGTTTATGGCTCTTGAAAGGACACTGTGTAACAAAGACAGACTCGCTGGATTTCTGGCTGTCCCACTGAGTTATTTCGGGATGCTGGGTAGGACCTTTCCCCTCCATTGTCACTGTTTAGCCATGGTGGGGGTTGGGAGGGAGCTCTGGAGCTCAGCAAGTCCAACCCCCTGTCCAGAGCAGGGGCACCCAGGGCAGCCCACACAGGAACAGAGCCAGGGGGGCTGGAAAGGCTCCAGAGCAGGAGACTCCACAGCCTCTCTGGGCAGCCTGGGCCAGGTTCTGTCACTGCAACAGTCAAGAAGTTGCTCCTCCTGTTGAGGTGGAACTCCCTGGGTTCCAGTTTGTGCCCAGTGCCCCTCGTCCTATCCCAGGGCACCCCTGACAAGAGCCTGGCCCCTTCTCCTTGCCCCCCACCCTGCAGATGTTTGTAAACATTAACAAGATTATATTTTACTTGTCTTAAACCCTCTATCTGTCCTTCTCAAAGCCTAAACCAGAAGTAATCCCACCCTGTAGGAACTTTACAGGACCAGTATATCTCTCAGGAGAATAAAAATAGCCCCTTGTCATACCACAGGTTTTCTCCATTGAGTGAAACTCAGGCCTCTTATGGTTTATGTTTCATTTCAGGTACAAAACCTGGTCAGTGGGTGAATCAGGAAGCTCTGTGGCATCTTTGAGGGACATATGACAAGGGGACCAGCTCTGGCATTAGGCTGAGGGTCTCTTGGCCACCCCGGTTTGTGCATCGTACAGTGGAACTCTCCCCTGCAGAGCTCCAGCCTTCTCCGTTCAGAGATTTCTGCCCCAACTTCCCACACAGCAGTGCAGGGTGAGGAACCGGATGAATCAAATTGAATTTGAACGTGAGGGAGGGAATGCTGGTAGGAGAAAATAACCCTTGGAGTAATTTATGAGGCATGTTTAGAGCTGTTATTTATAGATCTCTATGGGGGATTCACATTGTTCTCTACCATCTGACATTATTTGGCAGTTTAGTGGTGTCTGCAAAAAAAATAAATAAACATCTCAACCCACCCCCAAAAAAGCCCACCCCTCCTCCAGTGCCACATTTTTGATTAATACTCTTGAAAGCTCAGAGTGTCAGCAAGTCCTTAGAAAGACTGTCCCTGCTCTCCTCTAATAACTTATGGCTTAAAGGTACAAGGGCTTGATTAAAACTCTCATCACAGTAAATCAATGGCAGCTCAGGGAAAAGAGGCCCTTTCCCTCCCCCTCTTCAGAGAAAGTTTACTCGCTTGTGCTTTCCTGGCATTTGATTTTGCCCACGTGCAAAACCACTCGATCAATGCCACCAGTAAAGCGCTCACTGGGGGTGCTGAGTCCCCTCCATGGCAAGCTGGCAGCACAATTTTTTTTATGCATGTGCCTGCAACGTTATTTTTGGCGAGATTAATGAATTCAGGTGCAGTAAAAATAGTCTACAGCAAGCAAACAAATTCCTCTTTAGCATACTGGAAGGAGAAAGAATGTCATCTGCATGACCACAACCTCAGTGACACCCACCAAGCAGGGCAAAGCAAGTTGTGCCACTGCTGGGGCTGTTTGGGCCAGGGGATGTCTTGAATGACCTTGCCTGTTAGGAGCTGTTAATCCTCACATTTACCTCAGCTGAGGCAGGAGATGCATCTGGAGACGAGTAGAAGAAACCATCCAGCCCCAGTTAAGTCTCTACGTGGGCACAAGATGTGGATCTATTTATAGGAAGGGAGGTTTGCAGGAGGCTGGAAAATTGATGCTGATTGCTCCAAGCCTCCGTGCTAGCAGAGGCAGGGAGGGCTCATTTCCATGCCTCCCCTGATATCCTATGAAAGGAAGAGTTTTGCCACTGTGTTTCTTAAAATATAAAAGCTCAGGGGACTTCAAACTGGTTGCTAAGCCCCGGTGGCAGTGGAGCCCCCTTAGGTGCTGCAGGGTCTTTCCTGCCCTCAGCAGCGTGGCTGTGGCAAGTTTAGTAGAGGAAAGGACATAACACAACGGGCTTAAAACAAAAATGCGGGGTGGTCGTTCATTACAGGCTGGGAAAGCTCCGTCCTGGCACCAGCCAAGCTTTGGAGAGGGTAGGAGAGCAAACCCCGGGGTCTTCTGTAGAGCTTTGGTGAATCCACAGGGAATTTGGGTCTCGGCCGTGAAATGCCCAGCTGAGCTGGGTCCTCTGGGACTTCATGCTCCTCTTTGACCATGGCAGTAAAGGAAGGACACATTAAAGCTCGTGGTGTGCCTGCTCTTTGAAGTAGCTCTTTAAAACCATTCCTGGGAATTGTCTAGTGTTTGGAGACAGAAGCCTGAGTGTAGCTGATGAGCTGTGACATTTGAATGTGATCTAGTCCCAGTCCAACCTCCAATTGCTGCTTGACTTGGCAACTGGCTTCCCCTCCCTATCCCAGAAATGCAATGCTCCACCAAGGTGACAGCCACCTCCAAACCTCTCTGCCTCTCCCACAGGACATTGTCTTGGTCCTATAGGAGGAAAAAGATACAAAGAGATGCATGAATTAACCAGGACATATTCCTGCTTAGATGATGTCATTAAGGGAGAGAGATGGAACAGTTTTCATCATGCCTTGACCATCTTGTAACAAAACAACTTGCAAGAATCTGTAGAAAAAGCCTGTGGGGTGACTCTGATGGGGGGTCTGGAGCGTGTCCAGAGAAAGCTGGGGAAGGGGCTGGAGCAGGAGTGTGGTGAGGAGCAGCTGAGGGCCCTGGGCTTGTGGAGCCTGGAGAGAAGGAGGCTCAGGGGAGCCCTTCTGGCTCTGCCAGCTCCTGACAGGAGGCTGGAGCCAGGGTGGTCGNCCAGGCTGCCCAGGGCAGGGCTGGAGTTGTGTCTCAACCAGCATCTATCTAATCTAGGACAAAGTAAAACCTGGCAGGTTTTGGTGTTGAGAAGCACAACAACTCCACAGATGCCAAGGCCGGGGTACTCTCTGCCTAAGTCGGTGCACATCTGTTTGTGGAGGAAGCTCTGTGAGGAAGAGGGAGGAAGAGCCTCAAGAAACCAGCAGAAAAGCAGCTTAAACACGAGTATCTGGTGCCCTCCTGTGGCAAGGAGCCACTTTGGAGGGAAGGAGCAGAAAAATCTCCGGGGTAGGGATTCCTTTTTAAACTTAGACTAAGACTGATAGAAACTAGAGCTCAGTTAGCAATTTAACTAATCACCCCCCCCCCCCAAAAAATAACCC
>VWZY01003699.1:394324-406670 GCA_013399075.1 Chloroceryle aenea | reverse complement strand
CCCCTGCTGAACCTGCTGCCAGATGGGAAGCCGTCTGTGTGGCAACCTTTGTACCAAAGCCTTACCAATGGTCAAACAGAGGGTTTTGAACTCAGACGGACGAAATATTGAAATTTTGTATACAGGAGAGACTCAATAAAGATCCGTTTTGCTTCTATTAAAGCAGACACAAATGTAAGGAACACTTTCACTGAGGCTGTAGTTGTATTGGAATCTTGGGATGGCATCAGGAGGGTGGCAGGCAGTGCTGGGCATCTTGTGGTTCATGTCAATAACTCCATTTTCAGGTGCCATGAGTGTCATTAGATTTATTACAAAATTGGTGTAGCACTTGTTTGCTATTCATGCTATTGTTTGGATGTGCTTGAGAATCCAGAACTCGGTAAGAGATTCTCAGGACTGGCTGGTCTTGTGGCACTTCCAAAGCACAAACTGGGCAACAGTGGATAACCTAGGGTGGTGATTTATAACGATGCACATTAGATCGAGAGGTCTTCCATAGGCCTTTTTGATGTAGGCATCACAATGGTGAAGTAAACAATATTTTAGCATCAAGCTTTAATAATGTTTTACATCCCAGACAGTAATTCTAAGGTGCTGGTTTAGAGAAAGAAACAGAGCTGAGATAGGAAGTGATGATTATCCCCTGCATCAAGTTAAACTGTATGTAGGAATACTGAAATCAATCTGCTCCCACTCCTTGGTGGAGTGTCCCTCTAATTAGAATCAAAAGTTTAACAATTACCATTAAAAATGTGTGTTCACGACAAGGAGAGGCAGATGGTATCGCCTGAGGCCGGACACTGGGCAGCAGGGATACTGGCAGATATGCTCGTATCCAGCCCCATCGCTGGTCCTGCACTGCACCCATCCCTCATCTCTTGTGCTCTTCTCTCCCCGTTCCTGTCTCCAGCAAGGTTATCTATGGCTTTTCCATCGAACCCTAACAAAGCATTTCAGTCCTTGATGCTCACTGGTGGCCCACAGGCACATCAAAGCACCCTGTTTACTGTATTCAGCTTCCTTCTCCTAGGTATGCCTGGGATGTGACATTCAGGAGCTCTCCTAGGTGAGTTCTGCTTGTGTTTGAGCTCGAAGAGATTTCTATTAACTTTGCCCCTTTTGTTTCCTCCCTTAAGAATTTAAGTACGTAGCTCAGGCAGGTACTTGCCTCACTTTAAGCAGTGGCCAAGGGCTATTTAATGATTTGGGTTTATACAAATCAGCCTGCCTGCCTAAGGAACTAAGTACCTCTGATACAGGGTAAAAGCACAAATCCTCCTGTTAGAAGCAGGCTTGTGTTTAAAACAAACTAATGCACCTCCAGAACCTTCCTCAGCGATGGCCAGGTGAAAGTTGTCCGGCTCAATTCAGCCAGCTCCCAACTGTCAAAACCTCCCTTCTCCTTTGTCCCTCTGGACAGAGGGAGAAGGTGAGAGCACACAGGGTGCTAGTTTCTGGCTTAACACTTTCAGAGTCAACAGTGAAGGACAGGAATAGTGTAGTGGCTCCAAGCTCTTTTGTCTTCAGCTGCTTGAGATGACTGTGGACTTCTTACATTTTACAATTTCCTTACTAAAGCTCATCATTGACAGAGTACTTGAAATCCTGAAACAGCACCAAGTGATTACTGCCCCTTGCTCAAGACAGTAAGTAGCCCTTCAAAACCTTGCTTGTAATGTGGTTTTTTATATATTACATCCTTTTCATTATAAGTGTGTGTGTGGGAAGATGTCATCCAAACTGGCCAGGTACAGAGGATTCAATGCTGGTGACAGAAGGAGGTTAATATTTAAAAGCAACCAATGTAATTTCTCTTGGTGTTAAATGATTTTCTCACAGCTCAGGTACTCAAGTGTCTGTACTGATGAAAGGCTCCGGGTTTTCCATATTGTCAGGCACTGCATGTTTAGCATGGATGTACGTCCGAGTTAAATGTGTCCAACCTGCTTGCTGGGGCTCACTGTGCGGTCTTCTGTAATTCCACTTGTGTCCTCCTTTGGAGTTTGATGGCTTTTAATTCAGATCTTGTTAACGAAGCTGTATTTCGGGGTTAAGACCCACAGAAAGACTGTGGCTCCCTATAAAGAGTGAGTACAAGAGTGGGCATCTAGTGAAGAGGTGTTGCTAGCTAAACATATAAAACAACAACGTGCAATGGAAGATCTGTAGGTAACTATTCTGCAGCATTTTCACAGCTTTGGAACAGCGTTGTCTGGCTGCAGCATCACCCAACAACAACAACAACAAAATCTCAAGGTCACATTTCGAGCTTGCCAGAGCACTTGAATCTAGGGCAAGTGTTATGGGGACAGATCCAGGTCTGCTACTCTGCGTGGCATTCTTCCTTTTGTGCATCACCATGGTAAACAGTTAGGGTTGCCAGGAGCTTGGATGCATTGTTTGCCTCACTCCCTCACCCGCTCCCCCCTCCTTCACCAAATGCTTTCTCGGTGATTAGTTACTGAGTAGAAGGGGCTCCAGTTACCATGCAGCCTGCCATCTCTCCTCATTTTATTGGAAGCAATATCCCACCTGCGATGATAAGGTTTAAACTTGTTTAATCTCCCAGCTTAGCTGTGGTGTTTTAATATTTTTAAATGGTTGTTTCAGAAAAAGGGGGATTTAAACAGGTTTTGAATAAATAATAAAAGCCCTTCTCACAGGTTGCAATGCAGGCTGGGAGGCATGAACCATTTTCATCAGGTCAGATTTCATGTTGGGTTATCCCAAGGTGGCCTGACTTTGTGGCTATGGATTTACAATGAAATAGTCAGATGCAAAGCAGTTTATGGAGGAGAAACTGCTTTAATAATGCATTTCCTGCTCCGCAAACAGCGGATACAATGACATTCATGGGGAATGGGAAAGGGAACAAAAAACCTCTCAGAAAAGGAACCAGTTTTGCCCTGGAGTTTAGTAACTTTTTGCTCCTACAAAGTATTTGGGGAGATAAAGGTTGACCTGAGACATCAGAACTGCACAGCTTTCAGGTGAGAAATAAGAGGCAGGTTTGTAGCATCTTGGGCCTGGTAAGCTGCAGCCCCACCTGCGCTGTTTCAGACGAAGGGATTCACTTCATGGTGAAGGACCACCACTCTGGGTTTCTCTGAGCTCAAGTAAAGCCCTAATATCAGATGTTCAGAAGATTCTTGTCCTCTTAGTCCAAGCCATTTAGTACATACTTCAGTCTAATGGAAGGATGTGTCCATGTCTGGGGCTATAAAGCCTGTACAACTAGGCAAGACTTTGATAGCTTTTTTTCAAGACCGTTCTCATTCTTCCTGCATACTTAGGTAGAATTTGTCTTGAAATGTGAGTAAAGCAGAGGTGGCCTACCCTTTTCTTAACAGCAAAACCCTGCCAGAAAGCAGTCAACTGATCTACGGCTCTGTTTTGGAAGAGCCCAAACAGCACCAGCTGGATGACCTTAGTGCTGTGCAATTCTTTCCTTTTAGTTAGGGAAAAAGTAAGGTGGGTGAGCACAAAGCTTTTAAATACTGCTGAAATTATTTCTGTTCTGGTTTAGAAAAGAAAAAGCTCTTCAGTATGAGGGTGGTGAGACTCTGGAATAGATTGCCCAGAGGTCTTGTGGATGCCCTTCTTTGGAAGCGTTCAAGGCCAGGCTGGATGAGGCCTTGAGCAGCCTGGTCTAGTTGAGAGGCGTCCCTGCCACAGTGGGGAGGTTGGCTTGGATTATCTCTCTAGTCCCTTCCAGTTTAAGCCATTCTATGATGATTCTATGAAAAGCCCTGTCAAATACAGTATTTCTGTGTCCCGTCTCTGTCATACCAGAAGGGAACTTGGCTGCCATCAGCTTCAAGTGAAGAGAGAACCATCACGTCTCAAAGAGGGATTTTGCCGAGCCCTGAGCTTATGCTCACACAGATAAATTTGGAAGTGCAATTGATATAAACAAAACTGGTCATACCAAAGGGATTAACCATGTCACCCCAGATGGCCTCCTGGCTAACCTGATGGAGAAGAGGTGAACACACAAGTCCCTTTGGGGTGGCAGTGAGAACAGTGAAGAGGACAGAACTGTCATTAGTGCACAAAATCCTCTCTTATATAGCTAAAGTTACCTTTGAGCTCCTCCAGGAAGCCTTTATGGACAAACCAGCAAATAAGAGTAATTTACTTCACAGCATATAATCATATTTCCAGTATTCCCACCCATTCAATGTAAATCGCCACGGGCCAAAACCATGTAAAATCCAAATGAGACTGGGTAAGTAGATAACAGTAACAAACCACTGCCTCCACTGTACCTTCCATTTGAGGGAAAAGAGGCTGTTTCAGCAGGATTTCAAAAGCACTGCTCTACTTTTGAATTGCCTTGAAATAGTCAAGTATTATCCCCTATCTTTTTAGCAATGCCACTGAAGTCAAGTAATGACTTGCTACCTACACTGCTAACTCTGTGAAAAGCCCCATGGGCAGAACCTAAATACCCTGAACAGCAGTTCTCTGCCTCAACATTAAAGCATCCTTCCTCACCAAAACCAAACAAAACCCACACCTAAATTCTTTACGGAGCATATGTGCTAGTGCAGACTGAAGGGGATGTATAAAGAGGGAAAGTTTTATTTAAAAAAAAAAAAGGAAAAGCAGGGTAACAGTGAAACTGGACCCATTTGTCTATTAAAATGAAGGCAGGGAAAAGAGAAGCTGAATAGAATATGTCAATGAAAAGACAGGCAGTGTACTTTGATCACAGGGTGAGGGGGGGCTTGAAACATCAATATTGAAGTGAAACTTGAACTGCAGGACAAGCACATCCTTCCATAGGCTCCGAAGATTATGTAAGAGAACCGGTCTATCTTTAGTCATCTTGCTTATGGAAGAAGCAATTTCCACAAGGGCCCTAACTGAAGAACTTGGGTTTTCAGTTCTTTGAATGTCAGCTTTCATTTGAGGGGTGGGTCCAGAAGGGCAAAGACACAGAGTTGAAATGTGCACATTTAAAGTTAATTTTAGTAGAAGTAATGCTTGGCCAAGTGATACAGAGTGTTTAGCTGGACCCTCGCTAAATGAGGCAACAATGCAGCAAAGCTCCACAGTTAGTCTGACACTAGATACCTGCATAAATACTAATCAGCTCTGCTAATTGCCAATAAAGCAAATACTTGCATTGCTTCTTAACAAGTGACAGACACTACAAGGCAAAATTTCAGACAAGGGTCACAGGTTGCTGCAGTGCTTTAGTTTTTCTGCAGACTGTTTTTTCAACTAGCATCTGTTCCTCCACAGGGTTTTATGTCAGTTTTCAGAGTATGCTAATTGCAGCTGTTTGCTTTCAGGTTATACAAATGAAGATAGCTAGTGGGATAATGAGTGCAAAAATAGCTACACCTCTGTGCTTTGTACCAGCCTGTGTAGCTGCTTAAATGAGCCACCCTCTGATCTGTTTCATGGCCTTTTGTCCCTTGCAACACTTTGTAGTGCCAAGTAAGATTTTTCTCGTCTTAGCTTTTCTCAGCACACTTCATCCAGAAAACTTTGCTACAACATCAAGGAGGGACCTTTATGCTGAAGAAAGAACAATACCCTTAACACCAAAGGGAAGACCTTTTAAATAGCAAAACTATTATTTTTGTCTAAGTATTTGTCAATTACCAGCCATAGATGTTGGTGCAGGGGAGAAATGCCAGAAGTAAGTGTGCATGCTGTATAAGAACTGGATTCTTTCACTCTTGCTCTCAGTGGTCTGAAAAGCCATCAGGAAAACCATGCAGTGGTAGGACTGACACTATCCTTTAACAAAAACAGTAACTTTCATGATGTTGAGTACATACCAGTCTCTCCCTGTTCCTGAAGACTCTACTATACTCCCCAGTTTGGGTAACAATACTGACGTACATCCTTCAGGTGACAGGTAGGAGCACTTGATAAAAGATCATGAGCAAACTTTCCAGTTATCTATGGATGGCCTGGTACTGGTCTGAAAATGCCATCCCTGGAGAACGCTGAGGGTTTTGATTTGTGTTGAGCCATAGCAGGGATTCATTTAAACATCACCATGGGACAATCACAGGCAAGTCTCACTTCCGATGCCTGCAATGCTCACGTGTGTTTGCTTGTGTGTGGATAATTTCATCTTGACTTTAGCAGGCAGGGGCTGTACACTGAGGAAACGAGTTGTGTGAGTAGAACCTGTGAGCAAAATGCAGTTGGCTACTGATGAGGGAACAGACATAGGAATGCCACATCCTGGAAATGTCAAGTTCTATGTGTTCCAAACTCTGACATATTGGAGCATTCTTGTAGGGCTGGTGGGATGTTATCTGTGCATGTAACCCTTCCCCAAGTACAGTTGCTGGCTGGATACCATTACTGTCCCTGAGTAAGCAGCAGATGGGCAGAGAAATGGATGGAGAATTGATTTGTCCAGTCCATCATATATCACTGTCATGATGAGAAACACAATTCCACTCTGATCCTTCTCCTTCTGGTGCTGCTAAGTACAGTGTCTTTCATATCAGGCTGTGGGGATGATGCTTTATGGCCTACCTAGAGGCACAGGAAGTACCACTGAAAAACCTGTGTGTTACATCAGCAGGAGTTGACATTTGGGTGATGTTTTCTATCTTGCTGAGAGGTGAAAGTCAGATCAAGCTTCAGAAAACAGGGGTCATTTAAACTTGTATAAGCTGGAATCTGCACAAGTGGGTCTAGAATTCTATCAGTCTGGTTTAGAAACACTTCAGCAAAGGAGCCAGTAACCGAACGTGACTCAGAATGGGAAAGAAGCAAACCCACTGGCCATATGTGAAGCAATAATTATTCCTCCTTGTTTCAGTGGAAGGTCATGGGAGGAAGGCAGTGTAGAGGATTACACAAGTGACCAGTTCTGGTCACTGAAGTACTAGGGTAGATATTTTTTGGCAGCGATTCTGAGTTAGGGGTATCTAGTGATGGCCTCGGGTGCTGCTTTGCTGGTTAACTGTGTGTGGGGCAGCAGTATAGACTGAGTCATTGAAAGAGTCACTTCCAAAGGTTACTTGAACCAGAATAATTTACCTGCTTCAGCTGATCATTCAACCCTGTGAATCATGGTACTGCTATAACAGAATTTCTAGCAGCTCATATATGTAGCTAGAATTAATGTGGTGGGGGAATCTACAGAAAGATCTAGAGAGGGAGTTGCTGCTGCTGGGAGGATATTGTGGATGTGCCCTTCTCATTTTTAGGGTTTTGAGCTGCAAATCTCATACATCATTAATAAATCCTACTAACAGAAAGATCTTGTTGACTTCAAACAATCCCCCAAGAATGTAATTTGTAACAAAAACACCAAAGACTTAAGCTGCTGCATCAGAACAGTACTTTTGTCCACAGACTTCATATTTAAAAACGTATTAGAGACCAAACTATATCTTTGCCAGCTGAAACTAGCCCATTGCCCTCCCTGTCACAGGATCTGCATTATGTTTGTGAAGAAAGCAGCTAGCTTTTCCCTGCCAGCCCCCAGTGTCCTCAGGTGCAGGACATACAGATAATTTGCTCTTGTAGCTCAATCAGTGAGCAAGCAGAAAAATAGAGGAAATTAATTTCTCTCGTTCCCTTTCCCTCTGTCCTATTTTTACAAGAGCCTTTTAAAAATGATGCTTACTATATGATTATGCACAGCAGGGGTTTGTAACAACCTCATCTTAACTCAACTACCTCTGCCCTTGCTGTGGAATGATTGGTTGCCTTGGCAATCTTCTACATGCGGTGCTCAGGAGCTACAATTAGAGTGCTCTTCTCAGTAGTGATCCTCTTAGTTCCTTTTCTTAGAAGTTCATGACAAGAAGGTACAAAAAGATATATATAATGGATTTTATTGGTCTGGCCTTTTGGCTCCTTCATCCCTGAATGAAGCAAATCTGCTCTATCTAAACCTGTTTGCTTTGCAGCAAGGAGAGAAACCTTCTGCCTGCATAGGTTGGAGTATTGTGTTAGCTGAATGTCACACCCAGAGAAGTTTAGGCACCTGTGATGGTAACTCGGTTCCATATAAACCCCAAGGAGGAGAGCAGGGGCCTCCCAGGCTATTCTATGGCAAAATAAACTGTGAAGGAGCCCTTGTTTCGTATTGCATAGCAAAGGCTTCAGACCCAATGCGCTTGCTATGTGAGCAAAATGATCACAACTTTTAACTGCTGCTGTAGCCACCTCCAGATAAAAGCATATGAGCAATAGCTATGCAGTTATATAATAGGGACAGTTGCCTCAACCTCTTATCAGTTTCAAGTTTATAGGCCAAACCACGTGCTAAACTATATCAGTTGTATGTTATCTGTGTACAGTAGGGCTGATATAGGTCTTCTGTCCATCACTGTGACAAGCAAAAGACACTAAGATACAGTGTGCTCTTCCTTGACTGTACTTGCTCTGCTGGATGAAACACTGGTTGAAAATAAATTTTAAAATTTCTGTCCCTGGAGCTGAATATGATGGGGGGGGAGGCATAAAGATGTCAAGTGAAGTCTCACATAATAGATTGTTATTTTAGAGAGAAATCTGAAGACAGCAAGGAGGTTAGTTCTGGATCTGCTCTCTAAGCAGGGGATGGATGTGCAAAAGGGCAATACATGGTTTAAATCTACATGCTGAAACTCTTGTACTGGGTGCCTCTCTTGGGCAGCGTGAGTACAGGATAAAAGCTGCTTGAGCTTCTTACTGCTGAGATGGGTAGGCTCCCACAGGGAGGGAAGCTGTTCTCACCACACCAAACTGTGGGACTTCACAGTGGAAATGTCTAATTGCACCTGGCATTCCGGGCAGGTTCAGTGCTTGCGCCAGTGGGCACTTGGCCGATGAATGACAGCTTTTCTAACACGAGCATCATGAAAACTGCAGGAGAGACTAAAATGCTGATTTGCCAGTTCAACAATTAACAGCCTAAAAATATTAAGCAGAAGCCTAAACGCTTCAGCTCTTTGAACTGCTCAAGCACAGTTTTAAGAAAGGAAGCTAAGTTTGCAATTTTGTATGTGTGGTTCTCCTTCTTCCTCTTTTTCTCTTTCCTCTCTCTTTCAAGTGTGACCAGAGATGCTGCTGTGAACCAAGATGGCAGCCACCAGCAGCCGGCTGAGATGCCACTGTTAATTAAAGTCTTCATCCTCCAGCGCTGCTCAGATTCAGGGAAGGGTGAGAAATGTCACATATGAGGGCCATGAAAACAGCACTGTCTCCCAACCCGAATCACTACCACTGAACAGGCACATCACACAATACTTGGCATACGCAGACCAAATTTCAATCTCTTGCCCTCAAATCTCAGGAAACGGAGGCACTTGTCCAAGCCATAGCTGACAGCATTTTAGATATAAACATTTTAGGGAGCATTTTTATTTCTACACACTGGTAGGAGTCCAGTTGTTCTGCTTCTACACAACAACAGTATGTTTATGAAGTTTACTTCGGCCATTTACTCATCCCAAAGTCGTAAAACATAACTGAGAAAAAAGTTGCATTGGATGCTAAGTGGCACAAGGCAAGGTTCACTAAGTCAACTGAAATGCATCTTGCAGGCTTCAAAACTACTTGCAGAGAGTTTTCAGTATAAGGACTCTTTACCTCAGGATCAGGTTTCCTGGCTTTAGAAAGAAAACAATGGGAAGCTGTTAGTGTGCTTTGTTTTGCAGCCTATCAGTAAAGTATTTGCCCATGTCAGATTATACCAAGTCTCTGGACCTTGGGTTAAGCGGCAAACACCCTACACAGGTCCTCTTGACTTTCATAGTGCCTGGACACTGCTGAAGGCAGTTGTGAAGTCCAGGTTTGGGGCTGGGTTTTTTCATTTCAAGAGCAAGCTGACCAACAGGACAGCTGGAGCAGGTTTTGCTTCAGCAAGGGCCCAGGCTTGGTTTTGGTCAAAGGAGGAGCAGCAATAACCCACCATTTAGTTGCAGCTACCTTCAGGGCAGAACTGGGCAGCTGCATAATATGATGGAGTAGTGTTACACACACGGTAGTTCAGGACAGAAGGCAAAGAATCATGTATCCATTTAAAATTCAATGAGACATTAACAGAGAGAATATAATTACAGCTGGAATGTGGATGGGATGTCAGAATTAGCACCTCAATACTTGCAAAGAGTGCTGCAGGATGTTTAGTAGCCATGTCACTCAATGAATTACATGATCTACGTCACTAAGGGCAATGCTGCATTTACTCAGGAGCTCTTATTGTGGATGGCTCTGTAATTCTGTTTAAAGTGTATGAAGTTGACAAGATCAAGTCTTGAGATGGCATGCAAGCTACAACTGCACTTAACCAAATCTCAAAGAATCTATGCGACTTTAACTTTTCACCCTTTGCTTTTTCTTGTGTTTGTTGCACATTCAAAGGAAACAGTTCTTTATGTGAATGATGATTAATAAGGAGCCCTGTTGAAGGGTGATGTAGCTGGTGTTAAGAACAGGCTCTCTTAATAGACACTTTAAAATGTGTTCTAACATGTGAAAATGATAGGCTGTCAAATCACTAGTCAGGTGTACACCAAGATAATAACATTAATTTGAAAAAATAATAAGGTAGAATACACATTTTTACAGCATGAAGATAAATAGTGAAATATATACTTGCATGCCTTGATGAAAATGAGGGGGGGAATCCATTTAGAGTGGAATTATGAGTAGTCTAGACATCTCCATTGCCTTGTGCTTCAAATATCATCAAGTGAATGTGTCTGATCTGCCTTATTTGTGCTTGAATTAAAGATAGAAAGCATTTGCAGTGTCTCTTTATTGGCAGTAGTCAAAATCTTTCCCCGAGGACGAAGGCATCAGAAGCCAGGCCTTTGTTTAAAGGCTATGTCTATAGTTTCACTATGCAAACTTTTAGGCTGGAACGGGATGGGATCCTTTTGAAAATAGCACAATTAATGAGGAACTGTTGATGAAAGTGAAGTAGTAGGAGGTCTGATTTGTTTGAGATCAATGCCGAAACATCACCTTTCTTACTTGTGTAGAACCTTGACAAGTCATTCAAAGTGGGGGGTAGTGAAGGGATAGCTGTTTTTCAATTTGTTTTTTGAAGTACACTGCAGTTCAGAATCTTCTTCCCTGATTCCTACACTGACCTCTTAAGAAAGTGCCCAAGCATTTGAAGTTTAGCCTTAGAGATGTGTATAGTGAACAGGCGTTTTTCCATTCCTGTTAATGTTGTCATTTTTCAAGCATCTGCTAAATGTTAAGTCTTCTCCCTTCATAAAGTGTTTTGATGTTCAGGTCTTATTTCATTCTTTAATCTTTATGTGCCCAACAGAAGCATTCAGAACACTTCCCAAAACAGCCTGAAAAGCCAAACAGAGTGCCAGCCCTTTAAAGAAGCAGATAAATGATCCCTCAGACTATTGCAGCTGTACTGAAAAATCTAGGGAAACTTCCCCCACTGACTCTTTGCTTTTTCAGGATTAACAAGATAACCTGAGTAGCTTGTGGTAGGAACTTGCAGTTAGCTGAGTTCCCAAAATCTGAGCCCAGATTTGCAGCTCGTGGAAATTCTGGTTGCAGGACTTCAGCTACCATTTTTATTTTAAATACAGAATCGTGAACACTGGTAAGGGGACTGGGTGCTCTCTTTCTAGAAACAACTTCTTTGCTCTTGGAAGATCCTTCAGACCTCAACTGTGTGCGTCTTGATTCAAAAGTCAGGTTTGTGCCTACTCTTTCCAGAAAAACTCACTTACTTGGAGTAGGTCCTGAATGGTTTTATGTATTGATCCCAGACTAAAAGTATGACATTTTGCTTCAAATAGATGAGTTGTTGGTTTTGTCTTATGGGGGGACAAAAAAAGCCCAAACCAAAATAGCAATGCCCAGAATGCCAGTATGAACCATGCAGGAAACTTTCCTCACCTGAGTGGATTGCCTGGGGGAGACAGGGTAGATACCCGATGTGGAGTTGTTCCAAGCTCTTCAAACCAAGCATCAAAGCAGCAACCCTCTGGCTTAGAGGTGAGAAAATGATGCCCTGAGGCACAGATTCTGTGTCAGGCAGAGAGCAAGCAATGGGCTCGTAAAACAATATTTGAACGAAAGGGAAAAAAAGAATGAGGGAAAGGGAAAAAGATTCTTACTAGCTGCAAAGTAAGGCTTCCCGATCACAATCTGACAAAGAACAGCCTTGTTTGGACAGTAAATCACTGTGGCCCACTGAGAAACCTGTGCTGATAAAAGTGTGTCTGACAGGCCAGGGAAGAGGTTCAGGGTGGCTTGCAGGGAAAATCTTTCATTCCAAACACACAGAGCAGACCAGCAGAGGCAGGAGGAGCAGGTACAGGCAGGCAGTCCTGAACAGGAGGGTGAAATGGGATTTCAGCTCGCTCCCTCTACAAAGAGGATAGGAAAG
>VWZY01003699.1:356099-394281 GCA_013399075.1 Chloroceryle aenea | reverse complement strand
GAGGGGGCTGCCTTAAGATTAAGGTTTGTCCACCTCTGTTGTCTTCCCATCAGTTCCTGGTCTAGTGATCAAACCCTAAATGACCGGGCAGCAAGGCAGATCTATCAATTTTGTGGAATGAATTTGAGCAAGCACCACTTGTTTGAGGGCAACTCAGTATGACTGTGGAAGATAGCTGCTAATCACATAGCTAGGTGCTCCTAACAAAGCCTTGGAGAAAGAAAAGGAAGTGCCTAGGAGCTGGTCAGATGTGAGCAAGAGAAGTGAGCTCAGTCCCAATGCAATGATGTGTTCAGACAGGGCCCTTGGTGCATTTGGTAGGCAGCTGGCAGAACAGGAGTGACCTGTAACATGGTGCGGTTCGCGTGGAACTTGCACTTTGAGCCTGCTTGCTTTAGTGGAATGGCTATCAGATTCTTTCCCTTCCTCCTTCCTTCCTTCCTGCTCTTGTCCTTATGCACTTTAAACTCCCTCCTGTTATAAGGGTGAAATTAATGCAGCTTAATTTACATGACCTAGAGGTAAGAAGGAAGGAGATTGGAAGAAAAGCAGATAATCAAAGAGTTTAAGCACTTCTCTGTCAATTACTCAAACACACTATTTCACTATTCTGCAGAATTTGTGGGAGATAGCTGAAAAAAATCTAAATTAAAGGGGTCATGAGAAAGGAAAATAACTGGGGAAGATTTGAGAAGAGCTTAGGCAGTTTTGTTTTCTTTTTTTTTTTTTTGTTCCTTTGCCAGTGGAAGGGACAGATATGGAAGGCTACATTTTGCCCTCGATACTAGATACTAACCTTGATTGTGAACTTCATGTTCATTCATTTTAACTATACCTGCATTAGTGCAGAATCATCCCAATATCCCTCTTACTTCCCAGTGTTCCTCTTAAATTCCATTCCTCTTAATTTTCAGTGAGCTAGGTATAAGGACTAGGTGATGAGAAAAAGCCCTCCCATGCACTAATTTTCTCCTGGGCCATTTCTGACAGTTCTGCAAAGTTATATTTTATCAACAGAGCAGCAGAGAGACTCAAAATGCATCCAAGAATCTATTTCTGAAATTTTAAACAGTTAGGAGTTTCTCATTGAGGTTATTCTATAATATCTAAAGGTACAAAAAAGCAGTGCTGAGGTTGCCTCCTCTCTATTTGAGGTTTACCACCCACTGGTTGTAGCAGGTTCTCTCTGCGATGAACACCTGGCCAGAACATCTTGCTGTGTCCTGTTTTACATTTTACTACTGGCCCAGCTAACTTGGCATTCACAGGCTATTTTGCAATTTACCTTTAAACTTCCTTCCTGCATTTGAGGGAATGGGGAGGGAGAAAACATATATAGGAGTCGAAGCACTAAACTGTGCTACGAATGAGCAAAAATAGTTTGAGAAAGTATTAGGTAAAAAGAGCAACAAAAAAGGCCAACAAACAGCTAGAGTCTACTGTCTTCCTTGTCTCCTATGGAAAGCTTGAAAGGGGAATTCCGGCTCCTGCCATTAGAAATAAATCGCCAACAGCAAGGAGGTACTAACTAGTTAGACACGGTACTTTCCCCAGGAGAAGAGTATCCTGTTTTATCATTGAGAAACATTCTAACCTGAGGCAACTGATCTTAACAGTTCACTGTCTTAAATTTTAGGGAGAGAGAAAAGAGCAATGATAGCACTTGCTCTTTATAGGGGCACTTGCCTCGAGAGGCCTCTCAATTCCCCTTCAGATGAACAGTCACTGTCCCGCTGTCACGCGCTCGGATGCAGCACCGTTCCGTAACAGCAGTACGGTGGACAGGCCACCCGGAGCTTGGATGTGGGCTCGCTTTACGTCAGGTAGAAAGGAGGAATGAAACTGGGCCTTCTAAATCCTTTGGTGGATGCCCTCACTAAGAGGCTAATAAGTAAAGGATCAACAGCAAGCCCTTTTATGAACATAATCTCTGTTCTTTGGGTTTTTTCTCATAAATGTCCATTCTCTTCTTTCTCCAATGAAAGGCTAGGTCTGTTTTGAGTTGAAATGCTTCTTCTTTAATACCATATAGAACTTTCTGCCTCATTTTGGTAGCAAAATTAATGTAGTCAGTGTAATCTAAACCTGATGTTCATGTCTTGATTTGACTGTCAGACACCTCCAGATCCCATCCCCAGTTAAATTAATTTTTGAGAGGCTTAATTGTGGGGAGATACTGTATTTTCTAAAAGGAGCTGAAGGGCATGGATATATTTCTCAATTGGTAATGTAGCAGTTTCCAACCAAGAGTGACAAGTGGTTAACATGTTTGTTTCTTTACCTAATACTCAGCAAGGAACTACTGAGCGGGCTGATCCAAGTGGTCGCAAGCATGCAGAGAACCCAACCCAGAACGTGGTTTTGAGTAGGTAGTGAAATGCCCTGGTAAGGTCCCTCTCTTTTCAAAGATCAGACCCAGTAGAGCTGGAAGAGGACATGTTGAGAAATTCCTCAGGTAGTCACATGATACCACATACATAAGAGAGCATCATACACAACAGTATTTGAGAGTTCACTTTCTAGAGACCCTCACTCAGGTAGCTCACTTAAAGGTAACGTGACCATCCTGAATGGCGGCGTTCACAAAAGCTGAAGTTTTCCTTCTGTTTTGACTGAATTTTGTGCCAATGAGTTTGGCTTTTTCCTTCTTTAGAAGGTGTTGTGTAAATAGGTGCAGTATGGATAATAACAAACAGATTTAGAATGTTAATTCTTCACCTTTGATAATCAAGGGTAAAGTATTTAATAGATGTACGTATTTCCAACAGCCTTCACCATGTCCTTTTGCTTTGCAAACTGTACAACCACAGTACAAAGGATCTGGGACTTAAAGCATGGGAAAGGATGCCCCTCTGGTTGAAGGTACTCAGAAAAGCCAACTCCAGACAGATTATTTTTAAAATATATCTAGAAGTTTCAAACTGCAGATGGGAGGTGCTTCTGAAAGTCTTATTAGGCCCTTGTCTAAAAATCTGAGTACTTGGCAGCTTCTACATTTCTACATCTGGTCTAGAAATTTCTTATTCTACCCTCAGCTTCTGAACATTGACAAATTACTGTGAACTAGAATGTCTATGCTTAAGAGAGCAACGTAGCTAAATAAAGACTCTGACATTCCTCCTTGCCCTTCCAAAGCTAGACAGAGCTAAAGGATCTTAATGGTTGGACTTGATGATCTTTAAGGTCTTTTCCAACTATAACAATTCTGTGGCCAAATGAAGTGTTATTACAATAGTGAAAATACAATGCAATCAAGAATTGAATACTGCATTTATCCAATGACAGAACAAAACCTTGTGCTCCTACTCTGTTGTCTAATACTGTTACTTCTTCCTCCTCCACCTCCTGTTTACCCTGAGAAAAGTGGTTAAAGGCCAACAAGCTGCAACCTGGAACTGGGTGCATGGCCATGCAGATCACTGCACTGAGGACAAGCCAGGGGGGGAGGGAATTAGACTACATTATTTGGAAGAAAAAGAACTTTTTTACTTCCCTGCATACTCGGTCAGTGCCTAAGAGCTTATTTTTTTAAATTTAGTTAACACTATTGCACCTAGAAAAGTGGAGTCTATGCACAACTACCAGGCTGCAGAACACAAGCTGCTATTGTTGAGCCTTCTTCATACGTATGGAAATACAGGTGGACCAAATCATGTCACGTTACAACAACAAGTGGGGGTAAATAATGCCATGCTCTAGGCTTCATATTCACTTATTCAAAAAAGACCTAAATGTACATGTAATTACCTCGCTATCAGTTTCTAGAAGCTACCTGCCCATGAATCATGCAGTGTGGGAGGCCCTCTTTTGAGAAATGGAGTATGACTGAAGGCAGTGGGGGAGCCCAATCTCTCTAAAATTCCCTGACCCATGTGCACACTCAGGGATGTATCTTTTTTGTGTGTCCATATGTGTCTGTCTCTTATAAGAACACAGACACTTACTTTCCTGTAGACCCTGGGAGTTAGGATCAGGTACAGCCAAAAGTCCTCTTCGAACCTTTCCAAGGTCAGAATGCAGACCCCCTGAGGCAGCTCTGACCTGTCTCACCACAGTACAGATACTCTACCGTTCTGACAGGCTGGCAGTTCATCACCCAGATGAAAGGCTCTGATCTCCCCTGTCTGTCAGCAGAGCTGTCACAGGTGAAATTTTGCAGATTTCCAAAGGTAGGTGAATTAGAGAGTCAAACATGACTTGGGGGCAGATGCAGAAAGGAGGGCAGGGAGTATAAGCTGTTAGGATTTCTTTAAGCCTTCAAGATGTCTCAGGCATGGTACCTGGTGCTTCTGTCTGGCTCTTGCCCATGACTGTACCACAAGAGGCCTAAGGGACAGCTCTTGGATTTCTTTGGCTTGTCAGGGACCTGCTGCTCAGCCAATGGGCTACATATGGATTTCTCAGCTCTGGGAGGTAAAGATTTAAGCCCCGTATTGAGCCATCTTAAAGACTTTCAGATTTCCAATATCAAGCAAGGCCTTTCAAGCCCAAAGCCTTTACTTTCTTACACATGTAACTTTCCTTTTCCATAGTCTTATATTTTGAAGTAGTTAGGAATCTTATGAATGTGGAGACATAAATCTTGTATATTCTGTACAGAGCCCTGATATCTCTGAATCTGATGCTAATACCAATGCTGCAGTTCAGAGCTCTCAGGCTGTCAGAATCCAGGAGACTTAATTTTGGTGTTGAGTTGTAAATAACACCAGCTAGTCGTGTTCCTTTTTTATAGTGGAAACTTGGAAACAGCCACAGACCAACAAACACTTGCAGGCCTCTTCAAACAGAAGCAGCAGATATCTCAGGAATAGCTTAACCATGACCCATAGCAGAGGAAAGATTGTATGCTTATCAAGTAGAAAAAAAATCGTTACAGTTAAAGCAAAGAGTATACTAAGCAGTACTGATCAATGGATGTACCACTCATGTATTCCCTAGCTAATATCACTGGTATTCCAGTAACAGACACCATTCTTTATTTTGTAATTGTTCAAACATTTAACAAATCAACTATAAAGCAAATACTAGTGAACTTCATTAAATAATATATTTTCTTCCACTTTCTATTGGTATCCAAGTAGCTCTCGCACACAGCTTGGGAGAGGGGGAAGTCCAGTTCATTCTAAACAGATAATTTTGTCNTAGCTCTCGCACACAGCTTGGGAGGGGGGGAAGGTAAAATAAAAAGGATTTATCAAATACAGAATTGACAGACAGTGAAAGGTAAGTCCAGTTCATTCTAAACAGGTAATTTTGTGATAGTGTGAGTGATGAAAGGAGGTCAATACTCAAAGTCGGGGGTCTAAATGAGTATTAAAAGGGGTATTTCCATCTTCCCCAGTATAATATACACTGCATACACTTGGGTGATTCTAGCTGTACTACACTTAGTCTCCTCTTCCTGGTTTCTTCAACCTCAATGCTAAAACATACTTCCTTTGTGAGGAAAAAGTGGTGAAAGTGATCAAAATAGAATCCAAGTGAAATCTACACGTGAACTTTACTAATGTTCTCTACCTTACTAATGCCATCAAGGGGTCTAAAAGGAAAATAAAGGAGAACAGAACAGCTTAGGTTCAGATCATGTGCTGCTGTGTATAGTGAAGAAAGGATGATGTAAAATGTGCAACCATTTCCTTGTTTCAAATTTATTTATTATATTGGGAACGAGCTGCCAACTGGAATCTCTAAATGCCACTGGCAGTGTTTGCGGATCAGGAACGCTGTGCAAAGTCCCTTCAGAGATGCAATTTCCCCAGTGTCCCCAAGACTGGCATATAATAAATCCCCATCACCAAAATAAATGTACCATTCTACTAAACGTTGTTTAAACAAATAGGCACAGACAAGCAGAGCTGCAGTTTACATAACCAAGACCAGGATCAAATGCGGCAGGTAAGGTGAAAAAACAAAACCAGATAGTACAACTTTGCTCCAAGGAGAGTTCGTAGTTGCAGAAAGTTAGTGAATGGCTGAAAGATGAGTTCAGACAGTATGAAAAGAAATAGGTATTAAGAAAGGAACACATACAGGGAGAGTTTAGCAAATTATACAACTATACACAAGCGGAGTTTTGTTGTTTTGAGTTTCTTTCCCAGAGCTTTAGTGTTTATATGATGCCTTTTCCACACATGGAAGCAAACAACATGCTCAGTCCCAACAGGACACCATGGAGGGCTGCATTCTCACCACTATCCATGTAAGCCCCTAAATAGCTGTGCAGGGTGAAAACTTTATGAAGTGCTCCCCAGTTTTCATAGCACAGCCCGTGAGGAGGGTCACAACGAAGCCTCATGATGAGTGGCTACAGTGCATCTGGAAGAGGTGTCTGGTTTCTGAGGCAAGAGGCAGAAGCGGGACCCCAAGGGAAGGGTCTGTCCCTGACCCCCTTTGCCCTCCCTTGTTCTGATCTTTATTGGGCCGTCTGCCTTGTAGCATCAAAGGCAAAAGCAGGCCCGTGATTTGTCCTACAACAGCTCTATAAAAAACATAATTGCCCAATAACCCTCTGTCTGCAAACCAAGCCATCTTCCTGTTTCTTCTCTCATAAAGACTATTTGACAAGTCTGTTCCATCAGCTTATAAAAACTTAGAAATAGTTGCCTTCCCTGGAAAAAGACTTCAGAGAAAAACAGAAAATAAGCTTGTTGCTCTTACAGATATATGTAGAGTGTGTGTGAATACACACATACATATATACCCACTACCATTTCCATAGCAAGTAGAACATGTAAACTATGTAAGACAGACAAATTACCTACTGGCATGACAATCAAAACAATTACTGCATCTTAAAATACAGATGAAGGCACTACACATTGACTTTTTTTTTTAGGGTCAGAAATGTTCTGTACTTTGAATTGAACAGAGCTGAGGTGGAGTATGTGCTGTTGAACTAGAAAGGGAATGATCTAAAAGTGGTGCAGTAAGAATTAATCTGAATATTCTGGCATTATTCTGAAGTTGCATATGACCAGAGACAACATTATTCTGTTTTACACTTTTCCTAAGATGAGAGAAAGAGAAGAGCTTGTTTTCTCCCATAATAACACTGCTGCAAGGCAACTCACCAACAAAAAATGGTTCTTCAGCTTTTCCTTCAATAAGGATGTTGGGGGAGACTGCCAGGTCACCTTCTGGTTAGTGTAGGGAGTAGCTCGTTCAGGCAACATTCTGTCCTCAAGTATCCTTGAGAAAATACAGAGAAACTCCAAATTAAAATAGGTATACCTAAGCTGTAAACCTAGATCACTTTGTACTTCAGCCACTGAAAAGTAATTTTAAGTAATCCCTTTGAATAATCTTGCTTCTGACAAAGTTTTAAAAAGATCAGTTATCCAACAACTTGTCTGCTGCAGGTTTCATTTGGAATACTTAATGCAGATACACAATTAAGTTTTGATTTGTGGTGCTGAGATTTATACTCCTGGCAAATGTAAGAATATTGCATTTTAATTTACTCTCAATACGAAATAGTTGCTTTGATATGCCTGGGAACAACTGCCTTGGGATCTGTTTCTCCCAAATGATGTCAAATAAGAATTCCTCTATTAACATTAGTGGATGAAGGATCAGGCTCTTAAAAACAAACAAAGAAATAATTTATGACTACTGCTATGGGCCAAATTGCAAAGTGTTTACTTTATTACACAGGCAAGACTGTCCTTGAAGGCAATGAGAAAGGTGTTGCTGAAGCTCAGCGAAGATGCTGATTTCAGATTCCACTGGATGTTTCAGAACACTCTGGATTTGATTTTTTTTACAGTTCTGTGTAAGCAAAAATCCCCCAGTTTGGGACAAGGATAAAACCAGGACCCTTACGGTGCCCTTGTAGATAAGGCCACTCTGAGAGGATTCTGGAAGTCATTTTGCTGACCATTTTACAGGCAAGGCCTTTTCAGATTCTGCGTCTGAACTTCAGGGCTGTGGGGATCTCATCATTTTTTTTTTGACTTGTAACCTCTATGACAAACAACAGTCTGAAGTGGACTGAAACTTTTCACCTAGTATGTCTGATAATCTCTCCCCAGCTCTGCTGGTAAACTGTACGTTCAAGATACTTATCGAGCATGTATCAAGATTTCCAAGTCACAGCATGAAGCACTGTCTGCTCTCTGCTGATGAATTGATGGCCTTAACCAACAGCATCACACCTTAGCTACAGGGAAGGCAGGTAATTCAGCTATTTGGAATATGTCAGTTCCAACTTATTTCAACCCCAGTCTTAAGACAGTTGCTGCACTATTTCTTACATTCAGTCTTGGCATAACCCCAACACTTCTGTCAAAATGAGTGGAGCTCATCGGGTAGATGCTTTGATAAATATGGTGGATGGGTAAGAACTAAGTTTCTTGGACTACTTTTGTAAGGCCTCCTGCATCAGCTAGTTTGAAATCAGTTCAGCTCATGTGATTCAACTTCTTTAAAGCAGATTACCAACACTGGGGTTCTCTGTTGGTCTTGCTACAATACACAGTGCTAAGGGTGAATAATGTCAGCAGCTGCAATCTGCTGTTTCAATTGTTATAATGAATTATTTTATTCAATAATGAATTATTCACAGTACATTAGGAGATATCTTCATATATTTTTGCTGCTCTTTTGTCTTACACAGGAATGGAGGATTTAATTTTTTTCATTCAGTTAGCTGTTCTCTGATTTGTATTCACATAACTAATTGTCTCTGTGGGACTGAATCCTGATTACAGTTATCTACCTTCAGGTTTTTATACAGCTGCCAGTTGCTGCTGGTTAACAATCTGGTTCCCACACTCACTCTCTTGATTTCTCATCATGCATTGATTCATCTCTGTTCAGTGGCCTCCTGTGATTAGACAACCAAGCTGTCAAAAAAGGGAAGGCTTTGGGAAATGGTCTCTGTTCATTACAAGGCCAGAGCATCTTTATGTGGGACTGTGCTCTGCACCTCCCCAGTAGATACTGTGGTAACTTCTCAGTAGTTACACTTCTGAAGTACCTGCTACCCCATCTCTAGCTTCTTTCCTTCCCTTTGTATCTGGTGGAGAAGCAAAACACATCTATCTTTTCACAACCTGGAAGGCATCTCACAAGCAGCTACATTTGGAGTGACCTGCTTGGTGTGGCCATGAGTGCCCATGGCCTGAGGCAATCCAGGTGGCTTGTCTCACAATGTGAGATGATGTAGGAGTCCTACTTGTCTCACCCTGTAAAGCTAGCCCTAAAGAACTAACCAAAATAAAAATACAAAAAGAAGATTCTATCACCTAAAGTCAGCATCTGCCTCTTTTTCTGGATGTTTCAACTCTCCTCACCAGTCCTTCATGTCTCCCTCTACCTCCTCCTTGGATAGCACGTTCCCTCTCAGTTCATCTAAGTGAACACAAATACCAACGCTGTCAGAAGTAACGTTTATACACTGAGTGAATACTGAGCTAACACTATGATAATATAGTGGGTTTGGTCAGTAAAGACTTCAGGCAGTGTCTCGAGTACAGCCCATTCAGAACAGTGGGCAGACAGTGGCCAGTGACATACCTATGTCATATTCTACATACTGCCCACCTAGGAATTGCTTCTTCCATCTGTCTACCAGTAGTCTTCTCTCCTGTTCAGGAGCTACTCCTCACACCCAGTTCATCTTGGGAAAACCCCAGTGATTTAATCTCCTCTTTGCTGAGGAGATCTCTTCACAGAAACCCTGTTCTGGTAAAACTGCCCCTTCCCCCAGCCCTTCATGACCTCTGCAAATGTCATGCCAGTCTTAGAAGCCAACTGCTAGCACAGATACCTCCACCTGGGGGAAGCAGAGAACCACAGAGAGCTCTTCCCTTTGGGAAGGTTCCTGAGTACTTTTCTGCTTCAGGCAGGAAGTTAGCTCCTAAATATGCACAATCAGATCCAGGCTTAACAGTTGTGCAAGGTCTAAGACAAGCATTGAACAACCAGAACTTGGCCTAAAAGCTGGCAGGAGTTCTCATCTAAATGAGGCCCTGTGTTGGCTTGTGCTGTCCTGAGAACTAGAGTGGCATCACCTCTGTAGACTGATACACTTCCAAGCTTCTGTGCACTTCCTCCGTAAACAACTTTTTTATATAAACACCAAATTCTGAATCTGGTTGTACCTCCTACCTCCAATCTATCAGCCTTGATGTTTTCTCTCAAAGAAGAACAGGACCCAAAGGTGGGGTTTCACCTCTAGTTGTGGATGGCTTTGGGACTGATGTCATACAGGGAGGTTATAAAAAGTAAATTACGTGATGCTGGACAGATTAATTGCTCTAAGTTGGAATGTTAAGCTACTATGGGGCACCAGGCTGTGATGTGTGTATCCTCTTAATGAAGGTTGTGTTACATATATGGAATGATTACTACAGTAGTAATGCCACACTGAAGAAGGAAAAGCATACCGTTTGTAGTTACTAATATGCTATTAGTAGGCAGTATTTCTGCAGTGAACTGTATTGATACCTGAGGAAAGCAGAAAGGTGCTGGATATAGCACCTAACATGGCAGACTGAATTTTAAGCAAAAAAATAGAAATGATTGCCTGCTCTTAAATGAAAAGTAAAATCAATGTGTCAGTGGTGAAAAAAGTTCATGCCCAGCAGCAGCAGGAACCTATTTTATTTACAGTCTCGGCCAAAGATGCTAGTGTAGGAAAAAAAAGAAAAACAACTTGCCTTGAAACATTAAAAACTGGAGTTGGCCCATCTGATATGTAGATGTACGGCCCAATGCCTCCAAGCACACTGCTGACCTTTTAAGACTCCCTGCTCAGCAACTGTTCCACTAAGTTGTTTAAAATGAAGGTCTTGATCCTGCTTAGCAAATCTGCATGGTATAAAGTTGAGCTAAACCAGAGCCTTGTTAAACAAAATAAGGCTCAGCGCTGGCTTGGAAGTTTGCTCATGCTGTACAGAGCTGAGACTCAAAGTAGAAGCAGGTAAAAAAAAAATGTGGAAGGACAAAACTTTCCTCTAGCTCCATCACTCAGGCTCTTACACATGGTGAAAAATAAACAGCCACCAACTTTTAAAGCAGCAGGACTTGCAGTGCTATTGGGAAACCCACTAAACCTTTAAAGGAGGTACCTTTGGAAATATTTTATAGACACTCATCTCCCCAGCATGAAAGTTAGTGCTGGAAAGAGACTTCTTGAACAAATAAATAATAGTTTATTAAGTCACTTGTCTCCACAGCAGGAAGTAAACTAGGGGGTGGGGGAAGGAGGTTGGTGGGGTGACAAAGGAAGGGAAACAAAAAACGTTACCCTCACAACCCCTCTGCTCCACCAGAGCTGTACTTATTTAAAACACTCTTCTCCGAAGACAGATGGAAAAAATAATTAAACCAGCCACCCACCCCTTTTATTAAACTCCTTTGTGACCACCAGGGATACGATTAACGTGGCCACCATAAAAACCCAGTCCTCTACCCTCAAAATAAAGAGAAAAGCACAAGCAAGAGTGAGACACCGTGCAGGGCAGGAAGTAAATTAAGAACCTGCCTCTAGGGCAGGGAGAATATTTTTTTAGAGTGCCTGTTGGAAAATTTGACAAGAGAATCATAGTAAAGGGGTAAGTTGTTTGGGTTTTGGTTGGTTGGTTTGGGTTTTTTTCTAATCTCAGCTAGGCCTTGAGGGCTTATTGAAAAGAACCTTCCTCTTAGGCAGCCAACGTGTGGAGATGCTGTGTGGAACTGCCCTAGCTCAGCAGCACTGTAAGCTCTGAGGATACACAGCCACTTCTGAGGACAGAAAGGCAAGATACAAATTGTCCTAAACTTTCCCAGTTTTGAAGCTTTCCCAAATCCTCTGATGTCTCATGTGCAGTAATAGAGACAATTCATGTGGTGCTAAGTGTCTCATCCGTTCTTTTTATTCAATTCACTGGACTTTTCTATTGTCCTCCTACTGCTGCTTCAAGGCATTCCATGCCTACTGAAGGCCAGGCCAAATTTGTCCAGAAAAATATGTCTTCATTTATACAATGCACTAGAAGTCTCCATTTCTCCAGTTGATTACACACTACCATGACAAATCTAGGTACAGGGGTCCCATGCAGCAGATCTTCCCCCCTCACACACTATTGCCCTTTTATAGTCACCGGCACCTTAGGTGTGTGTCCAAACTGGCCTCCTTTCCACAAGATCAAAGATACCTAGGACAACCTGTATCACTTTGTTATGACTCTTCTGTGATCTCTTAAACTCTACTACACTGCCTGTCAGTAGAATTGTAGGAAAACCAAGAAATCTCAAACCTATCCATGGCTATTTGCAAATGTTCTCATTGGCACAGGGGCTATAAACCAGACAGAAACAAGCCCGCTATCAATGCAAGGTCAGAGCAGGCTCTATACACGTGGCTCTCTGCTGTTACAGAAGGGGTCCATACTGGAGGCATCACTGTACTTGGATACTGACTTTACTGTATTATTTCCATGTTATCTTGAGTCATAAACTTACCCTTTTTGACTGTGTGTATGCTGACATTTGGTCCTGACTTCAGCACTTCGTTTGTTAGGATTACCCCTGGGCAAAAGGAGATCAGCCAGAATCAGTGTGTAGAGGCTTTTCATCATCACAGCCTGACTAAAAAATGTTATGCATAGTGTCTATCAGTGCATAATGGTGATCAGATGCCATGCCAACTGCAGCAGCCTAGAACAAAAAGCTTCCAGGATAAACTGATAGTCATCTCTACAGTGTAAGATCTGTCAGCTTCCCAAACCAAAGATTTCCCTTCCGTGATTGCCAAGGAAGCAACTTGCACACTGTCATCATTATGTAAGGAAGCACTGAAATTTTAGTATCTTGTGAGAACGCATTCACAGAAAATATTCCTTGATTACATTTGATTTCAAGCTGACCTGGGAAGCATTTTTTTGCCTTCTGTTAACCACAGACCTGCATGTTCTATTCTCCTTCCCAAAGGAAAAAAGGAGGCCTAATGGCTTAATCATAAGTTGTGAATACAGAGCAAGCTCATGAGTAGCATCCCCTGTGCTGTGGTAGATGTTGACTGCAGGAGGGTAAGTGATGCCAGCTCAAGTACAGAATGAGCAAAATGACCTCTTGTCTTGATAAAAGGTCTCCACTGAGTTGTCCCAGTGACAACTGTTTATAGTGCTCTGTAAATACAGAAAAGAGGGATACCTGGAGTGCAGGTGAGAGGAGCAACATATAGTCCCGACTGCCAATTTGCTGTAGAGAAAATGACTGAAAGAGAAGTTCCTCCCACTTTAATAAGGGACCTTTTCAAAGGGAGGGGGGTAAGGAAGGAAATTATTAGCATTTCATAGGTCATAATTCCCTCTGCCCCCGCAGTAAAATGAAGTTCTTATTTAGTAAAGTGGTTTAATGTGTGCTTAGTGGGAACAGAGAGATGGGGAGCTCATAACAATGCTATCCAATTAGGTAGACAGTGAGCAAAATCAGGAAAGTCAGTATTAATTATATCTAATATTTGTTGGTGTCTCTTTTCTTAGAAGAGCTGAACACACTTTTTAAGCGGTGCGTTACTGATATGTCTAATAGATAACTAGGGGTTTGATAACTGGACCACTGTCTGTGACTGCAGATACTAGAGAAAATCAGACTAGGAGAGTGTGGTTCAGCAAGAGGGCACTGAGTCAGGAAACTGGGATTGCATTTATTACTGGCTCTGCCACTGAAGTGTTTTGAGACCATGAGTAAATCACTCTGTGATAAATCTATGAAATAAGGACAAATGGGTTTCCTTTATAAGACACATATTGACATAAATGGGTAAAAAGTGTTAAAATGAGAGAGAAATATTCTTGGATAGCTGAGATTGGACTTAACAAAGCATTACTGGCACGTACAGTCTAGGTGGAAGTGGGAATACTGGCTACCTGAGCAGGATATCAAAGTCCCATAAAAGTACCTTTCATGATTGGAGATGACAGCATCATAATTTTAATGTCCTGTCTGGATGGCTTTTATACAGCAACATGCACGTTGTTCAGTACAGTTTAGGATATCTTTACATAGCTATTTTAATGTCTAGCTACTTACCTAACTGCTTTAAAAATAGTTTTAATATATATGCATCATATCACATTCTCAGCAGGGATCGCAAGTCAACATCCAAGCCTTAGCATCTGTGGGAGGAACTGACCTTGCCAGAATTTCAACTTACGGTTATTGGCAATCAAAGTATTTCTATCCTGCTGCTCTGACAACCAATCTGTTCATCTGGCAAGCAGTTATTAAACAGCTGACGTGGGCTGGCCCAGCTCACTGGTGTTTTATCACTTGTAGCATTCATCTACCACTTGTGAGGGTGGATCTTGAAAGACAGATTCTGAGGGTTTTAATCAATTTCCTGAGTTCTGCCCATCAACAGTGTCTTCATTTCCTGCCACTTTATAAAACAGGGTTAAGTTACAGTCACAGACTTGTTTTGGGTTATTCTAAATAATCCCACTGAGCTGCTTCAAGTTTGCACTCATCTGGGATCCTGCTGTGGAGACTGTGGGGATTGATGGGAATCTTCAGCGGATTTTATATCAGGTCTTGCAGCCCTGATCCTCCATAGTTCAAATCTATCAAAATCTTACCATTCACTTGATTGGAAGCAGGAAAAATAATGCCTAATAAAGTAGCAGTTGAGCCTTCAGTGTGTAAAGTTTGTGGATTGGAAAAAATATCAGTGCAGTTGGAAAACTGCTGTCTTCATAATCTTTTACTGAATGAATGTCATAAATTTTGCATTCAAGTGATTTCATATAATATTTAAGAACTAGTGTGTGCTGCTTGCTTGGTTGGTTCTGAAAGAGATCACTATCTGAGTTCTGTGGTAGTATTGTATGTAAAAAGATTAACGTGTACATAAAGACTTCCAACATTTAGCTCCTACCGAGGCATCGCTAATAACCTTGAGTTTAGATTCTGTGGGACAAAAATTTTGCCTAATTAAAATTTTCAACTCTCAAACTGTGAAGTAAATTTACCATAGTTGTATCTTGGAGAGTTATTGAGAACTTGCCTAGGGGTGTTAAGAAAAGTCTAAGAGCATTAGGTACGTTGATTGCTCTAAATTTTTTAAGTTAAAATGAGTTTCTTTGACAAGTTTCCTTATATTGACATAATTTCCCCTGACCACTCTGTCTTGCAGATAAAGGGATCTGTGATCCATTCATGAGTAGGATGTTGTGTTTAAGGGCATCACCTGACACAACTATGGCCTTTTTTTTAAGCAAGTTTTGGGTGTTTTTCTTTCTTCTTTTTTTTTTTTTTGGTGTTATTTGGCAGGTGAATAATAAAATAATAAAAGCAGATAATCTAAACCAGCCCATACTACAATTAATGATGGAATCGTAAGTCATACTGGGGGATCAGTGTGGGAAAAACTGCTCAGCATAAACACTAAAATGCCTACCTTCAGTAAGGGAAGGTAGAGTAACTGCATAGCCACAAGACAGTCAGTCACTTGAACTGGTCTCTAGTTACTGTGAGGTAAGGGTCTATGTTAGAGAAAACCACCTAATAAGGTTTTCCTAACGTGAAATTTAGGTTAAAGTTCTCAAAAGCAAGTGATCACTAAAATGTCAATTTATTTACCTTATTTCCAATTCAATTTCAAATAAAAAAATAATAATTCTCATGAGTACTTCAACATATGTGTCACAGTAAAGTGGGTTTGCTCATACTCAGGCAAGCTTAATACATTTTGATGCTGTCACTGTCACTCAACTAATATATACAGTTCTGGTTTTAAGTTTAGCCCACTTTTGACTAACAATTCAAGGAGATGGCTCAATTGTCAGGAAAGAATCTTTCTAGGCACTGATACTTAAGCAAAATTTTCTGCTAACATCAACCATTTGTCCATGAATTATTGATAGCTGTTCACAACATATTCTAACTTGAATTAAACACTCTTTCCTCTTCATTTTTTTGTATCACCTCTTGGAATGCTATCAAAGCTGAGACGGCTGGGAACCTAGATTGCTTAAGGGAAAATGTGACAAGCACAAATATCTGCTTTGGCACAAATTCCTGTTCTTAAAGAAAGCAAAAGTGTTAGAAAGCAGGAAACCCTGATCCTGGAGAAAAAAAATACTTTGGGTGCTTCCAAAAAACTTGGGGCCAATTTAATAAGCTGACAGGCATGAGAGGACAAAGAAATATTTGCTTATGCTTTCAATATACTGCGCATGGTCAGAAGGTCTAAAAAACAATGTAGAGCATCACTGGAATCAATCAATACTGGTGTGTCATTTGAGTGAGAAATGCATTATCTGGCAAATAAAGATTTCAGGAAGAATTTCAGCTTAATTAGACACAATATCTATTTGTGTATTCATCTACTTTATAGCATAATAATAAACCATAATAAGAAACAATATATAAAAATGGATTCTAGGAACCTGATCAAATATGTATTTAGTTGAACACAGTCCTTCCACCGGCTTCAGTATCCACTGTTGTTCATGCTGTAACGCCAGAGAGTACAGAAATTAAGAGATTTAGTAAAAAAGATAGAGGAATTTGCCACGGGAGAGGATGTTGCTATTTATTCAGCATGCTCTAATCCTAAAGCTCTGCGAGGCACTAAGTATGGCTAATGCAGTTCTTCTTTCATTATGGGTATTGTTTAAATTACTGCCACTCTGATTCACTGAAGCACAAAACCCTGTATTTGACTCCAAGTAAGATCCTAAACCACACTACAGTCAAACTAGGTGTATGCTTAAATGCTTCTGCTGTATAGAGGCAGATTTAAATTATTACGTGCTAAAATCTATTACATAAACAGATGTCTAAATGTTTGTTTTCCAGATAAATATTATGGACAAAGAGCAACAAAACTGCAAAGTCAAGCACTCGGATTTTGGGAAATAAACCCAGGTAGCCCATGTACAACTGCACCTTTAACAGTGTAGACAGCCACAGGCGTATTTATGACAAAGGAGATGCCAGACACAGTGAATGTGTGCTGGCTTTACTGTTTTTCCCAGTCATTCAAGCAAATGTCTTAAATTAATGAAAAAATCAAGGAAAGTTTGGTCTAGATTAAGAACTCGGGGGAAAAAAAAGAAAAAACAAGCAAGGAAATTGGAATTTGAAGAAAATCAAGCTCATAGCCTAAGTGAAGGTACTTTATACAAGGTATTTTAGACAATGCAACAGTCAGTTTCTCTTTGGTAGCCTCACTATTACTCTTTCCTCTATCACTGTCTATAAAATAACTACGATCTCCTGGTTTAGATCTGTAGATGTTATTCTGTGTTTTGGCATATTACTGGAAAAACCTTCAGAGGCCAGTCTAGCAACTGTTCAAGAGCAAACTACATACTCAGATCCGGTCTGATTCTGGAAGCAGTAACAGAAAAAGGCTGATGATTTTGATTTGGTTCTTCATAAAGAAAGCTTTTATTGAGGCTTATCTTGAGAGAAACCCTAACATCCATACAATGGTAGTGCTGGTAGCTCCCAGTCCTGCTTCTGTCAAGTGTCTGAAACTGCAGCGCCTACTGTCAAAAGTTACTTAATCTTTGTGTGAGATGGACATAAGAATCACTGGAATATGTGATTTATTTCTCCACAGAATTCCTAAAAAGGATTTGTCATTTAGTTGCATTGAAAACTCGGGGACGGGTAGTTAACAGAGAGAGATAAAAAAAAAAAATTAAAAAAATCCTTTCCTGTTTTTGGTTGGTTTGTTTTTACATCTAAGGAAATAAAAGGCTGCAGCTGAAACATTTTGTTAAAAGACCTTGCTTTGGTTACTAGAACCACAAGAGGCAGATGTGATAGCAGGTTTATTCATTTCTAATTACGGACATGGCTCTATCTGCAAGTCTTCCTCCCCCTCCTCTGCTAACTGCCCCCCCTCCTTTTTCCTCCTGTCCCCTGGGGCAGCACTGTGGTGGGGCTCAATCACTCTTTTATTAGTTGTGATATACTGTGGCTAATTCCCTTAATCTGGACCTTGCTTTCCTATAAAGCCCAGACCTCAGGTATTGAATTTCCCTGATCAAAGTGCAACCAGTGTGGGACACAGCAATCTCCACTAAACAGGGGAGCTTGGGAAAGCTCGTAAATGGAGTAAAAGAAATACACATACACACACGCACTCACAAGATGGTGCAATCAGTTGGTAGAACAATCATGTGTGAAATATTACTGGCTCCTTAAAGTGCTGGTTCTGGGATTTACTGCAGTGTATTAATCTGCTATGCTTAATGCATTGACCTTTCACCCCTAGCAATTCAGTAGACAGTGCTTGAATTGCCAGAAGCTAATACAATGGATTAGGAGCAGAAAGAGCCCACCATATTGAAGTGCCACGGCAGCCCTCACCCGTATGACCAGTAACTTCTCCATCTTCCTTAATAGATAGTGCCAGACAATGTGGCTACCGCAGAAAGGCCCGTATTGACGGCAGGATTTCTGGAAGGGGAGATAATGCAATAAAGGATTGTTATAAAACAATAGAGAAGGACAGTCTTGTGACAGAGGCACAAAATGGGGATTTTAGAAGAATTTGTTTTATTCCATGCTGTCATTGTCTCCTCGTGTGTGACCTTAGGCAAAACAATTCGCTCTTGGGATTGTATTTCTCCTATCTGTAAAATTGGGATAATGGCACACACCTATTTTCTCAGGGGCAGTGAGGAGGCTTTGTTCACTGGCATTTAAAAGGCACTTCAGGATCGCAGCATTGAAAGTGTTACATATTCATGCAAAATAGCATGATATTCAGTTCATTAAATACCCATATAGATGTAGAAGAGAGCCTCCCTTCATATGTACACCAGGAAACTCAAATCATCAATGTAAAAGCTTTCTTCTGCAAGTGTTGTCTTGAACCTAAAAGTTAGCTCGGATGTAAAAGTAGACTTGCAAAAATGTGTAGAAATAGAGAGTATGGAGAGCAGTGTATATCTATAAGGGGGAGATAATCAAATGTTCTTTTCCAGCTTCCTTGTCATTCAAATACCTACATTTCATGTACAGAAAACCCTTTGGAATTCAATTTCCAATGTTAACTCTTCAATGTCATCTTTAGCTGTTCCCTGTAATTCAACAAACAGTTATACAGTACTACCGAACTGGGGAGGAGTGTCCAAAAACCTCAGAAAGGAGATTATTCTAAGTAATTGCTATCAAATACTATTAAATTCTGAATAGCGTTAAGCCCCCTCCACCCGCCTGCAGAGGCACTCTCATTTAGGATTAAAGGGACCTTTATTTGATTTGTTTTACTTCAATACAAAATAAATTAGGTTGACCTGAATTAAGGCCTCTTCGATACTCAGGAGTAGTGTCTACACAGGGATTTACTATGCTTTAATTGGACCACTTCGGAAGTCAGTTTGGCTATTTTTTTCCTGACACACTCAGAAACTACGATGGAGTACATGTCATGTTTATAAAATGGTGCAGAATTCAGAGCACGGGGCTCTGGGAATATACATTCACAATTTACCTCTTCAATCAGTTTCCTGGTGCTGCTGTGTACTCCTCAGAGCTGCAATACACTTATAATGGTGAGGTTCAACTCATCAGACTTTCGTTATCTGAAATTAGGTCTCTGAAGTTTGTTGTGTCTATTAATTCACCAGGAAGATCTGCAACCCTAGAGGATGACAAAGCCACCCTGGTACTCATATCCATGGTTGCTGTTATATGATTGCTTTAAGTCAACCTAAGAGAAGGCTGTCCCCACAAAAGTTCAACTCGTATTCCCTCATCCCTAGCTGCATGTTTTGCCATCCTCCCTGTGCCAGCAAGCATTCATACAAGCCCCGTAACAAATTGAGTCGGGAAACTGATCCAGATAAAACTAACTCTGAACAATAACAACAACAGCAAGAGAGAGAAAAAGATTAGTTACAGAAGAGTCGCCGCATGATGACTTAGGCAGGCTTAACTTTGACTGTGCAACCATATCCCATAAAAAGCAGGATGAATTGTTTTCCAGAGATATTTCTTTCACTCTACCAATTATAGGAGCTTTGCAAGATAGTTTATAGCAAACACCTAACATAAGACAATTGAAGAGAAAGAAACCAAGCCCAAGAAGTCATACTTGTGCAAGATCCTATGAATGGAAGTAGGTTTGAGCTTCCAAGCAGCATTTATACGTCATTCCTCGTGGTTCAGTGCCTTCAAGTTTTCATTGGAAGCATTGATAGACAGTTTTTCACAGTAAGCACTGGTAAAGACAGTTAGATACTGTCTTTGAAGTGCCCACTTTATAATACCTTAAAGGGAACCTGATTTTCAGAAAGTGCTGGAAGCCCATCCTGTGAAAACTATCACTCACGGGGGGCATTCAAAGCTGCTATTAGTCTTGGAACTCTTGGCCTTATCTAAAGAGAGTTACATTCATGTGAACTAATATTTTAAGAAATCAAAACATATGCATTTTAATCCAACCATATGAATGTTTAGAAATAACCTGTATAGTACTGCTGATCATGTGACACATGGGATCAGACAACACACTGTGCATTTCAAGGTCTTGATTCAAAGTACTGAGGCCAAAAGGCACGAGTGCTCAACTTGAATGTCTTTGAAACCAGAGCCCTTCAAATCATAATTCAGGGACTTGGGAGTAGCAAAGGGCAGGAGATGAATGGCCTAGCAGTCGAGAATGGAGCTGAGCTGAAGGGATGTCACAGGGACGCATGGGGCAGTGGGGAAATGTCTTTGCCCTGGTGGGTTGTGGGCTCTACTGCTGGCTGCCTGACATCAGCCACTTGGAATGCCAGTAATATAACACCCCTGCGACACTCGGTGCTCCTGCCGTACAGTTTTATTGCCCTGCTTCCACTCTCTCTGGTTTATATCGGATTGTGTTTTCCAAAGACAGGCAATAAAGAGGGGAGGAGGGGAAGGGGGATTTATAGCCTGCTAAACTAAACTTCCCTGGGCTTGCTGTCCTCTGTCCCAGCCCTCCTCTTGCTGCCCTGACTGGTCTGGAGGAACAGTGCTTATAGCAAGGTCTCGGGGTGTGAAGGACGAGGCTTGTCAGAGACTACTTGGGTTCTCTTCTTGGGAGGTCAGAGAGCACACACCGGTCATGCACCAACTCAGCTGCTTCGATGTACCAGGCACTGCTCCATGCTGTTATGGAAAATCACGTAGGTTTTTTCACATGCTAATAATCTTGAGACCAATCCTGAATGGCATACTTAGAATTTGCCACACAAGGGTCTTGCTGTTTGTGGAAAGACTGTGGGACAAGTTAAGGCTTAGAAAAATCTGTCTTAATGCAGGCATCTTTAGTACTTTGCTTCTGTGAAATGATTGTCAAGAACTCTGCCTGAACAGATACGATAGGTGAAGGTTTAGCTTGCTGCCTGACGGATTCCAGCCATGGTATGATAGCGTGATGTGATTTGGGAATCTTTACAGATCTAAGGTGGGGGCTCTGAGATATGAGCTATCTGGCTAGACCTCCAAAACACCACTGTGCCATGGGTTGTCCAATTCCAGTCTTCAGCATATCCGAGATGAATATAGGTAGCTAGAAACAGTGGCAACTGTCATTTTCTCAGGCAAAACTTTTTCTGCAAGAGGTTGCTAGAATCCCAAAAGGCTACCATTTAGGCATGTCTGCTTTTGACATGTCTGTAACAGGCCTAACAGCAGCACAATTTGACTTTGACGTGCTCTATAAATATAGAGGGTGGGGCAGGAGAGAGAGGAGATGGGGAAGGATTTGGGACAGGGAGAACTGTTTCCACACAGCAAATACTTGGTTGCATTCATTCCATCCAGTTATCACCTGCCTGACAGGCCAGAGTCATCATGATGACATTTTACTAGAGGGATTCAAAGATAGCGAGGAAAGGGCAAGATTGTCTTTATGCAAAGACATCTTTTGCAGATGATGGAGCGGTGTTCAGGTAGCTTATGATAGGGAATTGAGTGGAATGTCTGTGTGAGGTCAACGCAGAGAGGGAAATCATCATCTGTTAGAAACTCAGCAGAGTGATACATGAAACACATGCATGTTCTGCAGAACCCTCAACTCTTCTGGAGCGTCCTGCATGACGTCAACCCCCGTGGGATGGAACGGGAGCAAATGCACAATGCACACACAAAGTATCTACTCAGCCATTTATCCATCCAACAGTTTTTATTTTATGCCCTTCATTCTAGTACTATGTGATTACATCAAAAATGCAGCAAGAATACACGTCTGGATATTAAAAAAAAAGCTCTTCCATCCCTCCTTGTATAGCAAGACTGTTTTAGCTCATTTTAGGAAAACTGCAATTCAACTCTGTAATTCTAAAATCAACATCGTAAGTGCACGTGAAACCACGAGCATTAAGCAGCCAGAGCTCCTGGACAGCAGCAGGCTTCCAGAGACTCTACCAAACAGTTTTCCACTACGGCAATTTAATGTCCAGAGGTTCTGGGTTTAAGGTGGGGAGGATCTATTTTGTGCTCCGATGCAGAGTAGTAAGAGACTTTGGATGTTATTAGAGACTGGAACCTAATCAATATGCATGTTTAAATTCAAGCTTCACACATTTCAGGGAATGCCACCCTGGTGTTCTCTGTGGTGCATCACGTAGATGTGCAAGGCTCAAAGCTGCTCCAAAATTCTCAAAAATACAGCCAAACACAAGCTGAGTATCTACAGTAGAGTCTACCTTTTGTTGTGATGATAGCTCGTGCTAAATGCAAACACCCTGCTTACAAGTTAATCTGTAGAGACCATTTTCTCTGTTACAGACTGGTAAGCAAAGACAACATTGGAATAATTAATTGCAACTCCTTTTAGAAGAGATGCGGCATGAACTGGCTAAGGATTCATTTTTCACTTGTTAGTTCCTGGAAGAACAAGTAGCATACTCTTGTTCACTTCAAATTAAACTGGTGTTTCTCTATTATTCAGCCTTAACATATATTCAGGTGGTCTTAGATATCCCCTGTTGAGAGGGACAGCGAGAGATAAAGGCACCATTTATACTCCAGAATGACAGATTAGGTCTAGATGAAAGTTGCATTTGCCTGTCCTGCAGTGATCATCCATATGGGACTGAATTTCACTGTGTGGGAGAATTCAGGTGCTCTGGTATTTTTATTACATTACCATGGATGATGCTTGCTTTTTTTCCTCGGGGAAGTTTCACATCCAACTTCCTCTTTATTCTGAAAAATTTCTCATAACGCAGACCTCTGCAAAGACACCTGACAAACACCCTGCTCTTTAAACAGTGATGGAATCTCAGCCTATCTTGAATGATGCCATGATTTCAATACGTAAGTTACAGCACTATGTCCTGCCAGGTTTTCAGCATGTAAATCCGATATAAACATCTCTCCAGCCCTCATGGTTTTATTTCCTGATTGCTCTGCATTGTCTCTAATGCGTTTAACAATTACTTCATCCGAAATATTTCTGGTGGAATAATGAAAACAAATCCTGGATCCCCCTCCTGCTCTATTTCTGCTGCTTATTAACCCAAGGTGATTTAGGATGTCCTTGAGCCTTACAGCAATTGAAATTTATTTCAGGAGCTGCGTGCTTAGGGACATGTGGAAGAGGTTATTTATTCCAAAGAGCCATCCAGCAATGATGACATCATAGGAGCTAGCAAAATACCATATCAACTCAGTTTGCTACCAAATCACTGCCTGGAGTTTCCTAGATGTGGTGACACCTGCTGATATACAGGGTGCCTGTACATAACTGACATATATATTGCTTAATTTTTTATAAATACTTAAAATTAGGTTTTGTCCTTTTATTTTTTACCCTCTTTAAAGCCCTGCTAGTAAACTTTTGCAGTTTTGTTAGCAATTTTATTTGCAATAGGCAAAGATCTGTCTTGAACAAGTTCCATCTCAATCTGAAGTGAAATGCAGCTCAGTCATAGCAAGCTGAACTCATAGGCAGCTCTTTTAAATGCTTCCTTTGCATATACAATAACAAATGACAGATCTGTTGATAAAGAAAGTGATCTATAGTGAGGATATTTTTCTACAGACTTCTATTCAGACATAGTTGAGTTTGAAGAAATTCTGCTTCAGGTAGCCAGCATTATTGAAGCCTTTTTCAGAGCTGTTGGTAAAGTTCGTGGCTTCCCCCCGAGACCAGCAGTATTCAAGCTTTGCTCTTGCTTCTGAGGCAATATGCACTGCTAAAAACTATCTAAGCCAACAAGTTGAGGCAATCACTTCACTGTGGTTTGTCTGGTTACAGCTTGCTGCTGGGAAGGCTAAATAGCCAAGCAGTGGAGAGTCCCAGGCTTACTTTGTGGACTCACAGAGAACAGGGCAGAAAGGAATCCAAAGAGGTCATCTAAGCCATCTCCTTCCCCAGGAGAGCTATACTTGCAGTGTTCCTTGATGGGGAGTCAAGGGTTGGGTGGAGTGTTTTTTACAGGCTGAACTACAGGTTCTTTATACAATCTTCAGGAAATTATTCAGCACAGCATAAACAAAGCAGTAAAATTCCTCTGTCTCTCATATGGGTATTAAGTAGCTTAAATACTGCCGCTAAAATGCTGTAGGACCGTTGCAGTGCTGGATCAAAATGCATATGATTGCTGAAGGTGCCTCAAGTATTCTTTTCTTTTCCTCATGGCTTGATTCTTTTCGCATCTCATTCAGTATGGGAAGACTCTGTCTGACTTTGAGTACGGAATTAGGTCCTTTATAGTCCTAAGCTATCTGTAAGTGGATTGTGACATTCTGAAAGAGCAAATTATGCATTATATCTTGTAAAAGTTGCTTTGCAATGGTCCTCATTGCAAATAGCTAATAACTAGCCTGCTGTGAATATCCCATCTGCAAATTCACCCAAACTGGGTTAGTTACAGGACTCAGGTGATGTGAATACCGTACCCTCACTTGTTACCAAACAGCACATTCCAAGTACCTTACGAACAACTGTACCATTCACTGTGCGTTTTCTGCAAATACTCAGATACTAAATTCTCCCTCTGCAGGGCCAGTGCTATATAACTTGGACATTCACTGCCCTACAGAGTATCCTGCTATGATTAAGTCCATAATTCTTTCAAAATTTTAGGGTATGTTCCTAGAAATATTACTCAACACTTAACTATAGTAACTCCAGGAGTGAGGTTCTCTGCTAGAGAGGTGGGCAGAGTATTACTGGGACACAATGGGAACAATAGGTGTGAAATAATTATTTGCTACCTGAGAGCTTGGGAAGGAAAGAAGGTAAGTGTAAAGAGAAGCCACACTTCCAGCGTAAGGGGCAACAGATCACTTTGTGGTGGTGCTGTTGTCTCAACAGGTACAGTCTGCACTCGGTGACGAACCACATACTTTTGACACCTTTCTTGCATGGTGTCCTGAAGCCAGAAGTGGTTTCCACTGGTCTCTTTACAATTCTCTTTTAATGTACACTTAATTTTCTTTTACATCTCTCTCACTAGGATGTTACAGGCAGTCACAAGTATCAGTCACTTGCTCTAAGCAAGCACATTCTTTTATCGTTGTCTCTCCCACACTTTTCTGTGGAAGTTCTTCTCTGGTTTTGGGTTGGTTATGGTCTTTGGGGTTTTTTTTGCCTCAGCATGCATTTTTTTCCTGAGAATTGCTCTCCTCCATTCCTTTAACTTCAAGCAAAAGAAGTAGATTCTGTCCCACATAACAGGATAACATCTCTAGGGAAAAATTTGGCTCTTGTACTCTCCTCTCCTACTTCTTTAATTCTTCTTTCAGTTTCCCCTGTGCCAATTCCTCACCCGTTACTCCTCCTCATTCCATTCATGGATCAGAATCTTTCCTATATCTGCTACAGACTTCTCAAGGCGTCTGCGTATGGCTAAAGGGTCCTATTAACAACAGAGATTGTTTGTATGACCTAATTAGATTTCCACAGAGACAGCCCTAATAGGCCCTTTTGGTTTTCTGGATTGTCCACAAAGTAATAGTGCCATGGCAGCGTTCATTTTGCTTGGCTCTATCAGGCCATATATCACATCCTTTTCCTTCCAGTCCTTCAAATAAGCTTGTCTCATTCTTATTTTGGTTTCAAATTATAGATTATAAATTTCACTTCTCTCCACTTTTCTCTATAATTTGACCCCCAGCTGTTGAAACTACTTCAAGTGCTTCCCCCTGCCCGTGGTGCAGCCCCATTGCTAACGGTTTCCTCTGAAAGACAGCCCCAGCTTTAGGAAGGAATGACGTCCCTCGGACCAGCTGTGCCTAATAAAAACCCAACCTTCACCTCTCACTTCCCTTTCTCAAAAGGATAAAATGGATTTGAAAGTGCTGAAGGTAAGATACATGGGAATACAAAATCTCCTTCAATCAACAGACCAAAGCTGTGTGCTGTGACATCATTGTATCCAAAAGGAATGATGCTGTCAATTCCTCCCCTGCCCCGTAACTAGAAGTTATTACACTTGTTCTGTAGAAGGGATATTTGCTCACTTAAGTTAGTCTTGTTTAGTCTGGCTACAGCTATTTTCATTCCTGCAGCACCATAACGAACACTAGAAAACAGAAGGTTCTCCTTCAGGCTCCATCAGAATCAACTGATGCTGGGAGAAACTTTCACTTGTACTGGATGCCCACTTGAAACTATTTCACAGTAAGACAGCCGAGTACCCACACCAGGAAAACAAGATGTTCTGCTAGCCAAGCCCCACAGTGCCCACTGTACACGCAGACAGGACTGGGGGCTGACACGAGCCTACTATACTGCTTACTCTGCGCACCCCATGTCTTGGCAGGGAGACCAAGGGCTGCCTATTGACTAAATACAGATGTATGGGAGAGTAGGTGAGGTTTCAAATCAATCCATTGCCTGGGCAACTTAAAAAGAGAGCAGAGATGAGCCTGATGGAGGACTAGTCAAAAAAATCCTCTGTCCGCTGCCTTTTCCTATCATCAGCCAAAGGAGAGTATTTCGGGAATACTTAGTGCTGCAGGAAAAACCAATAACTTGGATGTTATTTTTTTCTTCCCTGTTGTCCACGGGAGATTTATGTTGTTCAGTACCTCCAAACTTCTTTCATAACCTGCATCCCTCCCTGTCTTCCTCCCCTCTATTCTAATATTTCTCTAGACATGTTTGAGAACAATTTCTGGAACTCGCATAGGTAGCACATTATTTTAATGAGATTTCTAGTACATCTGTGTCTCAGTCGATCTGGAGAGAGACACCCTCTCTGTTTCTTACTTCTACTGCATCCTTCACTTCCAAATGAATGCAGCAGATACAGGGCAGCTACGAATGATTTGATAAAAATAGTCTGGAATCTTTTTTTGAAGTTCAGAAGAGGTTTCTTGTTCTAGCTGTGTAATGTGGAGATTTAACTGCAGATGGAATGCCTTTATTACTGCTACACAGTGTGAAAACACTGGGGAGTAAAAAGAGGTACTGTACCAATGCTCTGTTCAAACTCTGAATGAAGACTGCTCTTGCCATTCCCACATTTCATTAGAGGCCTGATCCTGCAGATAGAACCCTTCTCTGTCACTGAAAACCGTTTCATTTCAATGAATTCAGTGGGAATCAATGTTACTAATCCCCTCCCAGAAAGCTGAACTCAACTACACACAGGTGAACAGTCTCAGCAAGACAGGTGGAAAATCAAAGGCTTTCTCACAGGTGCTCACAGCCCTGGTTCATGCAGAGTCCTAGAAATGCTGGAGAGCGCATCCACTTGTTTTTGTCCTGAAACTGCTGCCAGCAGAGTATTTTGTACAATGTAATTACAAATGACTGTAATAACAGGGCCTCTGCAAGCTCCACGGGAAGATGGTTTCACTATCTAGCAGATCTCCCCATTCAGAAATGCTCTGAATTTCTAGTGCTCCACTACAATACACTAATACTCTCTCCTTAACCAGAGCTGCAGTCTTGTTTTAGTTTTTGTCATACTACAAGACTCTGGGTGTTCTTTGGAGGGTAGAAATTGACAGTGATGTAGAGTAGCACACCCTGTGGTGAGGAAAGCACTACTGTACTTACTGAAAGAAAGCATAGGGACTGTGTAAATATTATTATTTGTAGTCAGCGCTGAAAATCCACAGAAACATGTCACTTCTAGATAACTTGCTAACGGCAAAACCAGGCATGTTGACATCACAGTTCACTACCTAGTGCCTACTACAGCTCTTTCCCTGTTCTTGTTCAGAATGCCTTCTCCTTCCGGGTATGTGAAGGCTGAGATCAACCTCCTGGATCTGTTAGGGAACCCCTTCCAACCCAAAGAGGTCCACTCACAGCCAAAGAGGTTTCAGAAATCTGCTGTGGGGTAGCACAGGACAAATCTGATTTAGCCAAGTATGGCCGTTTGATATTACCACACAGAAAATTAATGAGTTGTTCTTTGGAACAGATCCTTCCACAGATCCTAATGTTAATCCTACATAGTTAAGATAGCAAAATAGTCACATTCCAGCTGATAGTATTATTCTGCTGCTACATAGTGGCAGCTTTTGGGGTCCTTATAAGGATTTTTGTTGGCTAAAGGTGATAACAGTTCATAATTGGCTTCCTTCTAACTTCTTTGCAAGTCCTGCTACCTCAAACAGGACAGTGGTAGACAATGAGTATGTAATCCAGACCTCAAAAATGAAATACCCCAACTGTTTCCAAATGCAGCTATTTTGCATTTCTGTCTCTCTTGGAAACTTCCCACAGGAAGTCTCCTCTTCATCATTCACTCTGTACTAACAGTGGTTGGAACACTGAACTTCATACCACCTTGCTTTCAGACAGCTCATCTGTACTACATAGCGATTTCATGTTTCAAACATCGGGCAAAATGTTCTACCCTACCCTAGTCCAAAGAAATCCCTTGGGTCAGACACTGCACAGCGCCTTTATCTCTTCCTAGGAGTCGTATCAGCGATGCCTGCCCTGCCACTGGCAGGGCTTGGTAGACAGAGCCATCCTCATCTCACAGAATCATACAATTGTGGTTGGAAAGGACCTCTCGGATCATCAAGTCCAACCTTCATTCCAACATCTCCCTAACCACCAGACCGCAGCCTCAAGTGCCACATCGACTCGGTTTTAAACCCCTCCAGGGATGGGGACTCCACCCCCTCCCTGGGCAGCCTGTTCCAGTGCCCAGCCACTCTCTCCGTAAAGAATTTCTGTCTAATATCCAATCTAAACCTCCCCTGATGCAACTCTCCTGCTGAGGATCCCACATTCTCTTTTTACAGACTCCAAGTGCCCTCAACCAGACACCCACCGATCCCACGTGGGATTTTATCCCGAGTCACACAAATGCAGCTACANCGGCTCCGGTGAGTAATGGTGCGAGGGCGGATCAGTAAATTCCGAGCAAACGGGGTTTTGGGGCCTTCGCCGTGGGTGGAGCGGGGTTAAAAATGACCTGAAGGTTGTGATGGCCCATTTCAGCATCCCAAATCCATTTCGTGGCAGCGGGAAGCCTGAAGAGCTGCGGTTTTCTAGGCTGTGTTTCCCGTGTTACCCTTGGTTTTGCNCGGCTGCAAACCTCTCGCCTGCCCGCGGTGTCCCTGGTACGCAGATGGCCTCTTTGCGGTAGAGGGTGACAAGTTACCTGCTGAAGTAGCAGCAAGCCCGCCCTGAAGCGCTGGGGTTCGCTCCTNAAGGTCAGGCTTGCTGGGGCTCTGGGCAGCCTGCCCGAGGTAGAGGTGTCCCTGCTGGTGGAGGGAGGTTGGAGCAGATGACCTCTGGAGGTCCCTTCCAGCCTAAACTGTTCTGTGAGTCTAAATGCTGCTTCCTCGAAGTGTGCCCAGCAGGCCCACACCTTTCAGCTCACAAATGTTGCTCCTCAACACCCTGCTGCATCTTTTTTGTCTTTAGACAGAATTATTTCAGGGTGAGGGCCTTTGGTGGCCTAGTTCATGAAGCAGGACTGGCTCATGGGGTACCTCTGAGTACAGATAATCATAGAAGTGAAACACCTCCTCCAAGGGGCTCGATGCCCATGAGATTTGGGTTAAAAAATGAATGTTTCACATGATGAAACATTAAACAGTGGGAGCCAGCTGAGAGAAGCAGAGTACTGATGAGAAGATGGAGGGGTTGGAGAAGCCAGGTATGACTGAACAAATTTGTTTACAGGGGAAGCCTGACACCTGTATCACATAACCTTTCTGGATCTGTGAATTAACATCATCCCTTACATCTAATGACCTACCACTTCAACTGTAGATCAAGTTGGGGGGTGGATTTATGCATTAGCTACAAAGTATTTGCTGCTATAAATAACCTCATGGAATAGTAACGCTGAATCACAGCTTCTGTTTTAAAAGAACCTTTTGTCAACATGGTTTTTAAGGATTTCCTCCTCAAGATAAACCGTGTAAGCACATTGACTCTTAGTTGTTTGCTTGGGGGGTTTTATTCATCTAAAATGCATCCATTTGGGGTTACTGGGGTACAATAGTAGTACAGTAGACCTACTGGTGTAGGCTTCTCCACCTAGCAACACCAATATTCTCATGCAGCTTTTAAGTATAGGCAAGGTCTGGGTTTTCTGTCTTAAATTAGTAGTGTTTTCCTGTGCTAAGACATGAAATTGATCAAAGCATACTGCTTTGGAAAGCTGAAGGAATGCCTTTTGATGGAAATGGGAATATTTTACTAATTTGTATGACTGTTTTCAGTATCAGGTGGTTTTTAGTTGAGTTGTTAAAAAAGGAAAGAAAACCTCTACATGGAAATGGTTACAGATCTCTCTCTTACTTTAATATTTGGTAGATATTTCTACAGGTTGTTTGAATTTGTCCTATCCAGACTTGTCGACTGAAACTCATTTAAATTCTGATTCAGGTGTAGTTGGGAGCTATGTGAGTTGCCTTGAAGAAAGGATAAAAAGATAGCGTAAGCGGGCCCGAAACATCTGCTGTTCTGTAACTAATATTCCTTTATTTTTAGGGTGGGAACCATTAGGGAAATAAGTACTTTAGTAATATATGTGCTGTGGACAGTGCTAAGAACAGCTCTCATTTAGGTCGTGGTTGCCCCCCCTTGGATTGTTCCAACCAGAAATGATAACACAAATAGTTGATGAGGCTTGAAGGGCATCTCCCAATGAAAGGCATCTTCTCAATCAATAGGAAGTGCCTGGTGGTTTCAGCTTAGTCTTAGTCTCTAGTTGAGCACGTTGATTGCATTCTGGTGATCTCTGCTGGAAGAGCTTGATCTTGATAGGCCGGTGCCACATGGTTCTTGCTGTGAACCATGTGGCTGTCAACTCATTCAGAGGCAGAGCTTTAGCACCATCTTAGGCCATATCTCCTGCTATGAGTGGCTTGGAGTAGAATAGGTCCTGTGTGCTCCCCAGCAGGCACTGCTGCTCTGCTGAGGCAACCACAGTGCCCTACAGAGCTGCACATGTTCTACTGATTATCCAGCACGCTTAAACTTTGAGTTATAAGGGTGACCCCAGCCAGTTGGCTGAAAAAATATATTTGACATCATTGAAAATGTATGCTGCTGCTGAAGCATGGATTTTAATTTGAGGAAAATGTCGGCCATAATCTAGTGTACATTAAAAAATATATCTTTTTATTTCCATATGGGTCACGTTAAGGAAAATATTAAAAAAAAAAAAAAAGCCAACCCTATTATATGAAGTCTCATTAAAGCAGCCTGGAAAAGTTTAGCCAATTTACAGGCTATACATCTTAATCTCCCCAAATTACAGGAACGATAGAAAAACGGGTGGTTGAGAGGGAAAGCGGGACCAGCAGAACCTGGCTGGGGGCCAAACAATGGATCAAGTGGCCCTTGCTTTCACTTGACTGCTACCCCTTGTTATTTAAAAAAGGGATTTTCAGCGAAAGGCCTGGATATGGCAATGCGTGGAAGGTGCTTCCTTCTCCAGATGAACGCTAAGGCCCACGCTTGGTTTTTTTAACATGGCACCCTTCCCCAGCTCCCTAGAGACTAGAGAGAGATTTCTGAGAGAAAATAAAGTATCTGTAATCTCCTTCTTTCTACTCTAGTGTGGGACATGATGAGAATAGGATCTGTGCAGTAGTAATAAATTGGAATATCTTTCTTAAAGCTCAAGGAGAGGCAGTAATAACTGCACATCTTTCTGCTTGCATGACTGTTTGGCTGCATATTCAGAAACCTTTTTTTCTTTTTAATTTGGTAGTTGTTGGCAGGCAGGTGTTTTAAATACTGGCTGTACTATCTTGGACAGCATCTGCAGGGAGGCTGGGATTGGAATGTGTGTAGAGATGCTGAAGAATGCAGAGGCAAAATGGCCAGAGCCCAAAGGAAAGAAGCAGTTGGATATAAAGTGGCATAGAGATAATTGTCATCGCTAAATACAGGGATGGTTGTGTGAAAAGCCACCTGGTTATTGCTCTTGCTGCTCCTGTGCTGTGTTGCAGGGTTCTACTCCCATAGCAAGAGAGGCTGTGAGAAGGGAGCCTGGAGAAGCTGGGGAAAATCAACGCTGCCTCGTGCACTGGTCTAACAGACCAGACCCTACAGGAAGCATGAAAAGGAGGTGGACTGTCTTAATGTGAATTAGTGGATGTGTTAAGAGCCAGCAAGGGGAAGAAACCTGATTAGCAGAAAGACAAGGAGAAGCAGCTACAAGATCTGTTAGCAAAGCAGCCTGCTTGTAGCTAAAGCCTGGGTTGATTAACGCGGGTAGGGTAGAGTAGCAGTGTGATTGCTGGAAAGGTATTAGCTTGGTCTGAAAAGCCATCTTGCTTCTGTCGTGAATCTGAGCTTGCAAGCTGCAGCTCAGACCAAAAACAAATGGCAGAGATCGATGGTGTTTTCCCCTTGTGGGTCTGGTTGCAGTTGATGAACCTCACCTCCCGTTTCTGTGGTACCTAGAAGCACACTGGTGGAGGTGCTGGTTACCTCCCTGCCCTTTCAAGATGAAGGTGTCTATACTGCCATTAACCTGCTGTGCATTTATGTGCTTGTTAGGGAAATTGCAGGTGACTTGACAAAGCCAGTCTGTACTTTTTTTGGACCACTTTGGCTCACTGAACCCTCCCTCTTAGGTTTTTAGGTCAGGATGTCTGCTGCAGGGGAAGCTACTGGAGATGAGTATTTTCTGTGCTCTGGTAGGCAGGATCTTGAAATCTCTTACAGCCTTCCTATTCCTCAAGCCCTCTGGCCAGGGATTGCCCCATTATCAATGTACCAACCAAAGGGAGGGGTTCCCCTTTTTGTGTGGCCGGCTCTGGCTTGTTTGAGGAGTTTCCTGCTGACTTGTTTGCTGGAGGAAACTTGCAGCTTGGCAAATGGGTAGCACAGCCTCCTTCCTTGTGCGTTTGAGAGTGGGTTTTGCATGTCTGTATGGCTGTGTTTGCTGTGCCCTACCTATTTCTTCTTTTTAGTTCTTTGGAAGATTGCCCCTGGGCCTAAAGCATTTTGTGTGCCTTCGATGTGAAATTGGCCTCGCAGTACGTGCACGGGGTAATGTTGGTATGGGCGTGTCTTGAAGGCAAGTATATTAATACAGCAGAGATAATGGCCTTGGCAGTATCTTGAAGCATCCTGTTCCATTAAATTATAGACTCCCTGGAGACGGAGAGATTAGGGAGAGCAAGGCAGATTATTTCACAAAACTAAATATCATTGTAATTTGCTAGTCTTAAAAACTTTGCAGAATTCGGGGGGAGAAACTAGAGGCCTCACATGGCTGAAGTTCCTGCAGCTAGACTTGCTGAATGACTAGCTCCACATTACCAGTGTCTGTTCAGGAATGCGCAAAGTACTACAAGTTTGTACAGTCATAATGTTCAGAATATTTATAAGTGATCAGTGGTGCATTTGGAAAAAGCCCCAAACAATTCCTGTCTTTGTAGAGGTCTGCTAGGATAAGTAATAGTGCATATTTTTCTCCCGATTCATTTTTTCCATCCCTGTTTTCATTCATTGTTTGTCTATAAACAGACCCTAGAACATCCCAACTACTCAGCATTTGTGAATTTTTTTTGTCATCTTAAATGCAATTACTTCAGGACAGGGCCATGGTTTCTTACATGTTCCTACGCTGCTTAATACAGAGACATCTCAGTCTGGACTGAAATCTGTTGTCTGGGCAATGCTTTTCCTGCATATAGTCATTTATTCCCAGTAGAGACTTCTGAGATGCTTGTTCCTTGTGTAACCCATCTTTTGACACTTTCTTTTGTTGAATTAAACGTCGAGGTTTTTACAGCAGGATTTTCATGACTCCACTCCAGGTCCTTCATCTGTTCATATTCACACTATACAACTCTGCTGTGGGCTTAGGGACTTTCATTTGAACCTAGCTTCTGACACCTCCTCTCAGGTAGGCTTACAGACATCATAGGTTCCTACTTGATTTAATTTGCTTTGAGTAGTTAATTTTACTTCCATTACCACTCCATCAGATGTGTCCAAATACCTGGCACATGCCTCTTTCTGGGCAAGGTCTTGTGACAGAAGACAAATGTACTTGTTTCTTTATTAACATCTGCACTGAAAAGCTAATACTTCTGTGGTGTATTTCTCTAAGCCATCAGGAAGAGGTGTGATACTATTAATCTTCCATGTGTTTTCTTCTATTTTATCTTTCTTTTGCTGTTTTGTTTTGCTTTTTTTCCTTAAAAGCATTCTTAGCCTGCAGTTGAGTGGGTAAATTGTTGACAGAGGGAATAGAAAAATCTCTGAAACACTTCAAGTCCATTCTCAGGGAGCTCTGGGGATGCAGCCTTCCTCCAGTGGGGTTTGACTGAAGTAGTCACCAATCCAGAGCTTCTCCTGTCCAGATTTGAAACCTCAGTGAATGCAGAGGTATGAGCTGGGAGATGTCATTGTCCATTTCAGATTCAGTCTGCATATAGACTTCCCCATACTGTCTCTGGTATTTTATGACACTGTTAGATCTTGTACCTTGTGGTAATTATGACTATATCACTAACATTTATCTGTCTGGTATGTGAGTAATTGTTTATCAAGAGCTTGCTGACTCAGCAGCTGCCTGCAGTTCTTGGTGGGAAGTCCAGGCCATACTCCCCCTGCCTGCGCCATCCCCCGGGTTTCAGGGAAAGTTGCTTTCCCAAGCAGGAAAGATTCCTGAGAAGGTGCACAAGAGGATTTTACCGAGAAGCCACAAGGAGTAAAATGCTCATCATCTACTCCCAAAATCAGCGTGAGCTGGATAGCTATCGTACTGGTTTTGGGAAGGTTCCAAGTCATGAAGCATGTTAAGGAAGAACCGGGACAGTGCTATCTGCACAGCATTTGGAGTTCTTAGAGGAACTGAGAAAATAGAACGGGGACTTGAGTGATATCACTTGTGACTCTTGTTAGTGCTTTGAGCCTACTTCTAGAATCTGCACGTATGCATTAAAAAAACAACATAAAGGGATTCCTCTTGTTTAGATCTTCATCGTAGGAAACTCTGTGCAAGGGATGTGGCAGAGCAGTATCTCAAGTTTATAGCTAATTTTATTACATTTTGAGTAGGTTCTTTACTCTTTGTAGGTTAGCCTTGACTCTAAAGTATAGCCACGGGAGGAGGTGGTGGAAGAAGGAGGAAATGCACACACACTAGATGATATTGCATTGGTGGCTGTATATCAACAGGTTTGGAGGAATGAACTCAAGCTGGGGGCTTAGGAAGCATGGTGTGTGATCCTGCCAGGCCATCTGCTCCGTGTGCATGGGACAGATCCCTTTACTTTTCACTTCCATTCTTCAAGCACTGGCGTAGAGATGCTTTCTAAAGCAGTATGTAGTCATGCAAAGAAAGCAAGGTACCAAAACAGATAACTCGTACATACTAGTTAGATTCTTGTTACTCCCCATATTCCTTTTTCGAAGACATGGATCCTTTAAAGCTCTTTGGCTGCACTGTGAAGCTCTCTCGGTGTATATGAATCTGAAGAATAGCTCACATTGTTAACCTGCTGCTGCTGTTCTTTGCTCACATTGTAAGTGTGTAATGGTACACCCATCTTGGAGCAGCAAGGGACTGTGAGAATGCAGAGACTGGCTACACCAAGGCATTTTAGTGTTCTGTTTGTATTTAACTGCTATAAATGGAACCCTTTATTCTAGAACATTGGTCCTTACAAGTACAGTGCTCCCATTTTATCTTCCTTGGAGCTCCTGAAATCATCTGTCATAGCCTCCCATATCATGGCAAGACATTCCAGACTATACCTCTATTTGTGATTGCGTTGCTTGAGTATTTGGGAAACAAGGACTGTAAAGGCTGGTGTCTCTGTGTGCATACTATAAAAGGGGAAGTTTTGAAGTCTTGGAATTCTTTCTCATATGTGTTATTTTAAGTACTAACTAGGGATAAAGTTTCTGTACTCTGCATGAAAATCCAAACACTGTTTAATGGGAATCTTGACAGTTCCCTGAGACTGAAATTTGAAAGGCAAAGACTGCTTGCCTAACTGCAGTTTGGATGATGAATCTCTTTGTTGGGGCAGCATCTCCCTAAGGAGGAAGGGTGAAAAATTTTTTTCAGTTGACCACAGCTAGAAGAGCTGGCATGGTCTCCTGTGGGAAGGAAGTTCATCAGTTCCCTAAGACGGGGCTGTGTCTTACAGTACCAGTACAGATAATACCATGGCATGGCTGTGCTTACATTGGTGGTGTTTTTCTATACAGCAGAGACAAATATATGTCATTTGGGCACAGCCCAATAACATATTCAGGAAGGAAGGAAGTAGGTAAGCGTTTGTCCTTCTATCTTTACATCCATTGTGAAGATACCACAGGCAAACAGAGAGTGTTTAAGGCTGGTATGTCAGTAAAACCTCACATAATTTCTGCTCTGTCTTTGTGTAGTTGACGTGATTCTAGCTGAACGGCGACTGTTGATCAGGGAGCACGTATGTAGGCTGCACTTGGTCATCTTCTCTGTTTCTGTCTGACAAGGGTGAATCACAGTCCCTGGGCCTTTTCCCTGCAAACTGGTAACGCCAGACAATTCTAATATAGTGTTTTAAATGAGCCTGACATGGAGAGGTCTGGAGCCTGCCCGTCTTGGTAGATCATCTGTATTTCCACTTATGATTGTCCTTGATGACTTTTATTTGGCATCGCTACTACCACTTGGATACACATGTGTTTAACTGAGAGATTTGTATTTGGCTTTTTTGTGCATTATACATTATTATGCTCAGCCTGCTTGTCTAACTGCTTCCCAGCTATTCTTTCTAGTCAAGAGAGGGATGGAAGAAGAAGAAAAAACAAAACAAAAAACCAACCCAGTTCTGAAAAATGCTGTGTATCAGTTCTAGGGAAGCCCCTTTGATGCTAAAATTACAATGTGGTGGTTTCAAGAAGGAATTTCTATAGTGCACTTTCCGTTGTCTGGTTTTGAAGAACTTGTCTCTCTTGCCAACAATCATTACTTATTAAGAATGATAAATAAGGGTAAGAATTAAATGCAGAATTTGAAGTATCTTTCAGTGGACTTCTATATGTCTTAAACACGTGCACACTTCTGAGAAGTTGACCCTGTCAGTACATCCCATGTTCTTCTCTGAACCTCTGTCTTGCTCCTCCAGGATGTAAAGCACCCCAGGGGCAGAAGCTACTACTGCATATGTTTGCACAGTGTCCAGCAGTACCAGACTCTCATCTTCTTCAGAGCTCTTGAATGCTTCTGTCATGTTGCTCGACAGCATTTTTCTGAAGTGAACATTTCCCAGATCTGTGAGATAACGCTGCTTGGACACCATGTTTGTGCAGAGCAAACATGTTCTTGGATATCATTCCCCTCTGAAGCAGTTGTATTGGCCTTCCACTGCACCTAAATTGGCAGGGCTTCAGGACCAGCATTAAATGGAGACAAAAGTGACTCTATCTCTCATGTGGAACAATGGAATAACCTTAGCTGGTGCTGCAAGAAAGCAGGTAGAGAATGTCTTTGTGCTGGGCTAATGCTGGGAAGTTAGCAGGAGGAGTCAGGCATGCAGCTCCTGATTGCTTCTGGAGAGCAAGAGGAGTGAGTTTGCTTTCTTCCCTTCTTTTTTTCTTTTTTTTTTTTTGTCAAAGTTGAAGTTGATTCTCTCTTCTACACTGTTGCCCCCCTTCCCCCTCTGCTCCCTAAGCCTGCTTTTGATTTGGTTTTATTGGCTAGTGAAAGGAATCATTTACTAGTCAAGGGCCAAGCAGTGACAAAGGAATGCAGGTAAATTAGTTTCAGTTCCTATTTCTCCCTGTCTTCCTCCTTTGGAATTTGAGCTTTAGAAAATAAAGTCTTTCTACCCATACCGCCTCCCCCCCAGCTTTTTTCTG
>VWZY01003699.1:340609-352959 GCA_013399075.1 Chloroceryle aenea | reverse complement strand
GTGACACCACAAACCCCCGCGCGGCGCGCGGCTCGTTCCGGCGGCGGCGGCGAAATCCAACTTTGAACTCCTCTCTGTCTCCAGCGCTTCCAAAGCGGGATTCCAGCAAAGGAAATGAAAACGGGAAACTAAACGAGCTTTNCGTTCTCTCTGGTTTCTATTTGTAATACTTTATTTCTACAACAAGCACAAACCACTAGAAAGGCAGCAAACAAAATGCGAATTTTTCCCTCTTCTTTTCACTGTAAACCTCCGTACAAACAACAACAAAAAACTCTGGACTCTATTAGATGGCCTGTTTCTTGTTTCTTCTTGTTTCTTTTTATTTTTTTCTTCTTTCTGTTCTGTTCACTGAGCTGTTTGCATTTCAATTTCGGAGGAGAGGAAATAATGTTCTGTATAAATCTACAGTAATTACCAGCTGGACTGGACTGGAGGCAGCAACTGATGGCATAAAGTGGTTATGGTTTATGTCAAAATACTTCCAAACAGGGCAGAAGGTTGTACTGGATTTAGTAGTGGGAAGGTGCATATACCAGAAATGATAGATTTCTAAAGCAGAAAAGCGTACGTAACATTCTAAAGAAAAATGAAGATCGATAGATGGTAAAGATTTAATTTTGTCTCCATCAAACATTATCTTGGATTGTGAAAACAAATAATAAATGAAATAAAAGAACTGCAGTTGATGGATACTTTTAATTAGGGCTTATTTACCGTGGGCTATATAAACACTTTTGTTTCTGTAAGGGGAAGGATTTGTATCTGCAAGTTCTGCCTTGAACATTTCAAGTTAAAAACAAATGTTTTAAGAAAAGAAACTAACATAAAACAGCCCAGTGTTGGCTTTTGTGTCTTTGTAAATGTCTGTGGCGGTTTCTTCTTGTCTGGGGGAAAGAGCCATTCATTAAATTAAAAGTGAACCAGTTAAACTGGACCTTTCATTGAAGAAAGTCTCCCAGTGATCCGTGCTTTATTTGGTGGATTGTCTTACAACACAAATAAACCAAGGTTGTTTTTTTTATCTGGGGATCTAAAAATACTAGAAAGAAAGGAAATCCAAGCAAGGCAGAAAATACTAGGAAATAATTTCCTATTAAACAGACCCTCTGCCTCCATATATCTCAAATCATGAAAGTACACAAAGAGAGAAGGGCTCATATTCCTTTCTCTCTCAGGTTAAAAGCCAGTGACAGAGGAAATCGAATTCAAAGGTATCGTCAATGTTTGCAGTGTTCAAAAATAGATAGAAAGAAATCGACACTAAAAATCCATCACAACTATTTGCTGGCAGCTAAATGCAGATGATGTTGCTGTCTCTAAAAACAACTGAAACAAGACAGGATCCTGTGTGCTTACAATTATTTTTAAAATGCACAGATATTTAAGGCTGATCCAAAATACCTTTTTTTCCCTCTACACAAAATATTTCAGCATTTCTTTAGGTATATGTTTTGGTCGCCTTAAAACAAAATCACTCTTCTTGTTGTTTTGGTTTTTTTTCTGTTCAAATATTATGAAAAATAATATTTTTTACAAAATCCTGCTTTACAAATCCCACTTAGGAATGTTTTGTGATAGTAGGCAGCAAAGAAAGCAGTATAGTTTGGAAGAATTATTACTGCAAAAGAAGCAAAACAGCTTGAGAAATATTTTGTGTTTGTTTTTTTCTGCTGCAGTTGAAATCTCGGTGTGTTGATTTATATTTTTGGTTTTGTAAGATATTTACTTGGAGTATTCCCGAGATTAAACTTTTTTTGGTCATTGTATAATTAATGAAGAATGAGCAGAGCAAGGTACTCGTGAGATGCAGGACTGAAATGCAGAAGAAACTGGAGTTTGATACATTGAAATTGCACGAATGCATAGCTGAGTAAATTTTGAAGGCTGCTGGTGGCTGGAGAGAACTTGTTTTTTTGGACAGTGAAACTCGGATGCTATAAAGGACTCCAAAGATGTCCTGAAAACTCTCTCTGATCATGCTGCTGGGCAGCCAGAAGGCACTAGTTCCTTCTGCCCGTCGCAGACAGGCGCGTAGATTCGTGTTCCGTGCACACTCACAATTTTTACTTCTGTGAGCACTAAAAATAGCTTTGCCTTTTATCTGTGCTTGTCAGCAGCATCCATACATAAATACAGCACATCTCATAAAGTCTCTTTTGCGCCCACAGTGAGCCTCTAATTAATACTGCATATAATTCCATAGCATTTATTATTAATAAGTATTAATACAACTTTTTAAAAAAATAAATAGAACCATTCTCAGGATTATGATTCTCACCGAGCGTGTTGGGGGTAAAAAAAATATACAGGGATCACTCCATTTCTTGTTTTCTTGGCATAAAAATGAGACAAAACTACATGGAATTAAACAAATGGACACCGGGATGTTTTAATAACCATATCACTTCCCTCTGCATTTGATTCTTTTTAGTGATACAAGGTACTGAGGGGGCAAAAATATTTTGCCAATAAAGCCTTTTATTGTCAGTAGTTCACCTAAGTTTAATAAAATAAAATACCTGCATATATTTATATGCAGATGTGATAGAAAATATTTGAAGTTTAACCCCTGGTAGTCTCCTGGGCCTTGCCCTTCAGCGCGGGGAAGGGGAAGAGCCGGGACAGAAAGGGCTGTCGGCCGGTGAGTGCCAGGGAGCACGGTGGGCCCAGGAGCACTGGAGGTCAGTGCATGTGAGAAGTTAGTGGTAAAAGCTGAAGGACGCAGATGGGGAAGAGAGAAAATGTCTGTTCTTTTTTGCTCATCTTGCCAGAACTCTGCTGGAACTCTGCGATGTGTAACGCTGGGAGCACTAGTGGGAATTTTCCTGTCTGGGTAGGACTTGTCGGAATGGAAGGGGTATGGAGCTCTGCAGCTTTCTGCTCACAGCTGCTCAGTGCTCCCTGAAAGTTCCTCCCTGAAAAGCTACTGTAGCTACTCTGTAGAGGATAGGATTATATCTAAGGGACCTTCTAGCACTCCCTACTAAGATGCAGCTACTTTTAAGAGAGAAGATGATAGTTACCACTGAACTGGAAGAATCCCTAATGGTTCAGAGACTTATTCCTCAATCCTTTACCTTTTATGGGATTTGGAATGCAGTTCAGTGCTAAACGTTGCAGTGAAGTGGGAAAAGATAATCTCTGCTAAAAATCAATTTCTAAAATGAGTTCTTATTGATCCCTTACCTTGAAAATTCTGGTTCAGTAGAAGTTGGAAGCTAAACTAATACTAACCAGGCCTAATGCAGAAGGATTTGTTTTTTCTTGCTCCAGAAGAAAGTACATTTCTGACTGCTGTGTTAGGAGAGCAGGTTCTCTGAAGGCGTCAGTTCTCACTTAGGCAAATAAAGAAGGATTCACAATACATTTCTCCATCCAAAATGAGTCGGGTGGGTTTAGCTCATTCCCAAAATCTGTGTAGTCACTCTGGAGCCTGAATGACAGCTTAGCCAGTCTGAAAACTGGTCCTTTGTGCACAGTGGAGCAGAATGCGAGTGCGGCTACTTTTGACAAAACAGTTACACAAGGGCCATCTAGTCTTGTGTTTCCAAGTGCTCCTTTTTTCAGAGAAGTGCTAATTTGTAATCTGTGGCATCAAACTGTAAGTGTGGGCCACTGTATTTAGTGATCTGTCCAGAAACATTGTTTATAAATAGAAAGGAACTTTGTGCTCTGCCTGTTTGCCCAGGATTTCCTGACATTCAGCAGCCTTGCTGGGATTGTAGTTTTGCCGTGGCTGCTGAACGCTTACAGGTACCAGCAGAGATGCAGCTGCTGTCTTGTGCTCGCACGTAGGATGTACGACCCTGTGCAGCTGATGGGAGCAGATGGAGGAAGTGTAAAGCTCTCGGCGCATGCTCGCCATTGATTGTGGAGCACATTCAGCTTCGTTGCAGAGTCACTCTGCACGTAAGTGCGTGCTGCTGTTTCAGAGTCCTTTCTGTCCAAGAGAAGTTGCTGTGAACAGTTTACAGCGTTAGTAAGAGAAAATTTCCACATGCTTTGCACACTTGAACTTCAGACAGTTTCCTCATCCTAATTAAAGCCGGTGAGTGGGAGTGCACAAATCCTCTTCTGGCATATGAGAGTTATTTTCTGACTGATACAGATGAGAGGGGTTTGGCATAGCTTAATAATAGTTGTGCTTTGAAGAAATGTTTGGTTTATACCGTTAAAAAGAAAAAAACTGTTTTGGGTTGTAAAGGCCTAAAGGGCATAATCTGTACTATCTGATCCATTTGCAGTTAGGAGCTACTACACTGAAGCACAAAACAGCCACTTGATTTCTTAAGCACCTGAAGAGGAGGAGAGGCAGGGGGCTTGAGGGTGGAGGAGAGGGGAGCAAACAAACCTTGGCCAGAGCTTTGACAACAAAAGTTTCCTTGTTTTAATTTAGAAACGGTCACATGTGTAAAAGTTGCCATTTTTTCCAGCATTTCCATTAGCACATTTAAATTGGAGTTGTTGGAAGTCTTGTTACAGGTAAGAATGTACTTTTCATAAGCTCTCGGAGAACAGCGAGGGGAGCGAAATAAGAAACAAACCCCTTTTTCCTGATTTTGCCCCCCTTCCACAAAGTCACCTAAAAATGAGGGGATTAACTATTATGAATCAATAGGAGGCACTTTGAAAGAGGAAGCATTGCCATCCAGATTTGAGGGAAATGAAGCGTTTATTGGAACAAAAATACCCTCTTTGTTCAAATGTTACTTCATTGAATTGTGTATTCCCTTCTGAAGAGCATGAAAAGCAATTGAAGAAAATGTTTTATGCCACTCTTCCTTTCTTTTGGCACTCATGGCTTTTTCTTTAGGTCTTCCTGTTTTACCTTCTTTTCTGTGTGTCCATCTTTCTCATTAAATTGCTAACCAATGCTTTTCTAATTAATGGCAGCTTAATTTAATGTTTAATGAAGCTGTGTCTGTGTGGGGCGTTTGATTCTGGCCTGACCATTGAGATTAGCAGCATCTGTACAAAGCTGCAAAGTACCTTGGGGCACTGAGCAACAGTTCAAACTTTTTTTTTTTTTACATAATGCAAGTGACTGGCGTGTAGGATTAGTAGAAAATATCCTCTTCATAAAGGGACTGTAACTGTTTACCTTGCAGCTTTCTCCATCAGATGCTATTTGTTCACTTTCTTTGAAACTGTAAAGGTGCTGGAGTTAGGGACAAGGTTACTGTAAGCTATTTGGAAGAAAATGCCTATGAATATTCCATAAGCATTTATACAATTATGCCTGTCATTGGGAAATACTAAAGAGTGTTGCATATGAATATCTTTCAGCTTGCAAGCTGTTTATGGTTTTCAGACCTTTTTTTTTTCTTGCATATTCACATTTTTTTTACACAGCTGCTCATCTAGACCACATGCTACTGCTTCTCGTCTGGTTTGGTCAGAAGAGCTCTACATGTACACTGACAGAACAGACCCTCATACAGGGGTGCAGGAGCACAACTCCTCCTAGCACTTTCCTGACCCACAAACACAGTTTCTCCAGTAGAAAATGAACCAGCATGGTAGTAATTGCTGCTGCACTGACCTTGTGATTGGTTCTGTTCTGGGGATCAGCATGTATTGTGGGGAACACTGGTCGGGGGGGATTCTGAGCTGTTCATACTGGTGATCAGTGAAGGATGTACTCCATGAAATCTTGGGCTGCTCATGTGAAGTAGCCTTCAAACAGCAGCGTCCTGGGAGTGGTGGCTGGTAAGACAGTTTCTGTGTGGCAGCTCTGAGGCGGTTGGCATTACCAGATCTGGTCAGAGAAGTTGGGCTGTGCAGAGTCGGTAGCTGAAACAACCTGGTAGCTTTGATTGCAAAGCAAATCCAAGCAGCCTTATGACAGCTAAACCCAGCAATGGCCCAGGTCTTGGTCTTGTCTCATACACGTGCTTACTGGTATGAGTTAGAAGTGGGTGTTTGTTGTTTCCAGTCATATTATTTCTTTCTCACGGATTTGTTTTTCTAGTGGGATTGGAAAGACAGTGTCACTTTCAGAAGTGTGATGGACTCTGTCTGTCACTATCTAGCTCTTAATGACTTTATAGCTCCTTCTGCCATGGTAATTAAGTTTATCCTCTGCTGGCACCATCCTGTATCATTTAGATGAAGACAGAACATTCATTAAGAAGCATCATCATAGTTTTCCTGAGAGACTATGCACTGAGGCAGAAAGTATTTAGGACACACTTTAGTTTAATTTAGAGGTTTGTTTTTATTTCAGGAGAAAGATTTGCAACATGATTATGTCTTTTTACATGGTAATGAGCAGGAGGAGGATGCAGATTAGACTGTTTAAGGCAAACTAAGACAAAGTGCATACTTTGAGACTCATACATGTTTCTTACATGACTCTCACCCGTTGCTTCGTACAACCGCTATTTACATTTGGAGCTAGCGGTTTCTTAAATGCTCAGAGCCCACAATTGAGCCCAGATTTCCAAACGTGCTTGGCACCCAGCAGTTCTCACTGAGACATTTTTATGGCCAGATAATCAAAATTGCTCAGCATGGTGGAAGCCTAGGGAGTTTTGAAAATCTAGCCACTTATTTTAATGCCCAAATGGAGGCTGGGTTCTTCAGGAAAGCTTGTTCATATATTACAGTTCCAATGACTGTGCATCAGTCCTCTAAGAGCACTTTTTTTCTCTTATGGGCATGCAGTCTTTCATATATGTGCCCTGTGAAAACTTTCCCACTCATTCTTTCATCTAACCTGTAATTACATTAGTTTCATTGAATTTGGAAAGTTGTTAGTACGATATGAAAGAATCAAAAGTTCAAATGAAAATCAGATCCAGTAATTACAGGATTTTTCTGCAAGCATTTTTCTTTTTAGGCTTGACTTGGAAATGAAATAAAGACAAGAGACACCCGTTTCCAGGTTAGGAAGCAAACAAAACCAAATTGTGAAGGGTGAGGGTTGCTTAGCTGGACTGCTTCTTATAAAGGAGTTTGACAGCTGAAAAGAAAAACATTGAGGTAACTTGTAAAGTGAATAAGCTTTTAGCTGTTACATTTGCAATTTTCCGCTTAGTGTTGCCTACCCTACCGAGCTGAGAGACTTACCTAATACGCCAATAATAATAGTCAGCATTTACTTTGTACTGTGGAGACATTAACTACCTAGCCTAACACCCCTGCAAGGCAAGGAAATAGCATGATTGCCACCTTGCCTCTGGCACAGCAAACACACCAGCACAGCTTAAAGTCAGGGTTTGCCAAGAGAGTTGCTGGTTGTGTTGTTCCCCTCTCATTTCTTCTAACAGTTGCAGAGCCACCTCTTGGTGTCCCAAGAGACATGCTTCCTCTGCACTGTTCTGAGACCTTGACCATTATTTATCAGTGAACAGCCAGTACCATTTGTGATGATAAAGGATCGTGGCAAGTATTCAGTGATGGTCAGAGTATCTCGCATCTGTCCACGGAAAGTTTGTTTTACTTGGGTAATTGTTAGGTATGAATGGTGATTCCTAGAGTTTCAAGTAAGTGCCATTAATAGCAGTCTCTGTGCCTCAAAGTCCTTTGGAAGTACGCATGGGGAAGGTGAAAATGTTTCATGTGCTGGAGGAGGGGTGTGGGCATGCAGAGTCGGCAGAAGCCATATTTGAGACAAAGAAAGGTGAGGAATCTTGGGTTTGTGGGCCCTGTACTTTGTGAACCACCTCGTTCCTCATGTTGGCCCTAGCTGCCAGAAGCTCAGCAGTCCCTGCCGGAGTCGAACTGGCACTTGAGAGTCATGTGACATACAGCTTCCATTTCTGGGGAGGGTCTAATGTCAGATCTGTGCGTGTAAAGGAAAGCATCGCAAGGCTGAGTGTTCCGATGGAGGGAATTTCTGCCCAGTGAAGAGGTGGTTTTGTCAGAGCAGGCCATTCTAGGAGAATGCCTCAAATTGGACCCTTGGAGTAAGAATCAACCTCCAGTGCATTCACCTGAGGACTTTCCGTCATGTGTAACTCCTGTCAGAAGAGCATGGGTTCTTGCTAGCTGCCCTCTAGAAACTGCCCCTTTTCTGGCTAAAGGTCGAGTAAGGCTGCATTTCCAAAAGCACCCAAGTCGTTTTTTCCTGGCCTCTCTGCTGTTACCAGGAGTGGCACAGACACATTCAAGTGTGAGTCTCCTTCAAAGCCAGCAGATGGAAGCCAGTTTCTTTGAGAATCATCAGGTACTGACCCCTTAATGATTTCAGTAGACACAGGTTTATAATTATTTTTAATCTATCGAGCTATGACATGCCTGAATCAGGTTAGGTTTTTAAGTTCCCCTCAAGCCCCGTTTTCCTCCCTACATATGCTCTCTGCCTCTTAGCTTGACCACTACTACTTCTCTTGCAAGGCCCTAAAAGCCCCATGCAACTTCTGTCTGCAAGATTTGATACACATTTTCCTGGGAAAGGAGTGACCTCGGGAGCATCCCACTCCTCTCTGTTCTTATGCAGTGGAACATATTTGTCCACTGTCCTCTCTCAACTGCTTCTAAGCAGTAAACTCAAAAGACAAGCCTGCCAGAGGTGGATTGTTTGCAAACCTGTATCTAAAAGGATTTTATTTAGCTAAAAGTAAGCAATAATGTGAATAGCTTTAGGGAAGAGATAGGTAAGAAGTGGCTTGCGTGGTGTGGGTTGATGAATTCAAAAGGAATTTGTCTTTTAATTACTTTGTTGCTTTTGAAAATGTATGCGTAAGTCTTTCCTTCAAACAAAAGGAACTCAAGCTTTTTACACAAAGAGGTCTCTGACTGACTCGAGGCGTTATGACACTAACTGGTTGTGAGTTCATTCTGCTGCTGGATCAGCTTCCCTAAACAGTCTTGTGAAGAAACCTTTGCCAAAAATCGTATTTGAGGCTGGCTTAACGTGGTGGTAAATGAACTCTTTCATCTGCCTTCTCCCAGCAACAAGTGCTAGCTTACAAGTAAAGTGCTGAAAAGGGTGAAATCAATGCTACGTCAGTACACTTTGTTTTAATAGCATTACGAGTAGTGGCTGGCACTGCAACATCTTTAAATACTTTGTGCTGCGTGCTACAAAATACGCAAATAATTTGAGACATTTTTATTATGTAAGTATGTCCTCCTCCATCAGGTGGAGAGCTTATGATTTCTCTCTTCCAGGAGAGACACGTTCTGTCTTTGCTTGAAGTATCTCTTGCAAAATCAGGAATTGGACATACAGAGCCTCTGGTTGCTTAGTTCTTGCTCCTAATAGCATTTAACTTCTGTTACTCGTTGAATTGTTTGGTGTTGCGGGCAAGTTCTTGTGAGTGCTGATGGAGCCGTGTTTGCAGCGCAGCTCTGCTGCTCCAGTCTCCTATGAGGTGCTCAGGAAAAAGACTACACTTAGTCCTTTGGGGAGAGCAAGGGCAGAAAATTCAGCTTTAGGAAGGACCTGGTTCCTTTTTTTTTTTAACAACTGTATTCATTTCTATTTCCTGTTGGGAATGTTTTCCTTCCAAACATCAGATTGTACTAATCCTCTTGCCCTCCTGTCTTGATTATTTTTTCACCATTGAAAACTTTACCTGATTTCATGCATTTTTTTTGTTGTTACTATTCAATGAAAGATGGGGCTTGCAGCTGGGCCAGTTGATAGTAAATGAGCACTGGAGACCCCAAGTAGGAATAGCACAGGGTAAGGAGGACCGAGAAACCAGTATTCATGTCTGCATAATTTGTGGCAGCAGCTGATGTTCTAGGTGACAGGCACCTTAGCAGACTCCAGGTCTCTGTCCCCTACCTCTGTAATATAAATAAATAAAGGAGTATTTATTTGAGAGGTAAACAAAAGTGGCCAAGTAGACTGATGCCTAGCAACGGCTATCATTAAAAGATGGCCTCAAGTGGTGGCCACTTCCTTGGGGGTCATTAAAAATCCATTGGCAGATGCAAGCAGCTTAAATTTACAACTAAGCTCTTGCTCTTGTATTCTGCCTCCTTTTGCCCTTGTAATTTCCACTGGAGAAGTACTTGCTTCCTTATCTGAGCTGTTTAATTCTCCTGGTGGGGTAGAGTACAGCCAACAGCCCCTGGTGGAAGCAGTAGTACAGTAGTACTGTCCACCTTAATGCATTTATTTTCAGCTCCCCTTCCACTGTTGTCATGGTTTTGTTGTTCTTTCCTGCTAGAAGTGAAGGAGAAGACAAAGTTAGGTAAGAACATTGCTGCTGAAGCCCCAAGCTCAGATCTTTCACAGTGTAATTCTCATGGCATTTCAGCTGTGAATCTATTTTGTGTGCAGGTTTTGTGCAGTATTCAGTCTGAAAAATGAATGATTTCATTGCCCTGCAGGGTACGGAGACCAGATAAAATTAAGTTCAGATGAGCTACTGTCATCTCTTCTGGCTTTACAAGAAAAAGCGATGGCAAGATTTGCATCTGCTGTAGTGTTATTAAATCTTTCAGTATTTGGGGTGTGTTGTGCTCTGCAATTTCATTAAAACCTTATCATTAACTTAAGGGTCAAATTTCTAGTCCTCATTGCAGAGAACAGCCTCAGTGTGTTGCTTAAATATGAGAATGGCCGAGCAAAGAGAGGCAAATAAAAGTAGTCCCAGATTTGGTTTATTTGGAATCTGAAGTTACTGGTTGTTCCTTGTTTGTCTCTTTGGCTTTAAGACCTGGCGGTCTCTCAGCTTCCTGGAATTGTGAATTTACACATCAGTTTTGCACATAGGGGAGGAGGTAGTTCTTCATTCTCTGGATGCTTCGACTTGTGGCAGGAGTCATACTGGGAAGTTGCTGGAAGTTAGGGATGGAAAGGGCCACGCTTGCTTCTGAAGGTTCAGTCTGAGAGCAGCGTTTTTACTTGGAGAATGCGGATGTCACCCGGCATTTGTGGCAGTGCAGGTGAACCAGGATGTTGAAGAGGGATAGGCACGGTTGCATCAGTAGTTTCTGATGGGTTCCCTTTCTGTCGGCCGCCGCTGCGAATGCTTGGGCTGGGTGGCTCAGGGCAGAGGTGTGTGGCTCTGCTTTACAGCCCCGCGCGCAGCACTCCGCACCGTGCTGTTTGCGAGCCCAGACCAACCATCGTAAAACGAGCCCTGTCTACTGTTGAACAAACACAGCGAGGCCTTCTGATATTTCACTTGCCATGTAACATCACAGGCCATGCTGCTCCAGCAGAGCCTGCTTCAGCCTTTTGTTCCAGCAGAACACGCACCTGCCAATAATAACACGAAGCTTTACCAGCCAGTATTTCTTCAAAGAGTGCTGCTACCCTCCCACATCCCAGCTGAAGAATGCTCGTGCGTTGCTGCCAAGTTCTGCCAACGGATACAAGCAGTGGGGAATGCAGGAACTGCCACCAAGTTGCCAGAAGAACGAGGCTTGACGTATTTGGGCCAAAGAGAAATCTGCAATCCTGAAGGAACAAAGATTCCATTTTCATGGAAGTCAGACTAATTGGAAGGGAATGGCAAGGAGATGTAACTCAGGTTCAGTGGGATAAAGTAAGCCAAACCAGTTTCTTAGCAGAAAGCAGGTCTGTGATCTCAAGTCCCATTGGGATACATCTGGAATGTTGCCAGTTCCTGCAGTGGAGTTGCTGTGGGTTTACGGGAGACTGACATCAGGATCTGGCTCACAGGAGCAGCTTGTCTGACTATACCCCCTGGTAGCTGAGGTTATGATGTAGCTCACGGAGGGCATGTCCCCATTTTGAGATTAGGCTGTTTCCAAGCCCTGTGTCTATTCCAGATTTTTGTTGTGGAGGACAATCAGCATCTGCTTTAAGAGTATGGAATGACTTCAGACGGGAACAGTCCACAGACAAGGCAAGGAGATACTACAGTGTGAGTCTCCAGCCTACCAGAAATGATACACCTGCTGATGAGTGTACAGCATTTTCTTGTTCTGGATCTCCGAGAGTTCTTCACCGCTCAGATAAGATCATCTGGTTAGAAATAGCACAGAACAGAATTGCTGCTTTCTCATGGATCCTACAAAGTACAGATTGTGGAGTGTACCTTGTACTTGAGGGGTTTGGGTTTTTTCCATTTAAGAATGTTCTTCCCGTTGCAGCTTCTACACTCAGTAAACGAACATAAGGAGAAGGACATCCAGGATTTAAAACACCTGGTGAGGGAATGACACCTCTGTGGTCGTATTATTGCGTCCTCCTCATTTTTCAAGAGCTCCACTGCATAATCTGTAGTGGAAACCCCAACTGAATGTGTTTGATTAATTAAGGGGTCAGTTCCTTAGCAGGTACGATTTGTTGTTAATGGAGCTATAATAAGGCTGTGTTGATTTGTACCATGAATCCAACTCTTTGAAGTGCAGAACCATAAAGTATTAAGTATACTCTGTGGGTGTGCAGAATTAAGTACTGCACATGGTGGGGG
>VWZY01003699.1:303116-340604 GCA_013399075.1 Chloroceryle aenea | reverse complement strand
GGGTGTATACGTAAGCTAGAATTTATTTTTTGGGGCCCCTAACCTTTTTTGTGGTGTGTTGTAGAGAGATCTGGGAAATTCCCTTCTTATGCTACCACTAAACATTCAGTAGTTTATATTATATAGCAAGAATTGTGCTGGGGAAAGGAAAAAATCAACCAGGTTTATGGCTTCTTTTTCTTTATTTAATTATTTTCCCCCGAACTGGTTCAAAAATAGTGCTTCAGGTTTCTCCTTTTCATGATACTCTTTGAACCACCAAAGAGAACTGGCAAATTCAGCAACAAAGAAATTCATTGGTCAATTCTTGGTCATAGTGTTCCTGGGCTTCAGCGTGACTTAAAGTGGTCCAGATCTAAAGGTCTGGGCTGGCTCAGTCTCCGATTGAGATCCTGAAGTGTCCGTAGGCTTGCAGTGAGCCAGTAGCTGATAGCTCTCTATCTGAACTGCCCCTTGAATCGAAGCTCAAGGAAGAACCGGGATGTGAAACACCATGACAAGGCAAGGATGAGTCACTGCAGATGGGACCCCCACACCTTCCCAGTTAGGTGTTGGGTTTCAGTCATTCCTTTTTGTTTCTCGTGGGATGCTATCTCATTTTAAAACACTCTGCCTCTCTGTATCTTACCCCTCACACATGGTAAGGTAGAAATCACTCCTTGTTACCATTGGAGAGACCACGTTAGTGCTGCGTGGTGGGACCATCTCTTAAGTCCAGAAGAACAAGCAGCAAACTCTGCTTCTGTTCACTCTCAGATAATTCTTTTCCCCACTGTGGTCTCCTTGTTTGAAGTTGTCGTAAACTTTTTGCAGTTTTGAAGTGTGTTTTATTTCTATGGAAATAGAGAAATAGCGACAGCACGAAGGGGAGAAAGTTTGGTTAGCATCCCTGTTGCAGCATAAGGTCAATTGATAGGGTAACTGAAAATATTGAAGAACCTTAGCTTGAGAAATGTAAAATATCCTGTAGCTAGGTCTAGATACACCCGCTGGATGGAGAAGGCATGACTGTCCCTTACATGTTAATTAATCCATGCAGTGTTAGAGCAGAAATAGATTCACATTTGGGACTTCACCATTGATTTTAATTTATTTATTTTTAATGTATTTAAAAAGCTCTGTTACTGTGTAAAGTTGGATTTTTCTGACAGCTACGATTCCTAATCCTTTCCATTTCCAAGTCTCTCTGCTTGGTCCGAGTTGTCACGTGTATGACCACCTCAGCCATCCTTATGTAGTCTTCTGATTTTGTGGGTGGCTGCTTCTGTATCGTGTATACACTTTGCAAGTGGAATAGAACAGGGTATTTCAGTTGGAAGGGATCTTCAGTGATCAGCTAGTCCAACTGCCTGACTGCTTCAGGGCTCAACCAAAGGTAAAGCAACTTACTGAGGGCATTGGCCAAAAGCCTCGGTAGCACTGCCCAGGTTGGGGCATCCACCACCTCTCTCTAAGCAGCCTGCTCTGGTGTTTAACCACCCTCGCTCTAAAGAAGTTTGTATTGCCTGTTCTTTTTGTTGGCTTCTCATTTGCCCCATTTCATTTTTATTGGTCTAGCGATCAAATGTGATAGTGCTGCTTTAAAACCCCAGCCTCTTGCTAAGAAAGAGATTGCAACTTGGAAAAAAAGTCAGAACGAGACTGGAATATACTGAGAACTCCCAAAGAATTTTGGACCTCCTTCTTTCAAACAAGCAGTCAGAATTTGAACATCATAAACTTACCTTTTGATGTTTAAAAATATCAGATAAAACTGAAGGGGTTCATTTTTGGAGATGTAATTTGATTGTCGTGTAAAGTCCTAATAAGAATTCCAGCAGAGTAGGATCTCTTTGTGCAGCTTCTGCTTAAACTCTGCCTACCACCTGTTGTGGTGAAATTGTTTGAATCTTCCTAATCTTTTTGTGAGTTTTAGGTGGTTGATCCGATCCAGTATTGCTGGTCTGAGTTGGTAGGGGAAGTGAATGTGCTTAGCAAGACTTGAAGTGAGGAAATAGTGTGTATACACAGGTCCTTGTTTCTCCTTACCATCCCAGCTATGAGTTTATGAGCCCTGAAATGTTGTTTGAAATGGACAAATTTCAGCTGTTTAATATCAGTTCTACTTGCTTTCAGTCAATACTCTGGTGCCTCTGCTAAAAATAAACAAACCCTTCTCAAGAGAACCAGACACTAGTCCTTCATTAAAACATCTTCTAAAATGAAAAAAACTTCTTTGAAACTGAAACTCAAGTGTTCTAATCTGGGTTCCGGTTTTACGGGGAGAATGAAACCCTCAGGTCAAGTGATTTTCTAATCTAATTCTGAAGTTCAGAGTGCACTAATCTGAGTAGTGTCAGCTCTAATTAGGAGATCCGGTAGGTTTGAACTGTTCTGTAATTTTAATCTCTAGTAGGCATTATAAGCACACAGTGCTGCAGTAAAATACTAAATTATCCTAGAAGAGGGAGTAATGGAGACTTTCCATGTCTAGAGGGGATCCATGGACAGTGCATTTGAAAACTGCAAGGATCTGATACAAGACAAGCAATAATCAGGGGATGTAGAACTACGCTGCTTTATCCATTACAGCCTGAGGTTTGGATCCCTAATATCACCTCGTGGAAGGTTCTGTAAACTGAATGGTAAGGAGTTGGTTGTGGTACAGCAGTTCCTGGGTACTGCATGAGGAAATCCTGTAGTAGGTCACTTCTACAGAGGTCATCTGGCTTTAGCAAGAGCCCACAGCATGTGGGCCAGTGTAGTTCTTAAAATGCTTTTTTATAACTAAATTGAAAGTAGCTTGACTAGGCTTTGACCGTTACTGGCTCCCCGGTCCACACACGGGGGTGGGAAATGATGTAGACACTCAGCTGTTTGTTCTCCTTAGAAAAGAGACTCTGGTGTTGGTACAAACACTAGAACACTTGGCCTTACCTTTCCCCTGTATCATGACCACTTTTCCTTTGCAAAGCTTTTATACAGAGTGCAAGGACCTATAAATAACAAGGGAGCCTATAAATAAATACAGCTGTGAGCCGACAAAGGCTTCTGACAAACGATGTTTATTGAATTTCTCACGTGTGGTCCAGTCCGAATCCAACCGTGGGACTGGCCATGGTTTTGGAAGTGTATTTAGTGCCCAAGCTTAGGATTCCTGGTGTTAGGCAGAACAGTGAGCTCTCTGGCTAGCTGAGTAAGAGACAGGGATGGGTAAAAGGAAGAGGGTTTTTTTCAGTGAGCAAAGCTTATTGTATTAACTTCAGACAAATCGGTCCAAAGATCTACTGCCTATTGTTTATGTGAGAGGGTTTGAGAGAAAACAACCATACTGCTGAGAAGTGCTGGCCGAACCATGACACCACCCCTCCCCTCAATAATTAATCCCGATGCCATTGTCCTATAAATGCAGTAACCCGTGTCTGGACTATTGTGGCATCCCAAACTGGTAGTCGGAGGTGTAGGTGGGTACGGCCCGTTACGGTCCGTGTTGTATGGACAAGAAAATAGAAAAGCCTCAACCCCAAAGAGCTCGAATTCTTCCACTTGTGCAGAAGTTCCAGGTCTGTTCATTCGAGCATAGAGTCTGTTGGATCTGCCCCGTAGCCACCATGGGAGCTCTATTCAGGTAAATTGACAAAGCATTAATTACTTCAAAGGAGAGCTAATGAGGCAATAAACCACAAGGGTGAAACTCAAATGGTTTATGGTACCATTAGTAGGCTGAAATGGAATTATAATTAGAGCAGGGCAAACGATTCATAGTCCACAATTTATCCAATGGATTTAGTGCTTGTTTCTGTTCATGAATTATGCACAAGTAGACATATTTTAGCATTGTGTTCATTGTTTGAAATTGTTCAGCAGCCACTTTATATGGAGATGGTTTTTGCCAATAGGAGTAGCCCTGTACAGTTTATAGGAGGCTTCTCTTTGCTCGGAGGCTTGGTGCAGGTATTTGTGTTCTGTAGTGGGTCCCTGAAATACAGTGGTGTTTGTGCTTCCTGGAATTTTATAGAAAAAAACCACATTGATTGTTCTGGGATATGTAGCAGTTACTTAAATTCACTGGAGAAACCTTGCTTGATCTTCAGAGATGTTTTTTTTTGCTCGAGGAGCGGCCGTATTGCGAATAAGTCGGTAGCAGGCAAGGAATCTCAGCAATACTTGCTCAAACATTATCCCCAAAAGCATGTAAAGCCTGTGTGTCCCAATGAAAGTGTGGTTCAGAAATGATGAAACAGACTCAAGGAGAGCTTTGTTCCACTACTTAGGTCTTGACTTGGGTTAGGTGCAGAATAATTCCAACATACATTTAAGTGACAGTCTTATCTCAAGCTTTGAGGTGGTGTGGGGTTGAGCTTGTAAAACTTCTCTTGGAGGTCTTCCAGTCTGCATAAAATACTGGTATAATATCAGGGATGATCCTTTGTCATGGGATATCTCTCCTGTCTCTGCTGTGATTAACTTGGTATTATTTGTGCAGGGGAACGGTGTTGCTGAGGGGGTTCTGTTTGGGGATGACTCTGCACCCACTGATGCTTGTCCCTGGATGATGTGTTTGTGCCCTTACCTTGCTGCACATGCACCAGTGTGTAGCAGGCTTTATTGGTGACATCCAGCTCCTTTTCAGACCAAAACAGAGGTAGTACTGCTGAGTATAGAGTCCCTGAACTACCCATTAAGATGTTCTGGTGTGTCAGCCTCTCTGCCAAAACGTCTTGGGGCCGCTCTGTTTTCCCATTACCACCCTGTTCTCTTCTATGCAGACCTATTCAGAAGAGACAGAATTAAGCCACAAACCTTTCTCTTCTTCTAAAGCTTCTGTACGGACCAGCCTGTTAATCAGGCATTTACTTCTGATATCTCAGGTGATTGACAAGCTTAGTTTCTTGGAGTGGAGGTGCTTTGTGCTGCCCAGTGGTCGCCTGGCTCCACGTTTGCCTTCCTGAATAAATCATGCATTCTCCTTTTTGTATGACATGTTTAGTTCCATGATTTAAGAGCTTTAACATACAGCTCTTGCTTGGTCTTGCTTTTGTTAATAACTAATCATGAATTATCCATGAATGGGCTAATTGGGCATTAACCCTATATTACATACCAACTAAAGAATCGGATCTTTCACACGCGTCTGGGTAGGGAGTAACTTCTTGAAATGTCCTTGGGCTGAGAACGTCTGCAAGTATGAGGGAAGATCTTGGCAATCCTGGCCTGCAGGGTGGTCGCAGCATAGCTCAAAAATCAAAGCAAGTCATACATGGAACAAATGCCATCTCAAATGATGCAAAGGGAGAAATATGGATCAAGAATTTGGTAACGTTACCCTTTCAGAAAATTGCTGGAACTGATTTGGGGGTTTAATGTAAAACTTTGACTGAAGCTCAGGCAGAATGAAGTGCAGAGCAGGAAGACAGCCCAAGTGCTGTGAGATTGTTTTGTGGATTCTAATACTATAAGCTTATGAAAAGAGAGGCAGAGAAGAGCCTTTGTAACAGCTTGGGATTTTCTATTCTGGGTACCCATTGACGCTATTCTGCCGTGGTAGCTTGAGAGTATGCAGTGCAGCATTGCTGAAAGTCAGTAGTGTAGAGTAGAAATGAACAGAAACTCGAGGAAAGAGGACTATATACCCATGTTGAAATATCACAGAACTGGGATTAGGTGATGCTGGTGACAAAAAAGTCAGTAACATTAGCAGTAATTCTTCAAATGTTCTTAAATCATCTGCGAGACAGACTAATTCTGGCTCTACTGGCTGGCCGCAGAGAGCCTCATAGGGTTCTGTCTGCCTTCTCTTCAGTCTGCTCTCACCCTGAAGATCTTTCTCAGGTGGCTGCTACCTGTGGGGCCTCAGAATGACATCAGCAACTGAATTCAGTGGGTCCAGTAGTGCTGCCAGACTCCACACCAAGAGCATCGCATGGTGTATCCCCACTTCCTATGTTGTACGTGACCCAGCGTAACACAGGTCCGACTCTGAGGCAGTGTACAGTAAAATAACTAAGTTGTCATTTAGATGTTTGAATTAAAAAGGTTGTGGAGTCTGTTTCTACCAAATGACTTTTCCATCAAATATTAATAAGCTGGCTGGGTTTTTTTCCAGCAGAAAAATATCAAGAGGCATAAATCCATATAAAAGACTAAGTGCCTACCAAATGGAACTTCACGCGCATTTGCTGTGGTTTCTCGCTTTCTTTTTACTCAAGTGTTGCAGAGGAAAGCCAGCAAAACCCACAAAATTGTTATCTTCTCTCTTCCATCTTTTAGCCCCTAAACTGTAGTCTTAGTGCTGCTGGTTTCTGTAGCATGCGTTTCTGGGTGCCTGACTCAAGCACAGATGACATGATACGTGATGAAAGCCAAAGGGTTGATCTTCGAGGGGCTCAAGACTAATGGCCCAGTGATGCTCACCCAAGAGGGAACTGTTGTGGCTGTTTCAGATCTCAGTCCTAGTCATTTTGAGATCTCTAGAACTTTGGTGGCAGTAGGAGTAGCTTTTAGTAAGGGACAGCAGTGCTTAATATCAGTGCACCGTATGGTGGATCAAAACCATCCTCTTACCTCTCCTTTTTCTGCTGCTGCAATAGTCAGCTCTGGATTTTCTTGATAGACTTAATGAGATCAGATTTTCAACCTAGGCCTCCATGTACAGTCTTCCAATTCCTGTTCATCTCTGAAATCAGGGTAGGAAATTTCAGTGCAACTTCTCGGCACAGACTTTGAACGCTGCCAACAGCAGCGCTTCGTAGTCTGCTTCTGCTGTACAGTCCTGGGCATCGGGTCCACTCTTCTTCAGTTTTCCTTTCTTGTTTTCCACTGTTTGATGTGGGAAGTGACTTAATGTCTGTCCAAGTGACATGAGGAGCAAAGGATGCTCTCATTCATGTTAGGGTCTGCATTCCCAGGTGCTACCAATGCTGAATACACTTCAGTGAAGAAACCGTAGCTACTTTAGTTTCTGCGGAGATGTTCGGGACGCTCTGTGCTGGTGGACATGAAACCATTACACCTTTTAGCTCCTGACACCTGTTGCTCTTCTGCGTAGGGCAGAAATTCAGAGGAGACTTCTATCCCTTTCAGTGTAGCCTTCCATTTTTATTAATTTTGCTTTTTGCAGCTCCCCTTTCTCTTATTCTCCTGCTTATTAGGTATGTGTGAGAGAGTGCACGTTGCTTTTGTGAGCATATACGTATGTGGTACTTGAGTGTTTCTGTGTGTATATTTATTTCTACATAGATGTGTACTTCTGTAGATGCAGATATCTATAGACATGCATTCAGACAAGTCATGGAAAGCATAAACGTGTGCTCCTGACCATGATTTGTGAGCAATATATAGATGTGCACATGGGATAGCCCGTGCAGGCCTGCGTGTCCCGCAGGTTAACACGTGCACGTGTTGGATTCATCGCTCTGCTCTTTGGGGCTGTGAGAGTTCTGACTTGCAGCCAAACTCTCTTGTGCAAATGGTTTGGATTTGGGGGCTCTTCCCCTTGTCGATGTGCTCTACCAGTCTCTTACTGAAAGAAAGACAAAGATGGAAGGCAGGAGAGAGAGCAGTGTAAAGGTCAGCTAGCACTGCAGCCTGATGCAGAGATTTATAACCCTCTGAATTCTCCCTCTCCCTGGCAGCATGTCTTCACAGACTCACATTATCTCTATTAATACCAGCCACAAGGTCATTACTCAGGCACTGAGCCTTCCTCCAGCATAAATATTTATACAAGGCTGACCTGCGGCTGCTGCGTTTGCCTTTTATTTGATTTCTGCCGCCTTTTGTGTCTGTCAGCTAATGTCTTTAGCTGCTCTGTCTGGGACGGTGGGAGCTGAGAGAGGAGCCGGGGAGGGGTTAAGAAGGGAGTGAAAGAGAAGGTGGGGGAGATTGAGAGGAGAAGGAAGAGAGAAGAGGGATGAGTAGGGGGTTGATGTTTGATGGGATCACCATTGATGGAAGCATAATAAACCCTTTATTTCACACCAGGTGAAAATCTTTAGGAAGTGTTTATTTTGCAACAGGATTGAAAAATTTGTGAGTTTCCTTTTGTTTACTCAAGAAAACAGGAGTACAAGAATGTTTTATGTATAGTGTTGCTTTTGCCGGAGACTAATGGGATTTTAGAAGCCCATTTCAGAGAATAAGCCAAGGATACGTGTGTTAAAATGCATAATGCCACAACCTACCTTAGTTCTTCAAGGCTGTGATATTTAATGGNAGCCCCATCAGTCTGTGATTCTCTGATTTTCACTCTTGGTATACCCTGTCCCTCCTGAGCTGAGGACACTCAGTGCAGTGGCAGTGGAGATACCCGTGCAGAAACCAGCAAGCTTTGCTGCAGCAACGGATTAGCACTGCCTTAGCACGTGCTCTTTTGAACTGCTTTAAGCCTCTAATTTTACTCAACTGATTTTGCTTTTTCTCTGTTCCCTTAGCTGTTGGATGCTGCTAGAGGTCACAGTCTTTATTAGGTAGACTGTAGTTTGCACCTAGTATAGCAAGTGGTACAGCCTGCTGTGATGGGTGTTCTGTGGTTGAAAAAATACTGCTCAGCATTTGCACAGGAGGATTCTCTCTAACACCCTTTAAAATCTCAGTCAAAAAGAAGTAGTAAAATTAGGTTAGCTTAAGTATTGCCTTCGGGTGTGTTTCTCTACTTTCTGAAAGATTCCTTAATTTCCTTCTTTTGAGGGTTTGAGAAATGTAACTTTTGCCTCCCATCAGGATGCAAATCCCCCTCAGTGCTGTGATGTCAGTGATGATAGGAGAGGCTCATTGCAGAGGGAGAATGTAGGTACTTTCTTAAGCTAGCATGTTGTCTTTTGTCTTTACTGTAAGCAAGGATTTTTGAGCTTGAATCCCTGACAAACATCCCTTTGTGTGGTCTTGATCTTCCAGCCTGGCAGAGCTGACTGAACTAATCACCTAGTGATATTTCTGAGAAACTTTGGGTTATTGTGTGCAGCTGCCTACACCCCCTTCCTGAATACAAAGGTCTTCACTCCAAGTCTTTGAACTGTTTTGTCAATGCTGTGGAAACTGCTTGTTTCAAGAATCCCTTCCTTTCCTTACCCCATCTGAGGATATTTTCCTTTCGTACTATTGATTTTGTAACACTGCATTTGCACAGGACCAAAGCTGCCTCTCGTTTCTGAGTAGGTTACAGTTGTTAAATTAACAAACAAACCCCCCACAGCACGTACCCCCCAAGTACCCCTCTCTCCACAAACCCCCTCCAAATCTGCTCTTACTTTTTGAGCTTGTTTTCTCTGTAGAAGAGCGGGAGGTTTGTGAGCATCTCTAGTGATCAGCCACACTGTATTTGTATATTTTGGTTCTCCCCAGTCCACTGTGCATGGCTGGTTGGAAGTAACCTGGATCCTGCCAGATACTCACAGGCAGCAATTGGTCAGGTCAAGTTGAGGGGCAGTGGGAAGATGCATCAGCTAGAATGAGTATTTTTGCTTTTTCAATGCAGCTTCTGATATCTCATGCACTAGTTAAGTCTCTCGGAGTGTGTGACTGAAGGTGTAGAAATGCTCTCAGAGGTGGCCACATCATGAAAGAAGAGCAGAAACCGAGTTTCAAATGGAAGTCTTCCATGTATTTACACAGAGATGCATACATAGCACACACAACAGGAGTAGTCTGATTTGCGTGGGGTTACCTCAATGCTCTACAGCAGCTGCTGGAAATGAAATTCCCAACCTTGCTAAACCAAGGAAGAGAAAAGAACTTTTATTCTCACTGTTGTTGGCTACAAGCTGCCTGGAGCAGCAAAATGGTTGGCTTGGCCAGGTGTAGGATGGGTTGTGAGGGGGAGAGGTGAGTGGTATCTGTGGGTGATTAAGAGAATAGGGGATTTCCATTGCTTGGGGTGACTACCTGATTTATTCTTCTCACTGATACTTAGTTTCCGTAGCTGAGCTGATACTGGTGAGGAAGAAGGGTGAGGGACTGTTACTGGCATCTTGAGTGCCAGGTTCTGGCCTGCACTAGGACAAGTTACAGGCAAACATTGATGAGGTGAGAGTATGACACCTCATGCTCGTGTTTCTCCTTCCCAACCTGGCAGAGGAAGCAGTGGGGAAGGGAATTCTGTAGTGGAATGGAAAGTGGGGAGTTCTGTAGCGGTTCCACCGAAAGGAGAGGAAGGGAGTTTGGTGGGGGGCATGTGTAATGTACACAGTACAGTCTGTCCCTTCTTACTGATTGTGATACTGAATACGACTTCTCTTGTGCTGTCTTCACACTTTCCTTTTTTGGTTACTCCTGTCAAAACAAAAATCTATATCCCAAGTATGAAAACAGAAGTTCTTGTTGAAAAGCTTCAGCTGGAGCGGTGGGAACTCTGAAGCTGAGACACACGTGCGTGTCTGTGTCGTGTGTGTGTGTGTGCAGGTGTCTGCACACACACAGCCAGCAACTCTTGGAGCTTTTTGGAAAGATCCTTCCCTTGTCGCTGTCCCTGCTTGCCTGTTGGTGAGGGGTTTTTTGGTGCCTGACTAGCTGTAACCCAGACGAGGTAATTTGGTCCCCTGCCTTAACCTCGGTGGCAGGTTAGAAGGAGGCATTGTTAGGAGAACGAGATGATGGGGAGAGAAGGAAAAGGGTGGGGCCGTTCCTTTTTGGAATTTGTGTAGAATTGCCACAGCAGCCTGTGAAACAGTAGCGGTCACTCCAGCTGTGGGACACAAATTTCAACCAAAAATATTTGAGTAATGATCAGCAGTGAAACCATTCAAGTAACTGACCTTTGAATCATCCTTCTGAGGCTCAAGGATTAAAAACAGTAGAGGTAGACAAGGATGGTTCCTCCCTGTCAGAAGTCCTGTTGGGAAAATACTGCAACCATTGAGACGTCAAATCTCACCATTGCATGAAGCATTAAAAATGTGATCTTTTAATTAGGAGCCCAGAAATGCTAAAGGGAGGGTGGGTGCTGTCCTTGGAGATACATAACAGGCAGTATGACCTGGTACAGCTAGGCAAGCTTCCTACCAGCTCTAGGTGGAGCTGGCAGGGAAGTAGCTACTCATTTTGATACAGATGCTGTATCATTTCTGGTCTTAGAACTTCATAAACCAAAGCTATGAAAGCCAGTGACAATTTTTCCAGGGTAACAATTGTTAAAAAAATGCCAACTTTTGGTTGAAAGGGAAAAGTTTTAAATTTTTTTTTAATTGATTTTTTTCTCTGTGATTATTTTGCTTCAGCTGATGAGCAAACCCATGTTTCAGTGCTTCTGCAGTGAAACTCCTTTAGCACCCAGTGATGTTTTATTTGGCAACTTGGGTTAATTTGCGTAATGCTTAAATAAAGCAAGCACTCAAAAATCCAACACTGCAGAATTTCTAGCTGATGGTTTCACTGATCTAACCCAGTTTGGGGGGTTGACTTACTGGCTTACATTTCCTCCAGAATTTCAACTTTTTCTTAAGATGGGGGGAGGGAAAGAAACCTGCCACTTCGTGCCAGTACAGGCAAGCAGTTCGCTGCTCTTCTCTTTTGTTAGCCTCAGTATGTGAGATCCTACCTGCCTTAAATGTCTCTTCAGGTCCGGACAGCTGCAGTCTGAAGGGGCTGTGTGTGAGCTACCGTACAATGTGCCAGAGTATCTAGAGGAGTGCAGCTGCTGTGCAGGAGTCTCTCTGCAGAGTACAGCCCCTGCACACACGCTCACATGAATACACACGCTCAGCTCTGCCAGTCTGAGCACCGCGAGCTGTTCTCGCTTGTGCCCATCCAGCAAGTCTGTCCTTTGGATTCCCTCTTTGCTTTATTGCTTCCCGTTTTATTTTGTACTTGACTGCCTTGTGTTTAAACCTGAAACTGCTTTTCCTAGGCCAGCCTGGGGTTCTGTATGAGAAATGGCTGTCATTCCTTCAGGAGCTCTTTGCTCTGGTTTCCTTATCGGCTTTTATTCCAGTGATTTAAGCAAGTTATGGAAATCCTTCCCTGTCTGATAGCATGTTAGCAGACACTTCTGCCAGAATCACAGGGCCCTTGTCCCATGTAACAGTTTAAAACAGAGAAAGCCCATTTGTGTTTCTTAGCCATATGACATTTTTAAATTGCACTGTAGATCCTGAACTCTGGGCGTCAGGGAGATTAGTGGAGGATTTAGAAGACCTTGAAGAGTGGCTGCATCTTGCAAGATCAGGTCTTTACATTAAACGTGCCCAGCTCTGTACTGAATGAGGATTTGGGGAGATGTACCATCAGATTACAGTTAAAACGTGTCTCTTTGGCTTCTCTGTAGCACAGTGTAAATATGTGATTGGAGGCAATGGTGTCTGAGAACCCATGGTCCAGATCAACGTGAGTTCTCATTTCAGAGGCAGCAAAGAAAGCAGTTCTGTGAGGTCAGCCTGAAGCTACTGTGGAAGAATCTTTAGATCACTTCAGTTCTGGTTTACCTCTGCAATTGTCAGCCAGAGGTTCAGAGCTGCTAAACAATTCCCACCATCTCCAGCCCCTCGTAAATTTGGGTCTTAACTCTCCACAGAGGGAGTCACTCTGACTGTGCTACCAGTGCATCGTACTTGGGCTTGGATGGTCTCCTGGAGCTCTCTGGAGCCTGGGTATAGGGAAGGGCTTTCTTTAACTGCTGCTCTCGGAGTCTCGATTTGCTGTAGCTCCCAGACATTTTCCTTCCTGCGTGCTGAGATGCCTGGGTTTCAGGTAGTGGGTTTCTTTGGTATTTCTCTGATACTGATAATATACAGTCTGAGCCTTGCAGTAACTGCATAATTCTGCTGCTGAGTTCTGTTGTGAATAGTAAAATCCACCCGAAGCTGATCCTAAGAGAGGGAAGGTAGCTATTGAATAGCTAGTTAGTAGCTAAGTAAGGCAGACACACTGCAAGCACTTTGCACCTATTTTAACTGTATTTGAGTCAGTTTTATTATCAAGCTGTGCTTTTGAATTATAGTGGTGGGCAGACACTAAACTTGCACAGTTCAGAATGCTAACCTCAGTCCTGGGTCTGTGCAGTGAAGCAATTTTCGGTGCCTGTATGACGAGAAGTAATAGTGACTTGTGAGCCAGGAAACAGGAGTTCTTCACTTGCCCGTGGTCATACAGCACACTGATTTCCCTTCTCGGTGTCTCGGTGTTTTCGGATGGAATATGGTGCAAAGGATACTTGCCTTGCTCTGTGAAGTCCCTTCTGATCTGTACATGTTTAGCAACGTTCTGCCTGCACAGCATGGTCTGTCCCTGAGCAATGCAGCTCAGCCTGTTTAATAAAATAGAAAACAGAGAGAAGTGTAAAGATTGAAATATGAGCACATGGAAAATCATGAGACAAAACTCTTGCTGTCTGGTGGTTAACTGAAACGGGGACATTTTGACACTTGATGGCTTTAACAAGAACATGAAATTACCCGGGGTTTTCTATTACTTTGTTTTTTAAAAGTGTGACAATTGCAGTCCATTTCAGGTAAAACCTTAACATAAATCTCAGAGGCACCAAATAAAGCAGATTTCTTGCTCTAAACTCCACTCTTGATTCTGGTATCATGTGAACCACATGAAGTTGCTGGTGCATATGTGAACACATGTTCTGTGTTCCTGTATGTGTTTGGAGGTGCTGCGTTTTAAGAATACATGTGAGGGATGCTGAGCTTATGTGGACAGAGGAATACTGTTCTCTGCAAACACGTTAGCACACCGAAATGGCAGCAGCTGTTGGTGTGCTTGGCTAAAGGTGTGAACAAAGGATGATGGAAAAGAAATACTCCTGCTCAGGACTGGGATGTCAGGATTTCCTTACTGCTTGTACTCCCCTATACATTTTGATGTGGCAGGCCTAATGTTTTTGAGGATCAAAGTTCAAGTGCTGTTTCATGTGAGCTACAGGGGGAGTTTCAGTGGGAAGAGCTCCAGCCACTGCTGGAAGTTCTCTCTAGGATGCTGATGTGAACCAAACCGACATCCTGCCATTTGTGTAGCTCGTGGATCTTGACTGCAGATCTGGGGAAGAGTGGATTTGCAGGATTGAAGGTGGATTAAGGAATTGAACAGCAAATGCTGAGAGACTAGAGGAGAAGCAGCTGATGGGGGAGATGCAAATACTATAATAACTATTGTAGTTGAGTGACTGGGGGAAGGCTGCGTGAATGTGAGGGCTGATGTGCAAGTGGTCTGCTCTGGGCCAAAGACCAGCCTGGAGCAAAGGAAGCTCAGGGGAGACCTTGCTTTTGACAGCTCCCTGACAGGAGGTTGGAGCCAGGGGGGCTTGGTCTCTCAAGGAACAAGCAACAGGATGAGAGGAACCATCCTCAAGTTGCCCCAGGGGAGGTTTAGGTTGGAGCTGAGGAACAATTTCTTCCCCTCCAGGGCTGTCCCAGGCTGCCCAGGGCAGGGGGGGAGTCCCTGTGATCCCTGGAAGGGTTTCCAAGCCCCCCATGGAGCTGTGGTGCTGAGGGCCAGGGGTCAGTGGTGCCCTGGCCGTGCTGGGGAATGCACACTTGGAAGCTCCCGTGTCAGGTCTTGAAACTGCGCACCCTGACTCCACCGCCTGCACTGCTCCTTTCCCCCGTGCCGTGAGCATCTCATTTCCACAGTCACAGACTAGGTCTGGAGTGGTGTAAGGGCTTGGTGTCCCCTATGCTATGAAATACCATCTTTGCTCAATTACTGGAAAGTCACCCTCCCACAGGGAGCCACAAAGCTGTAATGGAGTTGAACACAAACATTTGTTTTCTTTAAAAACCCTGGTGTAACATCGCTGCGCAACTTTGGAGATGTCAGTTCCTGTAAATGCTCTGAGCCTGAGACCAACAGTGCAGAAAGCACTGGAAGAACCCGTTGTGGAAATGAGGTTTACCAACCTCTTCAATGTTTCATGCTAGCTTCACAATGATCTCTGTGGCTCCCTGCTTCCTCGATGGCTTCTAGCTTTCTGGTTGTGACATCTCTCCTGATGCGCTCAGACAGAGGGAATATGCAAAAGGACGGCTGGAGCTCTGTGTTCAGGAGATGTCATCTCCCATTGATGTCAGGCAGGGGAGCAGCAATTAAGGCTCCAGCCGACTTTGCTGAAGCTCCAGGCACACTGGGGGAGGAGAAGAGAGAGAAAGAAGGTATAAGGGAAAAGTAAGAAGGGGGAGAGGAGGAGGGCAAGCAAAAGGTGGAGAGGGGGGAGAAAGGGAAACTACAGTGTGAAAGAATGGGGGTAAGAGCAGCATGGGACAAGCCAGGAGGAGAATGGAGAAAAAAAAAAAAAAAATAGGAGAATGTCTTGGAAGGGGGAATAATGAAGAGAGGGGAAGTATGAAGAAAACAGAGCACAGAGTATGTGGCTGCATGAGAGGCGAGAGAGAGAGGAAGTGATAGGAGGAGGCAGGTGGCAGGGAAAGCAAGGAAAGCAGGAAGGTAAGGGCAACTTGGGTGCTTTTAGCTATTTGCAGCTGGGTGATGGGAAGAGAATCATATTGTCCCCACCTACCAGCTGTGGTGCTGGAGAATCCCTTTATTCCTGGCTTCCAGGGAGTTGCCAGTGCTTGCCCCTGCTTCACAACTGTGTGTCAGTGGGGAAGGACAGCTTTACAGAATTGAGAGGTACGTGGGCAGGGGAGGAGGAGAATGAAAGCGTGGGCCTGCAGTGCTATCCCAGTGTGCCTGGAGGAGGCATCTCTGCAAGGAGAAATGCCTTCCCTGCCTTCAGCCAAGCCACATGGGATGTGGTAGGCCCAGCTGTGCAGGAAGGATGTCCTGTGTAAAGGGTGGGCCAGTTGTCTGTTCGGCACAGAAGGTGCTGTTGGGCAGGTTAAGGATTTTCTCAAGCCAGTAACACAAAATGCCTGTCTTTCTTCCTGAGGGTCAAGATGCAGCACAGTCACATAATGCAGCAAATTTATTATCTTGATTTCTTTCTGCCGAGATACGATGTTGCTTGTGCATTACAAAACATTCTGGGTATATTTTGTTAGTGTTTGCGTAAGCAGCGGCACTCCTCGGGTGTTATAAAAGCCCCAGTTCAGAATCGCTCGTGACACCAAATGCTACCATAGCCTGTTCAATTTCTTTTGATCACTTGACTCTAGTTCTGTCACAACCCCTTCTTGTAATCTTAGGTTGAGGTTCTCATCAAGGCCTGTGAGCCTATTGATGATCATAGCCCAAGCATACAGAAAGAAAAAGGCTGTGGGGTTCTGTCCTGCTCTAGGTATCTCGATTCTAGTCTGTCTGAAACAGTTTCCATAAGCACCTTTATAATTACCAGAGAGAACCATCAAATTACTTTTGAGATCAATTAATCAGATGCATCCAAGATGCCTGTTTCACAAAGGCTAGCTTAATTAATGCTTAAAATTAAGATTTGGAAAGCTAGGTGGCATGTATCTGACCTGCTGTGTGATGGGAAAAAGAAATCTTAAGTTGCTAGAACAGGTACAGGGATCAGCCCCTTGGGCAGCTAAAGTTCTGAGAGATCTTAAGAGTACAGCAGAACTAGGGGTTGAATCTGCTTTAGGAACCCCAGATGTTTTCCTGCTTAACAGCATTACCAGATCTCTTCAAGTGTCTGTGTCTTAGAGCTGTTACATATCTCTGGGGCTTTGCTTGGGGTTCTGTCTTTTCCTTGCTGCTTGGCATCATCATGACTTTCTCTTCCACAGGAACTCTGGTATCCTGTGATCTTCGATTCTGTAGCTCTCCTGAACTTGTTCAGCACTGGAGCTGAGTGTTAGATCCTCCGTTCTTTGTCTTCACCTATCTTCACATGTGATTACACTCTTGAGAAATCCAGGGTCTTTGCCCCATAGTTCTCCTTTGGTAGCTCATCTGGGCACGAGCAGAAAGGTCAAAGGTGATGACCATCATGAGACATCAGTGGCTCACACTTCCTTTGCCCATTCTGGATTCCCGACGGGCTGAAAGAAACCACAACTTCTCACAGACTTTTTCCAGAGTATTCGCAGTGCACCAGCTATTAGACCTTGAAATACAATTTGGAACATAAACTTTGATGGGATTATTAAATCGACAAGGTTTAGCTGCAAAGAGCTAGGCTGTTGCCAAAGCTTCATGCTTCAGCTTATTAATAGTTACTAAACTGGGGTGCGAGCTGGCAGAGGGCAAGCGGAGCGTGAGACGGAGAGAAGCACAGCCCTCACGCCTTCACCATCCTCCTTAGCTTTTTTATTTCCCCCTCTGGATTTCCCCCCGCCGAGCAGCAGAGGGGCGTTCAGAGCTGCGAGCGGTGCCAGACAGCTAACTAGGCGCTAGAAGGCAGCCCCTGATGGTATTTGGCATCGGTGGGCCTCTTTGTGCCAGTGGTTTAGTGCCAAGGCTAATTGTGATGTACACCCGTCGCCCCTTTGGTGGCAAAATGGTTTTGATTAAGTGCATACCACATTTATTAAGTCTTGCACAAGCCAGCGCAGGGTCTTGGCTGGGACGCCGTAAAAGGCAGAGAGATTTACACATCTCGCTGCAGGATTCATTTAATCTCTTGGGGATTTACTGACCTTCAATTAGAACTGTTAAGTACTGTTTACTTGGTACCTAAATCATGCAAGGCCCAGCTAGAGTTTCTTTTTTGTTTTCATTAGTAATGTTGTGATTAAATGCGGGAGGAGAAGGGAAAAGACCCAAACACAGTGAGACCCAGTGAATACACGCCCTAAGGAGAGTGACTCTGCAGGTTTTAAATCAAAATACTGAACAGACCCAACTAACTCATTTTTCCTTAATGGTCTCTGATACAGGAGGCCACTGGTTCAGCTGAAAGACAAAAAGTTGCTTTATGGGAGCTGTGTCCACACCGAAGGACACCTTCTTCCCTTTCGTTGTGTTCACCTAGTCCCGTGTCTCTGGGTTTAATGGAAGGAGAGTTTTTAATTTCAGAGAGCTTCCAAATAGGTGTTGAAAGAGCTTCTGAGGTTGGATGTGGAAAATTTATCCGCTTCCCTGCCGAAGGTCACTGCAGTTATCTACAGTTAAGGTACTTCTCTCAAGTTAGCCAAGTAAGAGCAGCCCTATTGTAAAGTAGGAGTCTTCTTATTCTATCCATGTTCCTAGATAATGGTCCCAGCCACTCCAGGAAGTCTCCTCTGGTTCTAAGGAAAAGATCTGTCCTCAGTTGCCAAATACACGGAATTTTTAGATGTCATAGAGGGTTAAAAATGCAAATTAAGTATGCCTGAGCCCTTACTACGGGGGAGAATTTTCAGCACTTGAGGCCTAGGCTACCACTCCATGGCGCGCCGTTCTCCTCGGTTAACGTTGCAGTCACAGAAGGGAAGTTACAAGGTGGGTTTGTGAATGGAGCTTGGGTTTAGTGTAAATAGCTTCCAGTCTTCCAGAGCGTGGGACTTTGAATAGCTGACTGGAAAATGTTGGCAAATTATGAGTGTCTGAGTGTGAATTAGTTCAGAAGTGAACTAATTTTGTCTAATTTTTGTTGGGTAGGTTGATCATGTGGCATCTTTCTGTGCCCTCATTAGATGGATGTGGAGAGCGGTGCTCAGGACCTGTTTGCTAGGATGGAGCTCAAGTATGACAATCTGAAAATTCCTTTTCCATGAGTATTCTTTAAATGGTTCTTTAGAACTTGGCTGCTTCTGAGACTGTTCCTGCCAAGAAGCTGGTCGGCTGCACTGTTCATGGAAAGTGAACCCCAAAGGAACACGGACACAGGCAAAACGCATTCATGGGTTGGAGAGCCATAGAAAATGCCTAGCATTTGATCAGCTCTCATTAGGAGCTAGCAGCTCAGGCGTCTTGCTTCCTCTTGACTACACAAACTAATAACCCAACTCTCCATCCCTGTGCTTTCTCTGGCATTGTGTCAAGAGCAAGGGAGTGAGGTGGGGAGGGGTTTGAGGGAGCAGTGAAATGGTACATGCCCTTATAATTCAAGCTGTAGAAAGTTCATTTGAAGCCTAAATCAGAAATTGAACTCGCATCTCTAGTCCCAACCAGAACTATATAGCATTTGAACTGGAGCACACAAGGATAATTTACGGGTTTTGGTCATTGAGCTGAGTTAAATGAAAGCCCACTTATTTTTAAGGTGCATCAACAAACTTATATATGAATTTTGGATTCTGCCTTTTATGCAATCTCATCTGGGTAATGACTGTTCAGGGACGCCTGTGCACTCAGTGGAAACTAATTGAATGAAAGGAAAAGGTCCTTCAAAATGTTTTCCATATTGGTGGTACTAGGCAGCCCAAGGCCACTGTGAATGATCAAGGCAAAGAAGAGAGGAGTAGGAAGTCTCAAAGTGGCCACATTTTCAAAGCTGGGTTGTCAGCACCTTCCTCTCTAGTTTAAGAAAAAAACCAACAAAACCAAAAACCAAGAAGAGCTATATATTTTCTGTTCCTGTAACTGCATCACCTCCTCATGTTCTGGTGACTTCAGTTAGGTGGAGACAGAATCATTCACTTCGAGCTCTGGTTCTCCAGAGCCTCATCGAACTTGTGGCTCCATTTGCAAGTGCCCTTATGCACACAAGTGGCAAGTGGCAGTCTGTGAAGACTGGTGGTGAACAGCGGGGTGCTGTCAGGTGTAGAATATTGGGATTGTACTCTTGGAATAAGAGTGTAATTAGAAGTGAAGCATGTCCAAGAAGTTCAGCAGTTCCTAGTACTTACAGTGAGAAATTGTACATGGCTTGGTTTGCCTGTTTTCATTCAGTAGGAATACTACACCCCACTGCTGTGACTATCATGATTTTGTGTTTCAGCTGAGACCTTTAAAAACCCAACTCACAGCTTCACAGGGTCTTTCTGAAATTCTAGATCCAGCACAGTCTTAATGCACATGTCATGAGCTTCACATTGTCCCTAGATCCACAATGGGCCAGGAAAAAAAAATGCCTGGATCCAAATTCATTCAAGTATTTGAGGTGCTTTTGGCTGTCTCTTGTTGTTCTGTTGATCCTAGGCTTGAAGAAGCACAACAGAATAGGTGGGTGAGGTCTGCTGCACTACTGGTGAAGCTGATGGGCTTACTTCATCCAGGCTTGGTGGTAAAGTAGGAAGTGACTTGACAAAGTGGGGGCAGCAGCGTGGCAGCGATTTCAACAGCTGTCCTCACTCACCGGGTTTTCTTTACACATGGTCAAGCTGCAAAAAGGCCAACTATAGTGCACTGCAGTGCCAGGAGCTCTTCTGCTGGGAGGAGTGGAGAGGACGTTCATCCAACGATGACAGCAGGGCAGGATTCCTTTGCACTGCTACTCGAGAGACCTTAGGCCAGTCCTACAGCCCCTGAAAAGCTGCTGCCACCTCCTTCCCTGCCTGCAGTGAGCCCAGGCCAGCTGCTGCTGGGGGATGAACAGGAGGTGCTAATCTCTTTCTTCCTAAGAGACCTCTTTGTCCAGAAGTGTCAGGATTTAATTGGCTTGTTCACACTTTCTCCAGCAGACTCTGAACTTCTAACACTTCCTCTGCACCTCACCCCTGCTCTGTGGTTCATGATGTAAACGGAGCTGAAAGTGATTAAATTCTTTTACAGACAATCCTCCTCCACACCAACTGTGGGACTCTTGGGGGTTATCATCCTGGAAGCTGTTAAACCTAAAGGGCAAATTTTTATTTTATTTTTTTTTTAGAAGGGGGAAATGTTTTCTGAAAGGATTTAAGTCCATTGCATTTGTGTACCTGAAGGAAGTGAAGCATTTTCTGTGGCCAAAGCATGAATTCTTCCTTAGGAATGGGACCAAAAAAAATTACATTGCAGTGAATCCTTTTTTTTTAACTTGGATTTGCTCAAATCTATTGCATCCCAACTCATCTTTAGATGTAACTGTCATAATAGCACATAGTGATCACATTGAAATACTCAAACTCCACTGTGCTTGCTACACAGTGGGCACAAACCTGATAAAAGCCAGGCTGCTTTTCTGTAAAGATTCTGTCTGTCCCCTAAATTAAGGTGAATCAGAGTATAATGAACGGCAAAGAGTTGTTTGTTCTGCCACAACAACTGCAGTCTGGCAGTGCTGTCCAGGCACTGCCCCAAGAGCCTCAGAGACTGTGCAGCCCACCGTGCTAACCAGGAACTTCAGAACTAAAGCAGGTTCTGTGCTGGGACCAGCCATGGCCAGACTACCGGACCAGTTTTCCTCTTATTCCCTCCTCCTACCTTGTTTTTATCCTTGTTGAGCTTCCTGGGACAGAAACTGTAACTTTCTGGGGTTTTGTGCAGTGCTTATCTGTATGGTGCACTCCAGCTTTCTTGATGCCACCAGACAATAATGAGCAGTAGCAAAACTGTTAAATTACTGGTGCAAGAACTCAGGAGGAAATGAGAAGAGAAACAGCACTGTAGGCTTAGACATGCTAAGTTTCTAATGTTTTTCTTTTGGACAACATATTATCTCTCTCTCTTTCCATTTGCACAGCACCAGCCACCTAGAGATTCTTGAAGTGCTACCAAGGAGGCGTCACTGAAAGGTCCCCAGTGGTAGGAACATAAGTGGAAGTGGGTATTGTGGTCAGGCTAAGTTCAAGAAGAGAAGGCTAAGAGTTCAAAAGCCTATGAAAATTAAGATGGGGAGGAGGTAGGGCTAAAGTTTGGGGCGAGGAACCTAGCTAGGCCTGGCAGATAGTCATCAAGGACCAGAAGGTGGAGCAGTGAAGAGCCAGGTAACCACAGCCTTGCTCAAAACTACTGCAAAGTTTTACCTCGGACTGATTGGGGGGCAATTGCTAATTGGACCAGGGAGACTCTTTACAAAGAGCTCCAGGACTGACCGGTGTTGCTGTGTGGAGTCCCCACCCTCTCCGTTTGAGAGGCACTGCCCTTCCATTCCTGCAGCTGAGACTTCAGCAGCCTCTGCAGTGTCACTATGAAATAATTGTTCCCAAGAAAGCTGCGGGAGGGGGGGGGAGTTGCTTTTTCTTTTTGTTTTGGTTGGTTGAGTCCCAGCCAACAACTAGAAAAATCATCCCGTGGTAATCTGAAAGACGATGTCATATACAATGGCAATTAGAAATATTTCCAAAATTAAACCTCCCGAGGAGGAAGCGAATTACAATGCAAGCAACCTCTGACCCTGGAGAATCAGAATGGCTTCCGGGACTTGGAGATATTATGAGCTAAAGCCAGAGAGGTACCGCTGCTGGGGCCTAATAAGTGTTAAAATTAGAACACAATGTGGTAACCTTGGGTGTGTCTTTCTGAGCTGAATTCTCCTCCCACCCACACCTCTGTTTAATAATGATGTGTTTTGAAAGGCCCGTGTCTGGCTGCCTTGATGTCTGGGCATTCGCAGCGAGTGCATCAGCTTTGGTAGTTATCACTCTGCCAGACAGCGCGGGCTGCCAGCCAAAAAAGTACAAAAGTACTTGTTTACACTGAAGTATGGGAACAATTCCACCAAAATACAGACCGCTACTGTGCTGGGGTGCGGGGCAGCTGGATGTGGGTGCACGTAGGCTCCCCATGTCTAAGAAAGCCTCCTCTCTGTGTTCTTGGGGTATTTCCTTGACCTTTTGGCACGCTTTCTGAGCGTAGACCTGCACGCTCATCCCTTTGGGAAGCAGGGATCTTAACTCCATGCTCACCCCTAGCACAGGCTTATTATTCCTCCAGCAGCAGTACCCAGCCCTCTCCTTGTCCCAGGCTTTGTACAAACACATAGCAAAAGACAACTCTGGCCTAAAATAAATAAATAAATAAATAAATTCCAATCTAAACAGACAAGGCAGACAGTGGGTCTCTCTTGGGGAGAGTGACAGAGAGATAAGCTGGCCTAGGAAATGTTAGGACATTTTAAATCTTTTCCTGTTCTCTCTCACAGAAGAAAGAACATTATATTTGGCTACATACATGAATCCAGCTTTAAAAATAGCTGGGTTCCTTCCTGACTGAGGGAGAAAGAGAAAAATGAGCCACATTTATTAGCCGCCTAGCAAGCTCGCTTTGAATTTTTGCTTGTCAGGGCTCCCCCAGTAAGTGTGTTTTTATATACAAGTTGTTTGGGGGAGTGTTTCATGAGCAAATACCTTGATTTATGCCCAGATAGCTGTATTTGCAGGAGAAAAACAAGTCAGATGTTTGTGTGAGCAAATTCCAGCCACGTAAGTGTTTGAGAAGTGAAGCCAAGGGGGCAGAATTGTCATTAGACTGATCTGGGAGCTGGATTTAGTTGAAGGGCAACATTTTAAAAGCACCTAAGTGACATCAGAGCCTCAGGGCAACTCTTCAGGTGGGGCTCACTGGCGGGAATGTGGCAACCTGCCGATGTAACTGGGCTGCTTCTGGAGCTGGCCGGCACCCAGCGCAGCGCTCTGCGGCGGATTTAGCAGCTTAGGGACCCCTGCCCTGCGCGCTGTCGGGGGTATTGACTTCCACCCGCTACCGTTTTCACAGGTGACTCAGGCATGAGCACTGGATTTATGGAAGTATTAAGGTGCCTGTCTTCCACTGAAGGCAGTGGAGGCTGGAAGCTTTAAATACCTTTTTGGAGGGTCTGAGCCTCGGGGCCAGATTTACGAAGCTGTATAGATCTCTGAAATGCCTGGTGATCTTTACAAAAGCACCAAAGGAGTTAGACCTGTCTCCTCTTGACTTCAAAGTCACTTGTAGAGATAAGAAGGTTGGTCCAAGACCCGTGTCCTGCGTTGCCTATATAGCTTTGTGCAGCTGATCTTTAGGAGAGCTATCTCTCTCCTCAGAGCCCAGCTCGGTCTCGCTGGACGTGAGAGTGTTGTGGGTAGTTAGGAGAATGCTGCCTGCCAAATTTTGAGTGACCTTCGAGACAGTCAGAAGGGGCTTGCTGCAGTCAAACTACAGACTTGCTTGAAATCCAGTGTGCTCTGCATGTGCTTTACTTTTGTGATGCAGTAACAGAGGTAAACATGAGAGGAAAGCGGGATTCCTGCGTTACCCCTCAAAGTACAGGAGGTTTGGCAGTGGGGACAAGGTGTTCCGTATAGAAAAATGGGACAAAGCAAAATGAGCAGTGTGTTTAGGGAAAGGGGGAGAGTAAAGGGAGAGTCAGCTGAGGGAGTTCGGGGAGAAGAAGAAAGGGGAAAAATATCTCGCCCAAGTAGATTTCTCTGCTGGAGTAGCCGAAGCAATTTATGAGAGATATTCCTTGTCTTTGTAACTGAAGGCTTTCAAGGACCAGGGAGAATGTTCCTCTTGCTTTTAAAGCTCCAAGTCTGTGCGACTGGCTGAGGATGATTTTTACCAACAGACTTCTTGGCTGGGTTTACCATGCAGCAGGGGAAGCACCAGCATCCCCTCTGCAAGTCCTGGAAGCAGACAAGTCCCTGAATCACTTCTCCCCCATTTGTGGTGCCATCTCAGCCATAGCTGGCCCTGAAGGCTTTATCATGAGCTAACGCTCCACTTGCTGAATGGATATCAGCAGAGGAATGGATTGGCTATCTTGCCTTACAGGAGGGGAGGAAAAAAAGTAAGATTTTTTTTTTTTTTTTCTAATGGACTTTCTTCACGTCCAGCTGTAAAGATTCAGCTCTTTGTCTTGCTCTTTGCCTGGCAACGTTAGATCTGTTTGATCAAGAACTCTTGCAGCATATCCTCGTCTAGTATGGAAAACCCTTCTCCTGCTAAGGGGTTAAACCAAACAGGACAGTGATCTGTGAAGCACATTGCACCAAAGCCTCCATCATGCAGTGAAGTAGTGACAAGGGTTTGCTTTAAACTGAAATGGATGCGGGTAAGATTTAGACTGGTCTCCTCCCCTAAGGTGGCTCTGTGAAGAGGGAGAGCGAGGGCCAAGTAGCCACAAGGCTCCCTTTATTCCCCTGGGGCCCTACCGCAGTCAGAAGCGTGGCAGGGAGGAGGGGGAGACACGTCCCTGCTGACCCGTTGGAGCCATCTCGATCTGACAGCCGTCTCAGAGCCGCGACTGTCCGGCTGACAGCGGGCCAGTGACAGCTCTGGGGCTGCCTGCTCGCTCTCGCCTGCCTTCAGGGCTGCAAGGAGAGGAGAGCAGAGCAGCCCCGGCAGCTGCCTGCAGTGGCTTCCTTACACATTCTGCTCTTTTCAGTGCCAGTGAGGGCGTCCGAGTGAAAGAGAGCACAGCAGACAGGGCTGAATGACAGGTGTCAGTCATGTTGGCTGCAGGATCTTCAGAGGGACGGAAAACAAGCCTTCTGTTTCCCCCTCATCCTCCCCCTCCATATCCCCATCTGGAGAGCCACCCCAAGGCTTGCCTCCTGATGCAAGCGGCCACTCAGTATATTCTCTTCCTTGCAAGTCACTTCTCAGCACAAACCTGTTTTGCGCCTGTTTCCCACCTTAGCTGCTTGCTACTATATCTGTGGTGTTATTTCTCAGCTGAGCCTTGAAATACTCCCTCTGCAAGTGCTTGCAGGCTCATTTCCACACAGTAAGGGCAGTTGGTGATTTCTTCCCATCCCCATCTGCTACCTGCCTGCTCTGGGGGACCCAGTGACTAGCAAGAGGCAATTTTGCTTGATGCTTCTGACAGTTTCTATTAAGGAAAGCTGAGACCGTATCAATTAAATAAATATATTATTTAGACACAGGCAGCCTTTAGGATTTGCTTCTATTTTCTGCACTACTCCTTGATGTCATGCCTTGAAGACATCTTACCTCCGGTAGCAGCAGCTGCCAGCAGGATAGCTGTTTTGGGTCAAGGGAGCCTCAGATCCTGCGAGAGGATGAGTAAAGCTGAAGGAAGAAGGAAAGTGGCAGAGAAAGATCCCCCTTGGGTACTGGGTAACAGATATTGGCTCGGACTTGGGAAACAGCATATAGGAACCAGGCTAAATTTAAACAGATAAAGAGGCAGATAAAAGGAAACCTAGCAAAGCGTTAAGATTTCTGAAGCTAAAAATCAGGCTAGGCTGAAGCAACTGAAAACATCTCCCCATCATTTCCAAGCAGGCTGGACAAAGCACCAGAGAAAGTAAACTCTGGGCTGCCCTTACGGGGTCTTCTGGCCAATCTGAGTGTGTGAGATAGGGGGAAGCTTTAGGCAGATCCTTGTGCAGTCTAGAGGGTGTGTGAGGTCGGTAGCTGGAAGCTGTCATCTGTGCGAGCGGGCAGAGGGGTTGAATTGGTAAAGCTGTCAGTCTCAGACTCTGAACAAGAGGAAGCTCGGTGAGCTCCTCCTTGGAGTCGTGAAAGCTGGGCACTGCTGTGACAGGAAGCCTGGGAAGGTGCCCAAGGAGACGGATGTGCACGGCAAGGCACGAGCTGCCTCGAATGCTGCCTGAGGTGGGAGGAAAGGATACAAGTATTCCAGTCGTACCAAGGGCTGGAACTGCAGAGTTGCTCAGCTGAGATCAGGTGTCCGATACTCCTGAAAGTCATCCCATCGAGGTGGAGCCTCTGGAAATAGCACTACTTGATGTCTTAGACTAATTCTGCAAATGATGAGCCTGAAACGATGAGGCAAGAACTTCTGATAAGCTTGACTCCTGGAGGTCTTGGCAACTCGCTCAGTGAGACTTGCAGGATTGGCACATCAGGATGTTTGTTTCTTCTGCAGATACAAGCGATGGAGAATCGTGATGGGGGGGGTTCCATCCCTGTTAGTTCACCCATGGAGGGCCTTGCTGATCTCCGTCTGTAGCCTCACCTGGTCAGTGTGAAAGAAGCTGGGGAAGCTTTTTACTTGAAAGCTCTAGAAAGCAGTATTAGAAGGATCAAAATTCTCATCAATAAAAAGGTGATGTTCAGGCCCTTTTTTTCTTTCCCCCAAAAGCCAGCTACCGCTCCCCTAGCTTCTCATAGAAGCAGAGGCCTGAACAGGAACAACCGACCCTATGATGAGCCCAGACTTAGGAATCCTCTCTGACTGTTGTCAGGCCAGAAGTGAAGATAGTTATCTCACATTTGCAACTCCAAAGCTTAGGGTTGTCCCATAGCTGCCTTTACTTTTGGACTCTCAGATAATAGCAGAGGCAAGTAATACCTTTCTTGCTGACAGCCAGCCCAGGGGCTTTAACGATTTGTTGGTTGTGGACCTGCCCTCAGTGGTATGCAGCCTTGGTGACCTCAGGCTTAGTATGCTGAAATGGGCTTCAGCTTTTCAGAAGAGTTCTGATTGCAGTTCGAATAGCATGCTGCCACTTGGGATGAAGTGAAATGTAATGAACTAATGTTTAAGAATGCCAAGTACTGGATTTTCCTGGTGCTTTCTGTCAGGTCCCTCATCCTTTCTGAATACAGCACAAGGGCTAGGGCCTGACTCACAGGATCAGATCGTATCCGAGTGGTTTCTCCACATTTATGTTTCACCAAAGTATTTGTAAGTGAAGGACATTTATTGCTTCAGTTTCTGAGGTTTATCTTTCCAGATGCAGCAGACAGGCGTATGTAGAGGCAGAGTCACAGTTGCTGGGGCCAGCCTCATTTTAGGAGATAGCAGAACCTGTGCTCGCTGATAAGAGAGACTTTTGGAGCAGAACTCTTCTAGTTCAAAAAGGCCATCTGTTGTGGTTAAAGTGAAATGAAAATGTTTGAACTGGTGATGAGCGAGCTTCATTAAATTTTTAATGTCTATAAAGCTCATAATAATGCGTCAATATCAACATAACTGCACTTGCTCTGTGCTCTAGAACTGTATCTCAGTCATCCTGTATGTCCTGTCTGACCCAGTTCTAATGCCAGGTATCTTTTCTGAGTTGTGTCCTGTCAGGTGGATGGCTTCAGTCATCTTTTAGCAAGTCCTGTCTTTCATAAGTTTCTTCAAAGAGATTAAAAAACAAACAAAACAAACCACAAAAAACCAAACCAAAACACTAACGACAGAAAAACCAACCTTGGAACGGATTAGGCAAGTAAGAGCCATAAATAGGGATGGAAACGAAAACGAATAAATCTGAGGTAGTTTTACAGGTTGAATCTTTGCCTTTTGGATCTTCTTTTTTATTGCCTGGGGTCTTACTGAGGAAGAGCAAAGACATTTGTCATTCAGTAAAGGCCATCGAGAGATGTTTACATGATTCTTAAGTGCTTTTTGTGTGTGTGTGTTAGTACTGAAGCTGCTTTTTTTCTTGGTTGCAGCTTTCTTGAAAACTGTGGGGAAAAGGAAAGTTGTTCTCCTACTGCCCCTGCTACTCCATCCCTTTCCCTCCTTCCCCCTCCTTTCCCTCTTGGGTTCCTTGCCTTTCATGTCTTTGTTTGACATCTAGGAAAGAATCATGAGGTGCTGAATATTATTAACTTCTAAACACCTAAGAAATCAGTAGGAAATCGCAAACATTTCGGCCCCCTGACAGTCTCCGTAAATGACCTGTCCAAAATCCCTCCCCTTCGGAGATGAAAAGAGGGAGCCAGGCAGAACGGAGGAGAGAATGGGGAGAGCCAGGGAGTGAGAGGGATCCACAAAATAAATGAGAAATATGATTAACTTACTTCCTTGGCTGGGTCTACAGCTGGTTCTGGGTATTTAATAAACAGGTTGACACTCCAGGTTCCCCTCATTAGGTGATCACTAAGGTCTGGGCTGTCATAAATCAAAGAGCCAGGTTATCAAGGCCTGTGATCTTTAACTGTACAGGGGCGCCCAACTGTCTGCCATAACAAGGGCTAAAAAGTGCAAGCTGTAAAGAATTAGCTGGCCGCGGCACTTTCATACGCGCGCAGGGGCACGGGCGTTGCGCCGGCTGCGGAGCGCCTGCCCGGGTACCTCTGGGCTGACAGCAGCTTCTGTCTTCAGTGGGAGCCTGTGAGGTGGTGCAAGGTTGAATGCCGTGGAGTGTGAATCTGCCTGAGCTAGACGGTGTCTGGCTGTGCGTGGGGAGAGCGCTGAGGAGTCATCTCAGCTTATGCGTGAGGGAGAGGGCTTGTAAATTCCTGGGTGAGCGGAGGAGACAGTTCTTGACTTCAGGGACTAGGGAGGAGACCCAGCACAGCCCAGTCTGCTTCTGTGTCATGTGAGTACTGGGCACCACTTACATATGCTGTGCAATTTCAGAGGAATTGTCGCTCTGCAAGGCACAGTGCTTTCCTGGGACAGCTGATCCTGCAGCGTCCTTCCTGAAGGCAGATGGGGCCTGCAGAGCACACTTTCACATTGCAGGTGAAGCAGCAGCTCAATGAAAGTTGGGCTGCCCGAAGCCTGCAGCCTGAGGTTTCATAACACACTGGCACGAGAGGAAGCTCTCTGAACCCTTGAGTAAGGCAGAGCATCAAACCACACAAGCTTTGGCAGCAAATTATACAAGCTCTGAGTAAGAGCTAAGTGCACTTATGGGGGCAAAAAAAGTGTGGTCAGTCTTTGGCCCGGTTTTGTGAGCTATGTAAAATTTGGAGGTGCTGGGAATGTTCTTCAGTTCTGGATTTTTCCCATCATCACGCACAAAATCAGGAAAGAATTGGGAGGAGTTTCTGGGCTGGTTCTGCAGACAAGATTCTTGTTGACACTAACAATGGTGAGAAAGAAGTTAACTTTGTGCAGCTGTCATAACTGCAGTATATGCTTGAAACTGAAATGAGAAACTGAGGAAAAAGGCAGTAAGAGGAGCTCCCACTGGAGACTTGCATTCTTCTCCCTTAACCAGTGTGTGAAAAGTGCTGGGTTCTTCAAGCCATGTTGCCATTGACTTAGGAAAGAGGAAGAGTGGGGACTACAGTCAGAGCATGAGCTGAGGATTGTGAAGCCTTGCGTTAACTCGCAGCTAATGGGACATGTCAAACTTCCCCGTGCATGTGGAGAAAGTGGGGGGCACAGCTCTGTGTCAGAGGGTGGGAACCTGCACAGCTCCAGGGGGAGGCAGCACCTCTGGAGTTCAGCAGCCTCATGCAGTGAGTGGTTGTGGCTCTGTTCGTGGCATCTCCCCAAGCCATCGATGGTGGAGCAGGATAGATGCTGTCAGTGCATCTTAGGCTGCTCAGTGGACCAGGGACGCTTGAGGAACCACATCAGTGGGGCCAGTTAAGAAGCTCTGAGCTATGCTTATTTTCAAAATGATCTCCTAAGCTGGGCCTCAGTTGCTGCTTCCTCCCTTGAACAAGGAGGATGATTGTCCATGGAAGAAAGACTAGGAAATTACATGGCACGGAGATGACCGCTGTTTTCAGGGACTGAAAGGCCCTAAAGCTTCATCCCAGCAACCGTGGATGCACTGAAGCAGCTGTTCACCTTGTCACATCTTGTGCAAAGGCCCCCATCTACCTGTCGACTAGATACTCAGCTGATAGGCTAAGCCATGTCCCTCCAGTTAAGCCACAGCTGAGATTCCTTGAGGGGCCCCGAGACAGCAGCTCCAGCTCTGCTGCAGTCACTCCAGGGCATCCCATGACTATTTATAATGGTCGATGTGGGGTTTACTACTTTACAGACTGTAATACAACTCGCTGCCGGGGGGTGAAAACGCAACACTAAAGCATGACAGAGTGCCCCGTGGACATCAACCCGTGTGCTTCGTGTCAGGCTGTGAGGTGGAAACGTCTGGTTCACAGCAGTGATTTCAGGGTGTTTTCCCAGTGCGTTCTCCTCCTGTTTTCCTCAGCCACATTTCATACTAGCCACATACTCTTATCTTTAAATGCTGAAGCATCTCTCTTGTGGAAAAAATCCCAGCTGTGCTCCTAAAGAATGGTGAAGGAATATTAATCCAAAGCTATGGGGTTTTTTAACACCTCTCTCCCCCATTTCAGTCAGTGATACAGAGATTTTGGAGGAGGGTCGGAGGCAGATCTTCAAACACTTGCATGACAAATATTTTTGGCGTGTCAATTGTGTTTTGGCAACAGAATAAAGTGACTGAATTTTTTAGAAGAGTTCAGCACCAAACCTGCCCTCAGTGTAGTCTTTATAAAACGAGCTGTGTGCTTCTTGATAACTGCATGGGACTTGCCCGTGTGGCTAGAGAGGTTCACATTAGGAGTTTTAAAGTGCGTAGCTGGTTTAGAATTACGCAGAGAGACTTCACAAATGGCAGATAGATAACTTCTTACCTTCTTGAGAAAGCTGTATGCTCCCCCTGCCTCCAGAAATCATTCCATAGGCCGTGTGTCATTTGATTTTGAAAATCCCATCCTAAATCCTGAAGTCTTCTGCTCGGCTCTTTCTTGGCACTTGGACGTGACTCTCGGTGACTCTTGTGGTACCGTTTCTACAACAGAGTCAGTTTTCTAAACCTCCGCTCCAATAACAGAGTCTCCAAAAGCATCTTGAAATCAAAACTCTGAAAAGCATTTCTTACACCTGATGTGGGTTTATCATGCACTGAGTCCGTTATGTTTCACGTTCTTGTACATACAATCTATATGATTAATCCCTGGATTGTGCATCAAGACTTTAGGTTCTTGAATTTCAACCGAAGGATATGAGTTACCAACCCAACCAAGCAAGTGAAAATCTTCTAAGTTATTGCAGGAAATTGCCATCACTACCAATTTGTAAGGAGTTTCCTGTGTTCTTGCTAACCAGGTCCTTTCTGTACCATATATTAAGGCAAAACACAACATATGTTTGTGCACTGTTTGCTGTCCCGTCAAAACCATGGCTCTCAGAGTGGGGCTGGCTTGGAGCACGCCAAGGTTACATACCCTTGGAGAAAAGCTCTCTTAGCTTTAGGTGTTAGGAAATAACTACTCTGCTCAGTGTGTTTAGCTTGTGCTATTTCAATACCTAGGGAAGTACGGAGATAGTTTGGAGCTGAGTGCAAGTTCCTGCTAAACAAATCATAAGTTAAGTAGTTCAGAAAATATTTGGAGTCTTTTGTGTTTTCTACTTAGTAAACCACTGAAACTTCCTGGGAAACTGCCTCTCAAACCCCCCCATTTTTTCTAAGGTGCTGCTAGCTCAGTAAGGTGCTGCTGCAGCCGTTGAAGTTGTTCTTGTTTTCAGCGCTTTTATGGGCGATAATTCTTCTTCTTTGTGGAGAGCCATTCTGCACTAGAGGGTTTCTCATTAGCCTGCTGATGTGAGGGAGAGAGCTGATCAGAGGCAGCAAGGGTCCCTCTCTGAGCAGGTGGGAGCCTGCAAGACTGACCCTGTCTCTGGGAAGCCAAGAGCTCTCTCCTGACCCAGTCTGCTCGCCCTGGCATCCCGCAGTTCCGAAGCAGAGTTGCACCCCGTTAGTACAGCTGAACTCGAGAGTCTGTAAACTGCTTTTTCTCCTTATTACAGTGCAGACAGCAATGGCTGTAGAAAAAATACCCACTGACATTCCTTCTCTGTGGCCACAGACAAGTGCACTATCACTCAAAAAAAAGGTCAATTTTTGGCATGGCATGATTGCTTTGGTTTTGTTTTTAGTGAAAAATACCCCAAACAACCCAGCTAACCCTTGCATTGCACCTTGAGTGCTGTGAACGAAAAAATCACCTTCTGCTATCCCAGGTGGAGTTCCAGACTCAGTCGATTGAACATTATATAGGTGTAGGTTATTGCAAATGGAAACTGCAGAGTAACAAACTGCTTTGTTGAAACCAGTTTGTTCAGATGAGCAACGTCTCATCCATTTAAGGGAAAAGAAGAGGTGAGGCTACCTCAGGACTGACTTAGGAACAGCTGAGCTATTTCACAGGAAGGACTGGAGTGTTTGGGGTGTGTGAAGAACTTCTGTAACTGCACATGGAGGGAAACTAGAAAAGTAGTGGGAGGAAGGGATTTGTTGGGCTGGAGAAGACGTAGTTTCTGGTTGGAAGTACAGTGCAGCACTGACAGAGCTGTAGTTCCCCTGCTTCTGCCCCTTGCAGGCAGGACTGCTGTTCTTTCTCAGCTTTTTCCTTCTAACTTTCTCAGTGTCCCGCTCCCTGGAGGATTCTAAAATGGCTTTGTATCGGCACGAGCTGGATGTTTTGGGGCACAATTTAATCCTTTGCTTTTGTAGGGTGCTAATGAGCTGTTGCCAAATCTTCTAGCGCCACTGGAGAGTCATTTCTTGGCACCTTTTCTGCTCAGGGTTTCGCATGTGATATAATTAACACCAGGGCTAGTGCTGCTTAAGCAGCTGGTGTTGCTTACACGTCTCAGACGTAGGCAGACGTTAATGTTAATTTTGTCATGAGCGAGCAGATGTCATCATCGTATTACACTAACACACCTCGCTGCGAGAAGGCCCCTAAATTCTTCTTCCTTATAGATAGATGATCTCGGATGTGCTGTCAGAAATACTTTTTAATTTCTCCAGACTCTGTTATACTGACTTTATTTGTCACTGAAGCTCACTCGAGTCGTTCAGGTGATTTTCAGGGTGTTCTTTGCGGCACTGAGTACTTGCTAGAGAAGGTGTACGACGAAGCGGGATGGTCCCTGATGCAGGTGAGTGTTTCACCGTGCACTAAGGTGGGGGTCCTGCCAGTTCTTCATGCAAAGGGTCTGTGCAGGGCTGCCTACCTGAACTGTGCCTGCGAGGAACAGAGTGAAAAAGGCATCACAGGATCATCAAGGCTGGAAAAGACCTTTAAGATCATGGAGTTCATCCATTAACCCCACTATACCAAGTCCACCACCAGGCCGTACCCCCAGGCACCACACCTCTAGGGCTGTTAAACACCTCTAGGGATGGTGACCATCTCCCAGAGCAGCATGTTCTAATTCCTGACAACTCTGTCAGGCAAAAATTTGTCCCTACTGTCCGATTTAAAGCTCCTCTGGTGCAGCTTGGGGCCGTTCCCTCTTGTTCTGTCATGAGTTATGTGTGAGACCAGTGCTGCCTCTCTACAGCATCCTTTCAGGGAGTTGTAGAGAGCAAGAAGGTCTTTTCTTCAGCCTCAATAGCTCCCTTTCCCTCAGCTGCTCATCACAGGACTTCTTCTGCACAAAGTTTAGGATACTTTGGTTATTAAGTAACTTTAAATATTTTATATACTTCCCAATGGCTCACCTGGAGGCTTTCCTAAGGTCAGTACTTGTTCACATTCTGTTTGTAGAGACAGAGAGTGAATGAGAAGGAAATGAAGGGCAAAGCAGAAACCTCTTTCAACATATTTAACTTGTTACTAGTTTCTTGATGTCCCTACTGAAGAGGAAATAGGGGAAACCTTGGAAAGCCAAGTGTTCTTGGCTGCTGCTAAGTTAGGAGTGCCCTGGTGAATTATTTTTCCCTTCTCCAGTCTCAACTGTGGCCTGAACTGCAGATCAAAGAGCAGCACTTTGGTTAATCTGGCATCAAAAAATCTCCTTTACCCCAAAGAGTCAAGAAGAAAAAGAAATTGAGGCCCAGGCTCCGTGGCAACTGCAAACTGGGTTGTTCCTGTGTCTGATAACTGTAACACAGTTTAAAACAAAAGAAGTATGTACTTGGGAAGATCTGTTGCTGCCATATTGGAGTGGGCATCACATCCCAAGCCGGGGTTGTTTCCTCCAGTTACAGGGAGCGTTTGTAGCAGTGCATAGATCGGCTTCTGTCCTGTTCTCCTCAGACAAAGAATTCGTGGTGGTCAGCTGATGCAACTTCAGGTCTGCTTTGTGTGCCAAAGCAGCAAGCAATACTTCTCTTCTTTGAATCTGTTCTGCATCACATGCTAACTTTATAACCATCGAACCAGGGGAATTTGACATGGCAGGTCACCATTTGTTGTGGGTTTGACCACATACCAGACAGTGCTCGCTTATGACATTGAGACAGAATGCCTTGTTTAGAGAAAATCCTGCACTGTGACCTTGTATGGTGCTGTTGGGTCCTGCGCTGTCAGCTGTAAAACTTGCTGGATGCTTTGATGGGGGACTTGAAAGCTGATTCAGGATTCCCAAGTCTCTCTTCCTGGTGAATCTCACAAATCTGCATCTTGCTCATCAGCCCAAACTCCTGCATTCCTGCCTGCTGCCGAGCCATCTGGGTTAGCAGCGCTCTAGTTCAGGCCGGTCCAAACAGGGAGCTTGCTGGCCATGGCAGCCAGGAGTGTGGGTCTGTGCTGTATCCGTGCACCTGCAGCAATCCCAAGTGGCAGTCGGGATGCTCTGTTGTTATTCTTGTGTCTTTTGCCACAAAGGTTTTTTCCCTGCAGATAGTCTGATGCAGTTAGACGAATCACCCAGACCTCACTTGTCTTGTATCACAAGCTGCTTCCTTAACTACCAGCCCAAGTCCCGAGATACCAAACTGAGTTGGACAAATGTTTTCAGGTGAGTAGAAAACTCCCTTATATGGCCAGTAGTTGAGTATGTCTTGCTCACCTTGGTGAGTGCATGCTCAGGCTAGCCCTGAGACAAATCTCTCTGAAGTTCTCCTTTGAAGGAAATTCTGTTTCCTACCTGTGTAGCTGGATTGTTCTATTCCTTCAGTATCTCTTCTCTTAGAAAATTAGTGACACTTAGGTTACTATCAAAGCCACATATACTTGTTGTCAGCAAAGCTGAAGAACAGTCATGTCCTGTTCTCTCTTTTGCATAGAAAAATAAATACAATTCCATCAGTTTTTTTCTTCAGCGATGCTTTTGAACCTTTGTATAATGCATGATGGTCTCTTGCACTAAGGTGGCCAAAACTGGAGGTCTTGGTTTAATTTGAGGCATGCCTACGGGGAAGATGGCATTCCATTTCTCACCTGGACTGGGGTGAGCTGTCTTCCTCTTCCTCCTTCTCCCTTTTCCTTTTTTGGTGACATCGACTTGTCGATCAGAATGCAGTTTGCGTTGTAGTGTATCCAGACCTTCTCTGGATATTGCTGCCCCTTGTTCATATCTGTTTGAATTTGTTTATTATATGATCAATTTAATCATGGAGTCATCGAATTGTAGAATGGTTTGGGCTGGAAGGGACCTTGAAGATCAAGCCCCCTGCCATGAGCAGAGACACCTTCCACTGGAGCAGGTTGCTCAAGCCCCCATACAGCCTGGATTTTGTCTATTTTATTCCATCTTGATCATTTTTTTTCCCCAGTTAACTGAGATTGTTGACTCCTAGTGATACCTTCCAGAATGATGGCTGTGTATCTCTAAGCACTGTCTGTGCTCGTGACTCGTGATGCTGGAGCTGATGGGATCCCCTGTAGAACAACATGTGAACTCTCCATCAGTTTGACAGGAAATTACCAGTATTTTAGGAGGAGTTTCTAGATAGCAGTACCCCCAAAGTGTGGTGATTCCAATCTACATCTGATTTCCCTTCTCTGCTTTGAAAGCACTGGGTGGGCAAGCATTAAAAGCATTGCTTTTTTTCCTTCTCAAAGTAAACCACCTCTAATGCTTCCCCTGTAATCACTGGGAGTGTTACCCCACTAGATGGGGTGGAATGAATGGAACATGATTTCTTCCTAACCATTCTCTATTGCCAGTTTTTCATTGTTCTGTTGCCTTCCAGTTAGTTCTAACCTGATTGTTTAATTATATTTTACATCTTCCTAGATGCTGCAGTTAAGTAATGTGTAGTTCACCGAGTTGTAGTTCTAGAGATGAGTCCTTTACCTGCCTTTGACTTCACCAGAACCTTCCTTCTCCAGCATTAGATCAAGATTAATACAGTTATTCCCAGATTAACTCTTTCCACTACCTCTGAATTGCTTCAGGCACCTTTTCACCAGCCCTGCATACTTGGTTGTATTCAGTGTAGGGAGCTAATGGTGACCTGAATGTGGCTTCCACTGGGTCTAGAGCCTGTTTGGAATTCCCTCCCCAGCCTGCCACCGCTCCCAGTCCTGGCTGCGTGTGCAGGTGGTGATCTGATCGAGCCCAGGATCTGTTCCACAGCCTGGATAATTTATGATGCTGCCTTTTCTCTCTGGGGAAAGAGGATTTAGCATACAGACCCCCAGTTGGGCTGTACTGACAAAAGTGTTATCTAACCTGCTTTGTCTTTGTTCTGGGCTCTTTTTCCTTGATAGGAAAAATTATCTTGAGTCACCATTAATCTTTTAGTGACTGTGGAAGTAAAAGCAACATTGATGGGTCTTTTTTTTCTTACTGCTTTTTATCTTTGGTGTATGTGATTTGTTTTGCAGTTCTGTCCCTGATTAATTTTTTTTCCTCTTTCTCATATGCTCTTTCTTGATATTAACCCTTACTCATGTGTTACTATTCCCATGTTAGGGTTTAATTTTTGGAGTTAATTAAGATCAGAGACATTCCAATTCCCTTCTGTCAATTTGCTGCTGTACCCTTAGTATATTCTGTTCCAGTTAGATTCCAGCTTCACTGTACATCACTTCTCATTGGAAGTCTTTCTTCCAGTGATGTAGTGATCCAGTGTCTACCAGCTCCCCCAGCTTGCTGCCATCTCCCGTTTTGTAGCCCGGGGTCCTTTTCACAGTCCAATCTTACCTGTCCTTTGAGAGCAAAGCATTAGAGGGCATGATTCTCTTTGTTCAAGTTCTCTTCTGGTTGCAGTTTACAGCCAGTTCACTCCTGTCAGGTAGGTAGATAGTAAGACAGCTGGTGACACTGTTGAGCTCCACTACCTTCTGAAAAAAACCTGTTGTTCTTGACACACGTGGAGACTTGGACTAAGGCTGGCAGTATTGCCTTTCCAGTGCCTAGCTGGCAGATGTTGTAGGACTGCTGTGGAAGGCTCCTGTCACTGTTGTGTAATGACCTGGAAGAAGGGGTAGAGTGTAACTAACCCTCAGCGAGTTGGTGATGATACCAAACTGGGAGGAGTGGCTGACACACCAGAGCTGTGCTGCCGTTCAGAGAGACCTGGACCAGCT